>JAVJGJ010000014.1:85247263-85265947 GCA_035590215.1 Microhierax caerulescens | reverse complement strand
AACTCTCCAGCCTGTCCAGGTCTCACTGAGTGGCAGCGCAGCCTCCTGGTGTATCAGCCACCCCTCCCAGTTTGGTAACATCAGCAAATGTGCTGAGGGCACACTCTGTACTCAGTGATGAAAGTGACAGAGAAGACTAAAGAAACAACAATTATCAAATTGCTGACCCCTACAGAAAGGCTGTTGTCTGTTCCCTCTCTAATGAATGACTCACTGCTTTCTATAAGCACTACATGGGCTACTTTTCTATCTAAAATTCAGGTTTTTGTGGGGTTTTGTTTTAAAGCAAAATAAAAACCCAAATGCATTCTCTCAAAATGCTATTATCTTTTAATGTTTTTTTTGTTTGGTTTTTTTTTTTGGGGGGGGGGGTTGTTTTTGGGGTTTTTTTTTATCTTTCTGCCTAGGCAACGTACTTCTGAGACCCTCTGGCTAGCCTGTGAACACTCCAACATGAGGGTTTGCCTTTACATTATTTTGTCCAAGCTCCTATTAATCTTATTTATAGATGCTCAAGACATTAAAGGAGAGGTTCATTTCACCAAATTTTAGACATTTACAGGCACGTTAATCATTGATGCTCCAGGCTGGAGAGTAAAAGGCACTTCTAGGACATCACATATCTAATCCACTTGAGACATACTCTATGACTGGCTACTTCTCTTTCATATAGCACATATACAAAGGCAAGCTACACAACTTTATTCCAGTGTTGACAACTAGATTTTAGGCATCTGAAATTTGGTAACCTTTCTAATAGACTTCACACAAAAATACTCAGGAAAAAGATATAGCAGGGGAAGAAAGTGATCCATGACATTGGCCATCAGATAAGCTGGCCTTCATTCCACCATCCCTTTCTTCCTTTCTAATATGTATGCTTGAACACAGAAACACAGATTGTCTGTATATGTACATGAATCCATCCTTTCATAGTTCCACTGTAAAAAAAAATAGTAAATAAAATAAAACCAGAGCATTCCAACACAAACATCAAAATCCTTTGGAATCAAAATACTTTCTGAAAGCAAAAAGCTGTAAAGGGTAACTCAGGATGGAAGGCAATTGGGTACTAGTGTGCTTCTCAGTTTGAGAGAACGACTTTAAGCAGAAAATGAAGCTGGTTGTTACAGTTCTGCACTACATGCGTAAAATTTACAACAGTAAAAAGTCTTTTGCCCTTTTGCTTAAAAAGTACGGTGGAGATACAGACGTATATCTTGTATCCTACACCCTTAAAGAAACACAGTGTACAACAGTGAAAAGCTATGTTTTAAGGCAGTGTTCGAGAGCTTCAAGACACCCGTGCTGATGTAAGTGATCTAAACAAAGGCAACAGCTTGTTTATGAATGTCACAGATGCAAATGAATTAGGCAAGAGTAGTATGCAACAGAAAATAAATAGGATTCTGAAGAATATTATATCCACAGGAATGAAGGAGGAGGAAGACAGTTTTGAACTTGAAAGAGAAAGGAATAAAACATAACACTGAAACATTCAAATGGAGTCCTTTGGATAATATAATCCACAGCTCAGCACAACAGTAAAACTGCACAAAAAAGAAAGAGACAGAGAGAAGAAAAAAAAAAAAACAACAAACAAAAAACCCCAAAAAGCAAATCAGAAAGCTTGTAATGCCATATCACAGCATAAATCCACCAGAATAATTCTGTGTTATAAGCAAACAGTCATCAGCTTTATAGAAAGATTTATTTACAGCTTTGTAAGACCCTGACCAGTATTTTTTCCTGATTTTTTTTTCCCCATGATATAACCACTTAGCTCTTATTAACCTCTTTCACTGTTTCACTTTAAACAATTTTCCTTCCATCTTCTTGCTTCACCCTTCAAACTCCAGTGGACAGCTATTTTTCTTTGCACTTTAATATACAAAGTGGTAAAGACTGAATGATTTATAAATTCTACAAACAGGTTTTAATCAAACAGCAATACACATTTCTGTCTTCAGAAACAGGACACTTACTGTGCACTTCTTAATTACCAATTCTGTAACTGTCAAATTACTAAGTTTATCTTGTCAAGTTTTGATCTTTTAAAAGTCTACCACTATTGATCTTAATCTATACACTCTTAGACTAGTTTGTTTGCTACTGTTCGGCTCCATTCTAAGTCAATAGCAATTACGTACACAGTTCCTTAAGTAACACAGTAGAAAATAATTTTCTTTCTCTTCATATCTCTTTGGGGATGAAAATGGAAAAGAATTAGGAAAACAGAAAACTAATTCAACATATTTTATTTAGGATAGTTCAATAGGAACAAGAAGGAAGTTATGAGAAACTGCATTTGTTATTTGCCTTTGAGGTTTGTAATTTATGGAGAAGAGGAACTTCACTCAAGATAAAAAAAAAAAAAGACTATATCTATCTAAAAAACCAGAGAAACAGTAAGTGATACAAGAATTAAAAAATCATTACACCAGAGTAGCAGAGGTTGCAGATAATAAATGGCATTCAGCACATACATCACAGCCTAATTCATTGTCTATGGCAAGCTTAGCTTTATATGACTAAGATTATAAAGAAATTATTGCTTACAAAACACTTAATCTTTGTAGATCTTTGGCCCTGTAGCTTTATGTGCTCTTCCAATAGCCTCAAAGAGTTAAATCTGTGTCTGTGTGTGTACGTCTGTGGACATATATAAGACTTGTATGGAACAGTGACAAGAAACTGCAAAAGTACTGATGACAAAAAGATGTAGCATGATGGACTGTGAGCTCTGCACAGCACGTGTGGATTCTTAACCTTTAAAAAAATAAATGGCAACCAACTGCCTTTTTTATTTACTGACATGTACCAGCTTCAGCAAAAAAATTCGTCTTAGATTTGCTTTTGGATTTCTCCTTCCCTGCAGTAATTGACAACTTATTGAAAACACAAGATTTATTTTAAACTTGATTAAAATGTTTAAAAGAACATTTAGTGTGGATGTTGCATCTTAGCAATCTATTCTGAAGACCATCTGACATATTTATTTACTTATACAAAACACAAAAATCCATGTGGTTTCATACACCATAGCTAACAGGATAGAAAAAATAGTAACAAGAACATTAACTTTTAGCAAGTATAATTTTTAAAATATATGTGTGCAGAAAGAATGTTTAAGAAAGCCACATACAGCTGGGAAAAGAATGCTTTATAACTGGCCAGTGTGGTGTTTTTCTGCATTACAGAAGTTTCAGCATGTTCAGTCTCCTTCTTAATTGAGATTGTGCATGTCCCTACATTAATTTTTTTTTTCACAATATAACATTTTCAGGTATCTTAATTATTTCCAAAAAAAAGCTCTGTCAACTATCCTGGACCTAATCCTAAGCATGAATTTTACTTTCTTAACAAAGTTTAAAATTAGGTTATTTTTTTTAACTGATTTGCAAAATTAATTCCTTTTCACCATCACCAATAAGTTATACTCTAGTAACTTCAAAATTGCATGTTGCAAGCAAGTAGGTACACTGCCATAAAATTTATCAGTAAACTTTTCCACATCTAGCATTGTAAAATATTTTCTTTGCTTTCTTTCCTCTAGCTAGTTCATAATTTAGCTAATTTAAAAAGTCAATACACATCACAAAAGCAGTACTTGGTATATTTTACTTGATATTTCCACTTGCAATGTATTAAATTACTCTGCCATTATTCAGATATATTAGTCACAGATTAGTTGTCCTCACTTTATCATATCAAGACTCAACACTGACAACTACTCAGGGTGGTTTGGGCTTTGCTTTCCATCTTTATTATCTTTATTAATATCTTAGTTTCATGAGACACCTCTTACATAAATTTGTAGATTTTTTTTTTGCTCCAAAAGGTACAAAACCATTTTTTATATATATATAAAATATATAAAAATATCAAATTTTAAATCCTTATTCCCTTAGCCATCTGTGTCATGGAGCAGTAAAATCTTCTTACACCTGGAAACAATGCCTACTGTCATAACCCACTGCGGTCTTAGCTTCAGAATAGGGCTGAATTCAATTAGATTCATTCCCTGACTTCCACATATCCTTGAATGGCCTCAACACACTTACAGACAGAGGTCATTCAGAAGTCCAGCCTCTCTCCCACATTCTCAAATGGAGACTCCCCCTTTGATATCCTACTTGAGGTTTCAAAGCCCATACCAGGGCTCTTGCTATCCAGACACCTATACCCTGGCAATGGTTCCGCAGGGCTCCTAAACCAACATATTGTCCCCAAGAACCCTCCCAAAGATAGCAGCTCATTTATACCCTGAAGTAGCAGTAAAGCCATGAACCCACATTTCCCTGATGAACACACAATACACTCTCTTTAAGATGACCCAGTCCAACAAACATTCCCCCAATCCCAGCCAACAAGGGAAGACAGAGAATGTACGAGTGCATTTTCTATGGGTCTGCAAAAAATAAAATCTATGCTTCGTGTCCTCACCAAAGTTGTCACTCTTGGCAGAAATTTCTGCGTGCTTTGCTCCTCATTGTATTATAGCCTCCATCTGAAGAATACTCAAAACTTCCATTTTAAGTATTCTTTCTTTAAATAAGCCTCTGATCTTTTCTATGCCCACAAGATTCAAGTGACTATTTCAAGCCTGAAGCTTCCAGGAACTTTGCTGTCTCAAGGAAATATTATTCAAAGAGAGCTGATATGTTGGTTTAGTCCAGCTCACTCATTTTTTCCTCAGTGTGTTCTCTATTTCCACTGTGAAATCTATCTCTGTAAATGTGAGAATACCACTTTTCTTGTCCACAATTTGTAGGGATAAATCACATTAACCTTGATTAAATGTGCAATGTCACCATACATGTAGCATGCAGTGCAGTATGCTTGTCTAAGTGCTTTCATCAAGGGCAGCACAGGCAGAAATGCAGAATAACCTCTGCTCATGTGCTGTGTAGTCACAAAGTATATGCACAGTAAGTCGGATACAGCAAGAAAACATAGTATTTACTATGTATAAGCTACTGAGTTTACTGTTTGTACGTGAAAGGTCTTAGAATTTCTGAAAATGCATGTGAACTGCAAATCAGAAATTCTCCTCTACCTATAATAGTCTTATTCCTATGACACCATTTGCTTAAAGCCACTTAATTCTCAACAACTCCTGATCATTTACCACACACAGTTTAGAGATGCATTCAAAATGCAAGTTGTATTTTAACTTGGGTTTGCAAAAGTACATGCAATTCACAAGACAGGCATATGCTTCAGACGGTTAAATCCAATTGAAACAACCTTTCTGAATCATGAAAAAATATACTTTCAGTTTATTTATAAAGTGATTCTGTTTGTGTATTGACTCTCAGATCACATTAATACACAATATGAAGTAAATAAATGCCTTCACCAAAATTGTTTCTCACTATAAAAAGTTCAAAACCTGGAAAGTTAGCTACTTGCATCACGAAGCAGTAAAATCTTCCTACACTGACTTCTTGAAAGCCACCCTGACTACTTTTTTTATAGAACTTGTTTCACATTGATACTATATTTAAAATCTATCCTAAAGTATTAGTTTCTACAGATTCTGTCCCTCAGAGAGTTCAATACTTTTTTTTCCCCTCTTGCTTGGACTCACTTTTTTTGTCCAGTATTGAATGAAATACTGAATGAATTTTGTTCATTTGTTGAATGAACAAAAAGACACCGACTGGTAGTGGGGTGTCTGTGGAAGGGAAACAACCCACCACCAAAACTCCTCAAAAGAGCAATGATATTTCTATTAAGATACTGTAACATTTATACAGGAAAATCAGATTTTACTACTACACAACTTCGATGTCATACTCCGAACCACTGTTCTTCCTTGTGAAGTATTCATCTAAATTAAAATGAACACAAATTCAAAACCACTATCCAAGTAATTTAGTACTTTGAAAATTAACAAATGGAATCTTATATTACAATCGTAAGATGCACCAGCACTTCAAAGCTGAATTTCCACAGATTATCTGTGCTTTGAACGAGAGTCCTAAACATGCACTTCTGTGCATGCATTTCTGAAATACAAATGTTTTTAGACTCTCACTTCTACATACATTTTTTTATACATCCAAACTTAAACATATACAGACTTGAAATATTTGTTCAAAATATAGCTTCATATAGAAATACATAGAAATCTGAAGTTGTGACATGGCTGTTTCCATGTATTTAAACCCTGTAGCGTTAAATTTGTCTGTATGAATTTCTTCACATGTAAAAATATTACATTTAAACATGATGCTTATTACAAGTAAACAAGACAGAACTTAGCCAAAGTAATTCAAAGTCAGAAATATTAATTGTTTGGAAAGATCTATTCACAGTTGTTCAACCTTTGAAGTTTTCTGTGAAGTGCTAAAATAGTCAGAATCAAAAAAGCTACAGCTTGAGACACTTCAAGTGAGCTGTGCAATATAATTGCACAGCTAATAGAAGCATAATCATCTCAGCAGGAATTAAATAAGGCAAATACAACTGCTGAGTTGTTTTTCAATATTATTAATTTCAAAGCATATCTTGCACATGCTGGCATATTTAGGAAAAAACAAGGCAAGTTCAGATCACAAGAGTACATTTTAAGAGCTTTCTTCTGATGATGCAGCATGTAATGAGAAACCTTTGAAAGAAGCTTAATTCAAATATTTAATGTACACCTAAAAAATAAATCTAAACCCCATATATTTCATACTTCAACTGTCTGCATTTAAAAGTGTTTGTTACATATTCAACTAGAGAACAAATAGGTAGGAAAATTTAAGTCATCAGCTATGCAAACTCTGCAATATTTTTTTTTTCCTTATTCTAAGTTTCAAAAAAATAAAGACAAAATTGTTACGGCTTTTTCAGTACATGAAACTAGGAAAAGGCAGGGGAAAGTATTTTTTTCTACTTTAAAAGGAAGGTTTTAATACTAAAATAAAATAGAAAAAAGTTTATTATTAACTTAATAATAATTATATCCTTATTTTGTGTAAAAGAGTATTGTAGTGCAGTTGTTGCATAAGAAAAAACAAAAAGCAGAAAGGTATCAAAGAGCAGAAATGCAGCTTAGATACCACCCAATAAAGATTGAGGGGAAAAACCCCCACAATGAACTGCAGCAGTATGCTGTGATATACATTCACTGGCTTTGCATTAAGAAATCCCTAAATGGTCAGATTAAAGGAGGCTATGTATCCACAACCTTTTAAGATCTAACACTAGTAATGATATTAGTACTGCAGACTTGAGCATCCAGCAGTCTGGGAATGGATGGCAGGAGGGATATTTCTTTAAATGTTGCTAGCATATCTTTGAAATCCCAAGTCCTGTGCAGCCTGTCCAGCCTTGAATCCATGAGTGCAGCACTAATGTAATGCTCAGTCTGCAACCATTCCATCGTTCTTACTGAATTAAGATGCCATTAAGATTAATGGAGACTGGGTTTTGACATTCATTGAAACTAAAGTCTGATTTCTAATCCATCTGCTACTGTTTGCTTTTCTTCTGACCACCAAGATTGGTGTAATCACAACAATTTCAAATAAAAGTTAAAGAGCACTAAAACTTAGCTTAGCCTTACCTATCAAGGTGTGCTTGGAAAACAGGAGCATAATGCAACTTTTAATAGAAGTGCCTTTATTCAAAACACTATATACATTCCCTTAAAATAAGCACCTGGCACACAAACAACAGATGGCAAAGCATATGGTGTATCACAGATACAACCAAACTAAACGTTTAAAGCTGCTCAAAGAGTAGCAGTCACCCAATTAACCTTGGGTCAATTGAGCAAACACAACTCAAAAGCAGCCTTGCATCACAGAAGAGCAGCAACTGGTGAGACATTTGTAAACAGCCTTGATTCATGTCTGTAAATTGAAACTGACTGGCCCTTTCCAAATGCCATCAGGGCCATGTCAGTGCCCTGGCACCAGATGGCAACTGCCCTGAGCACAGTGGCAGGATCCTATAACCGATGGCACGGTAAAAGTCTGCTATTAAGCTGGTGCTGTGATTTATTATTAACTAGCCATATCTCCAACTCTAGAGCAGCTGCAGTGGTGCTGTGTCGTATATAATGAAACCAGGAGTACTCCAAACAAATAATAAGTCTTACCTCCACTGTCTCATGTGACACAGCAGGAATGAACATGCTTTATGATAGCAAATAAAATGATTTATACGTTTGCCATTTCATTTACTGTTATTATATTCTTAGTAGGAGCATGGGTACATGCATTCATGCATGTGTATGTGGCCAGTGAATTTTCTTTTAAAAAGAAACAGGACTTTCTGCCATATTCAGGATTTAATTTAGTTCATTTCTGGTGTGATACCTGAGCTGCTTCTGGTTTGATAAGGCATTGTGTGAGCCCCTGCTACATAGAGATCATGAGTTGTCCTCATTGGACATACAAATACACTATCAAAGCAAATGTTTTCCTTCTGTGCTTCTCCATTTACCCTAAGAGTTGTACCAGTTGGGGCAAACAGTTCATTTATATAGTCTAGAAATAGTCTCATTTTCATCCCCCCAAAAAGGAGAGTTGTTTTTTGATCACAAACCTAATTCGAGCTGACTCATGCTCAGAACATGGAAGTGAACACGTTTTCAGTAAAGCTGTATGCCAGGTCTGTGGAATACTAAGTCAGAAAACCCCAAGTCTGAAGCCCACAGCCTTCAACAGAAAGCACAGCCAATACTGAATGAAGAACCTGCACTAGCAAACAGCTAAGGTCTAGCAGATGTCAGAACAGAAAGCATTTCAAAAGGAGGTTTTTGTGCTATTTTTGTGGCTAAGAAACAAGAACTCAAAGTGAACAAAAGAGCAAGTTCTGGTTGCTATTTAGGATAAATATTAAAGTTTTTTCCCCTTGTGGAATTTCCCTTTGCATGTACTTTGAAAAAATAATGAAAAAAGTCTGCTAAAGAGAATGCCAATGCTATCTTTTCAGGTTAGTCTATCCTTGCTACTGCTACTTTAATATTGGTGGTGTCCCTAAAAGAACATTAAAATTTGTTTTCTTTTTATTGTGCAACTTTTTTCAGACAGTTTTTTGTTGTTTTTTTTTTTTTTTTTTTTTTTTTGTCTTTTTGTAAAAGCATAGAACTTTTGCCGGCACTGCAGATGCCACAGCAGTAGGAAACTGACAAGATTATAACCTGCTTTCTTTTGATAACCAGGACTACAGAAGAAGTGCAGCAGAACCACCAAACTAAAGCCTGTAAGAAAGCTCAAAAATTAAATAGTTCAAAGAAGAGATGCTAATTTGAGATTAAAGAACTGTAAATATAAATGATGATTACAAACCAGGTATATCTTTTTTGTAAGTGCCGTTTTGTAAAATACTTGAACCAGTCTGCAGGCCTTCAAAAGGGATGGTCTTTGCCTCCCCTCTCACCCCTTGTATTCCAGTTTGGAATCTTTGGAGCAATTTTAAATTTAAAAAACTTGAAATTGAAACTATGTAACCAGAGCAATCAGGGTACTTTAGTTAAATTTTATATATTCTTTGCTGTGTCTTCAGCTAATTTAGCTTCCCAGAAGAATGGACCTAACAACAGCATTGCCACAGCAGCCTTGGTAGTCCAAAGGGAAGGAAGAGAAACATGACTGATGGCAAAATTGGAGACCATGCATTTGGAAAATATTTATTGAGAACAAAGATAAGGTGCATATCTCCCTAACGTTGAAGGAAAACTCATTTATTTATACTATATCAGATACACAAACCAAAACAGGTTTTCCTTAGGTAAAGAATATCCTCAAAAAATGCTGAGGGTCAGTGATTCTTCGGTTTAAGTGCTAAATAAATGAGATTATTAAAAGACAAAATGTCTTTTTTTTCCCCCGTCTCTTTAAATTCAAAATGATTACTAATTGCCAAAAGTGATTTCCTTTTGTCTCCAACAAACCAGAAAAGTGTACCCCTGCAGGTTAACTATACTAAATAATTTTAGATCAGATAATTAGGGTACTTACACTAAAAATCTTACTCTGCTTTTTCTCTACTGCATTACCACTGTTTTTATTCAGACACATGCTGTCTCCAAAATGCTGAGACTTGCCATTTTATGGCTTTGCACACCAATTCCTTCTAGCTAAATATTTTTCTTCAGGGACCCTATAGCCAGTGCACATGTATGACACCATGAAAATCCATGTATGAAAATCCAGAAAATGCATGATTTTAAGAAAAAAAAAAAAAAAGGTAATATAATAGAAAAAATATACAGTGTTACTTCCTGAAATGCCATGGTTGCTATGGCAATTTTCAAATCTAGTGTTTTCATGAGAAAGCTGTCTTTATTGGAAGAGCCTGAATTTTTATCCATCTTGGTATTTCTGTACTCTATTACACTTTAGAAACTGTATATGAAAGGTTTAGTTCTGTTTCTAAAATTTTTAGTCTCTTAGTAGGTGTACCTTAACATTAAGTTTCATATTTTAAGACTATGAGTATCAAAATGAAGTTCAAATTGTTCTTATCCTGAAAATCAGTTGATATGTCTTGACAACTTTTAGACATTCTATCAACTCTTCTACATGGAAAGAAATACAAGTGAGGCAAGTAGATTTGTACTATCAAAATAGAAACATTAATGTATTGAAGTTATGTTGATAGAAAAATATGCATGTTAACTCACAACAGCAAAGAATGTACATGTTAAAATCTCTCCCATGGTGATGTTACTACAGCTTAATAAACCAAAGCAAGTATCTCATCATAACTATATTCTAACAGATGTGTGACCATTATTGATTTGTTGATTATTGACTGCAGTAACATTAACCCTTTATAAAGCTTTGCTTCACTGTAATGGATATATAATAAATAGGTCAACAGGAATTCCACTGTGGTACAGCATTAATTAATATCTACTTGTAAAGAGTTACAATTTTCCAATTGCCTGTGTGATAGTTATCCCTTACAGGAAGTGTCAAAAGTTTCTTAATTTCAATGGTATTAATTATAGTAACATTACAAAATACCATCTACTTCTATTGTGTGTATATTCTGTAATTCCAGTCCAACGAGCAAAGAATGATGCCACACGAAAAGGTCCTAGTGCTGAACTGCTGATAGTCAGAAAGGGCTTGGTGGAGGCAATACCAAAACACCTTGCACTGTTTTGCCAGGTGCTGAAGACAGGCAGTGTCCCTTTTGGAAGAGAAATAAAAACACCTTAATCTTCTCTTTCCTTTCCTGCAAAAGTGTAGCAGGCAAGCAAGCGATTCAAATAAGAATTGATCGGACATATGAAAAAAAATATGTCTTATAGCACCAATTTCAAATCTGATGGTGTAAACACAGGCAATCATGAAGAGTCTAAATAAAATTAAGAAACCATAAATGAGTTACAAGTCATAGAGGTCAAAACCCATGTTAGAACAACTTGGAACACACTTTAAGCAACTTTTTTACATTCAGTTCACGCTGAAAAATCACTACCTCCCACAGAAAAAAGCCATGGCATCTAACCATGAAGTCTGATAAAATTACTCTCAACAGTCACGTTTCCCCAAAGGTTTATAAAGCAAATGAATGCTAAATACACTTTTAAAAGTTCTGTTTATTGCCATCTCTTCTTTGGAATCCAGAACTGAGGAAAAGAAGCATACAGGGATATTGCTCACAGCTATCAACCTGAACTAATACACTAGAAAACCGGGGCAGGGAAGGGAAGGGAAGTAGGCATGGTTTCCTTATACTTTCAAAAATATAATTTTGAATTCTCTAGTCATTTACTGTATTACAGCGTATGTAAAAACTCGCATTTGTATTCTGGACTGAGAAGTAATGGTCTGAGTGACATTCATGATGCAAAAATAATTGTGTTCCTACTGAAGAACTCACACACTGGGAACTCTAGAGACAGCACTTATGGATACAATTGCACATGGGTGTTCATGATAATTCTACCTAAGCTCAGTACTTTGCTATGCAAAAGTATTTTTAATTGAAAAGTGACTAAAATAATAGCTGTTTTATTATTACTGTGTTAAAGACAGGTTAATAACTTCAGAAAAAAAAAATCACACATATTTCTGCGTGTACACGTACAAACCTATTTTAAGTTTGGAAAACCACAGCTGACGTGCTGTTTTTCACATCCTTTTTTTCAGACGGATTCAGCATAGAAGACATTGTTTTTCCAGTTATTACACAAAGATTAAGTGCTAGAGAAAGATGGGCAAATTTTATTTAGTTAGTAATTTGCATCTCCAACCACCTGCCTTCTTCGCCCTGCTTTTATCTGGCCTGAGTTAACTTTTATTTATTCCATCTTCACTCATCTGCTTCACTCCTCCTTAGTTTTCTGTTGCTTTTGGAAGAACACATAAATAGTACAGTATTAAACACTGTTCTTGGTGTGTTTTGACTTCTTCCTTCCATTTAAAGCACATTCTGGGACTTTCAAGACGATGACTGCTCTCTGAGTAAGACTTCCAAGTCCCTGAATACTGAATTATAGAAACCTTGAAAGTACAGTAACACACTGATTGCTGGAGACAGTTATGACTCAGAACTATGCCATCTTTTATTTTCATAACATCACAGAATCATAAATCAGAATATTACTATACTGTATACGTATCATAAAATATTATTTCACTATAATATGCACATCAAAAAGTAGTATCTTATTTCCTAAAACCAAATCACTGTAATGTAAGAAGCCAAAGTGATTCAACATGTTCCTATTAAAATTACATTAAAATTTATTCATTGCTCTGAAAAAAAAAATATTTTGAAAAGGTTTATTCCTATCAAACGAAGCCAACCAGCTCTAAAACTAGCCCTAACTATTCTGTTTTGGGACAAAATGCAGCCATATGAAGTCTGGAAAATTCAAAATCTCAATCTTTATATTCATCTAACACTAGTATTAAAGCCAATGAGCTTTACATGCTTTCAGAATCAATTTCCTAGAGGTAATGGTAATTCTCTATTGTCTAATTTTGATGCATGTTATAGGAGTTAATCTTCTGATATTTTAACTGATTAGCTTAAACCATAAATCACTAACACATTCGTTGTTGTTTTTTTAAGTGTAATCTTGAGTTAGCCAGGAGAATCTAGTAGAAAAGCCTCAGGAATCATATTGAACAGCTCACACAGAACACATGCAGCCGTCCCATGCAAATGTGATCTTCATTAGGGAAGATTTCCTTAGTGCTTAAAAAAGAATTGATAATAATTCTTTTTTAAAATTGAAAAATTGAAAAAAAAAAAAAGATATTGATACTATGCTGCCTCTTCATTCTCTTATTGTAACAATTTCCCTGTCATATTAATCACAAATATATCATAATTATCACTCTTCACATTGAGCTGGAACAGTACAAAACAGCCCTTAATCTAATTGCATCTCTAAATTCATAGGAAAACAGTCAATCATGATAAAAGACTTGTTTGACTGCAAAACCAGTAATGATTCAAACAAGACTATCACTACCTCTGCAATTCACAGATTCAGGACAGCAACATTACAGTGACATGAAACACAAACACCTTCTGGACAGCAGGAGTCTATAACTTCTAATTTCCTTGGTTCTGTCAACTTTGCCAGCCCATTAATGTTAAAATAACTGCTGACATCTGGTTCAAGTCTTTGCCATCAGTTCTGCAGAAAGCTCCACTGCATCTTGGTAATGTCCGAAGACTGGTTTGGAGGTTATGGAACATCAATTTGTTCTGCTTCGTCTCCTCACCTGGCAGCCCAAGTATATTCTTTAAAATGGTAATACAATTAATCAGTACGATGGCTTGGGAATGTAATGTAAAATGAATGTAAAAAAATCCCATTTCAGAACTGTCAAAAGTCATTCAGCACAAGCAATGGTTTAGCTTAAGCCCAGAGAACCCTGGTCCTAACAGGGGTTTTCTTCAAAACTACCGAAGCACATACAGAGCAAGATGAAAGTATGGCTCCCTTACCAAACATTACGTGCACAGCATTTCATGACAACGGAATGAGTACAGCTTAGGGTAAAGCTGTGAAGAGCACTGGGTTTGCAAGCCAACCCCACGAACAGACCAGTATATCTGTGGTTATACCCACTGCAGCTAAACAGAATCTGGCCTGAGTGCATTCTGAATTTGAAAGCTGGAACTTGAAATAGCCCGACCTTTAAAAAAATAATACATTTTTCACTTGAAAGGACACTTAGTTTTATGACCTTAGAGTCTCGTACATACTGAGGTGCTTTACCTTCCTTCTGCAACACTGCCACATCTACTACCTATGCTAAAATGAGACATCCCCCCTATCCTCCCATATGCTAAATGCACTAACAGCGGCACAGACAATAAAGAGTAATATCAGCTATTCATATCACAAATGTATAACGAGCATACATATCTCTACGTATGCACTGGCTTAGTTGTACAAAACTAATGTACTCTGATAATAGCTACATCTTCTTCAGCAAAATACTACCAATAAACAAGATTTGGAAATTTGTTTCAACTGCTAGGGCAAAATTTAAGGAACCAAGACAAAAAATAGGAAAAAAAATATTTACTTTTATCATTGTTTTAAGTCAAAATAGATATCATAGGTGTAGCACAAAATAACTTAAAACAGCATAGTATTTCTCTGTGTCTGAAAGGGTGCTGAAAAGGGAATTGTTTAAACTTAGCCTCTCTGTGTTCATTAATATTCCATGAGACAATTAGAATAGTTGCAAAATAACGTGTTTAAATTACAAAATAATTTGAGAAAATAATTTTGCTCTGTAGAACATGCTGAAGCAATTTATTAACAATATTTATTATCTCTAACAAAAGCAGCATCATTTACTTTGATACAGAGGATGTACAGCACTGCTTCTTTTTAGCCCAAGTGGATGTGTATGGCTCTTAAAATAAGATTTCCTAAGTATAACACAACTTCAAACATTTCTTTCAAGAAAACATGATGTTGAAGATAGCAAAGCATAAACACATTATTTGTTTGGTTGTTCAGGTGTAAGCTGGAAAGAATAACAGTCATTTGGGAAAATGCAAATTTCCCTAATTTCCCAAAACACTCAAACCTAAAAAGGACTGGGAATAACCCAAACCATAAACTGCTACACCAATACCTTTTACAAGACAGTAGAAAAGATGTGGTGTGGGAGCACTGTGAGTGCAAATTCTGGAAAGCGTTCAAGGTCTCCCAGCAGCATCTGAGGCACTATCTATTTTCTCACCATTCTCTGCTGTGGACCAGTAATTCCTTCAGGCCTGTAGGAAGGCATGACTGAACCCAACATTTTGAAAAAATTGCAAACACTTTATCTTCATGACTGTAAATATCACCAACAACATTCCAGAATAAATGATGGTTTATGTTCTAATAGGTTTATTGCTGAAATCAGCTTACTCAGTGGCCGGACTGTAAATACTATCCTACAAGTGTGTCCTAGAATACATTCTGGCAACTGACAGCCAAATGCAAATACTTTGTTCTAAAATTAAATGTACAGGTAATTACAGATACACACACAGAGAGTATATGTATCGTTTACAATGATATATATGTACAGCAAGTTTATTATATCTCTGGCACACAATGTCTAAAGAATTTTAAAAGACCTTTGAATTCATTGGTTCACAGCACTGAGGATCATATTAACCCACTGTAACTACATGCTTAACGTGCACTTTCTAGAAGATAATCTTAAATGCTTCATAAGTTCACCTGTTTAATATATCGAACAACAGAAAGAAGGTAACACTTCTGTCATGCAGGAAAAAATTAAGAAATCACAAGACTACTGAATCATCTAGAAATGCCCTGGAAAATAAAAATTTCTTGGTTCCTTTACTTCTCACTTCTAAATCAACATTCCAAGGAATCTTGCCAATTTCAAAATAATGACCAGAAATCTCTGGTAACAACTCTGAGGGGGGGGGGGGGAAAAGATATGCATAATGATATCATTGGCATTATTAAGCCAAGCCACTCTCTATTGTATTATATTGCATTTTTAAGACTTGTTTATTTTATCACTACTTTTTTAAAAAATATTTTTATAGATTATCCCTTGCATAACATTCAGTTTCAAAGGAGTCATTACCATTACCATAATTAAGTAAGGTTGTGTTAATTTCCAAGACATCTGACTGTCAATGGTTTTAAATATTTTCAGTTCTATAATTTTATTCCTGATGGGTAAGACAGACAACACAGTAATTTCAGGGCCAGCTCCTGCCTGTAATACTCGCCCTGTATGGTATAACATCTCTTTAAATTAGTTTAAGGTCTAATCAGAGAAAGAACAGAAGAATAAAGTTGGAACAATGCACAATCTAGGCTTGAAGCTAAATCAGATAATTGTAAAGGGATGGAACCGAGATACCACCTGAAGCAGAAGCAATGTTGTTAGCACCCCAGGCAAGAAAGAGCTATACAGAAAATATCCTGTACTGGCCATATGAAGACCAAAATACAAAGCCCAGGCCAAAATGCAACAGAAGATGCTCTTGTCAGGTAAAGCAAAGGAACAGATATTTCTCTAAGACAAACAATAACATCAGCATCCCTCTGGAAACACAGAGAATTATTTTCTACCTATCTAGACACCTTATAGACTCAAGGTAAAATACTCCACTGTGCTTACAGTCACCCTGCACCCTGTATAGCATATCCTGCTTTCAAATTGCTGGCACTTCGAGCTGGTGCATGTGGGGTATCAATGAAATTAAAACACATTTGGTTTTCACTTAATTACCACAACACTCAAGATGTGAGTGGCTTCAATTCTAGACAGCTGTTTTGCTCAAGCCTCTCATAGAAATATAAATATTTAACTTTCAAAGGATCTAGCCTGTGCTTTTTTTTTAAAAAAAAAAAAAGGCACAAAAAAAATTAAGTTTTGAGCTGATCTGTTTTGTATAATGTAACTGCAATAATATTGCCTCAGAGTTAACTCCGCAATAATTCACTCTTGGTACAGCAATAATTGAGTAAACAGAAGCTTCTACCAGAGGCATTCTTTTCCATTATTTATTGTAATACTTTTTTCATGATTTAATGAGAAACATTTCAAAAGCAACATTTTTATCCTTTCATGTTAATTTGCAGTGCTATAAGCCATAATGAAAACAGAAATCATCAGCAAAACAACATGTTAATAAAGACAGATTTCTACAAAGTTTTTTAACTAAACTCATAAAATAATTTTTTCTATTTCTGTCAGGACCAGCTTGCCTCTATTTGGTCCCAAGTATTCAGACATACAGTGAAAATTATATAACAATGAAAAAGCAGAAACTATATCAGATCAAAGAAATGGAGAAAAATATTAACTTAAGGAAACCTGATTCACATTAGTGTATTTTATTCTAAATATCTGCCCCTGTCTACTATGGAAAACGCCAACCTCCGGTCGGGTGTTGTAAAGATCTTAGGGAAAAAAAAATCAAAAAAAAAAAAAAATAAAATATTAAATTAGGTAAACCAGCCTCAGAAATGGCATAAAATAAAATAATTGAAAAAAAACCCACAAAAACCAACAAACCAACCCAGAGCTTCCTTTCCCTTTCCTCCATCTCACCTCAACACCTGGTTCAGAGTCTCTATACTGAGCCAGATACAATAGGTGGTGACGACCTGTAAAATTCCTTTTGTTATCAAAAGGATTTGAGTCTCCCAGGATTAGGTTTAGTGGAGGGGATTCATAGGTGTGAAAATGTAACTGCAGCAGCAGATTTGCTCTAAGGGTAACATGTGGCATTTCTTCTTATGTGTCCTGAACACAGAGCTAGATTAAGACTAGGTAATGATCCTGGATTTACCTGAGACAACCTGCAGCCCAGCAACACCTGGGTGTAAAACATGTCGGTTAGATACCTAACAGAAAACACAAGATAATGAAGTAACAAGCTGTCAGGTAATAGCTCCCATTGTAGAAATAATGTTACTTGGCACCATTTTTCACGCAGTGCTAACCTTCCATAGTATTTTATGTCCCACAAACTGAAGGCTAAAATAAAACTGGCTAATCTTATTTTTTAAAGCCAATCAACAAGCTGGGATTTAAACACTGTTGCAACTCTTTACTCACCAGGTATGGACTTACAATACCACAGTTAAAAACAAGATATGATGTGTTGAGGTTAACGTACTGTTGTGTCTGTAATAGGTGTAACCTAAGTGAGAACAGGTTTATTTCATAGCTCTGGTCTGTGAGCTTCCAGCAAGTTTCCAGTTTCTGGGAAGAAAGGATTTGCCACTTGATTTGTAGATCAGTGAAATACACTTTGATATAAACAGTACAAAAAAATAGCAGGATAAAGGTAACCTTTCCCCAGCAAAAGACTGAAGTTCAACAATGAAATTTAGTAACTCATTTTTTTTTAGGTTTTGTACTTAGTCCTCTAGGAAGTGCGTCTTACTATTCTTTTTTGCTGAACTATGGAGTAGTTTCAGAAAAAAAAAAAAAAAAAAAAAAGAAATTAAAATTGTTTGCAACCGAGCACATTGAGGTAGAATTAAAATTAAAGAGGTTTAATACAGTAGACAATGTATGGTATTTCTGGAGATGATATACTTTATATCTGCTTAGTTACAAGTTAATTTTCACATTTGCTCCACTGGCAATGTTCCCCTAAAAAGCTGTAATATCTGATTTAGAGAGCAGATACCAGAAATGGAAAACCTGGTATCAAAAATAAAAGTCTCACAGTCTCTTTTGAGGGTTAATTCAG
>JAVJGJ010000014.1:85231102-85242297 GCA_035590215.1 Microhierax caerulescens | reverse complement strand
CCTTCTCCTCACTTCATCTTTTTGCTAGCCACTTGTCTTCCTCACTCAGCTAAACATGTTACTTGGGAGCACTTGGGAGATTCTTATGAAATTTTTGAAGAAATAACAAGAAAGTTTTCAGTTTCTTACCTTCTTGAATTAAAGCTTTCCCATTAGTATATTTAAGTAAAAATTAATTAGGCTATAGAATGACTGACTGTATGACCAGCAATTATGTGATCAGATCAGAGATCATAAAAATCGCAGAATAGTCAAGGCAGGAAGGAATCTCTGGGAATAATCTGATCCAAGCCTCCTGCTCAGAGCAGGCCACATACAGGTTTGAAGATGTCCAGTAATGGACATGCCACAGCCTCTCTAGGCAGTCAGTTTCATGCTCTGACCACCCTCATGGTACTTTTTTCTTCTTATGATAATCTGGAACTTTCTGTGTGCCCACTTCCTCTTGTTCTGTCACTGAGCACTACTGAGAAAAGCCTGGCTCCGTCTTCTCTGTGCACTCCCTGTCAGATATTTACACATATCGATAAGGTCCCCCTGAGCCTTCTCTTCTCCAGGCTAAACAGTGTTAGCTCTTAGCCTCTCCTCAAATGAAAGATACTCTAAACCCTTCATCACCTTTGTTGCCCTTTGTTGGACTTGCTCTGGATGAGTCTGTGTGTCTCTCATACTGAGGAGCCCAGCGCTGGACCCTGCACTCCAGGTGAGTCTTACCAGGGCTGAGCACAGGGCATGGATCACCTCCATCAGTCTGCCGGCAACACTTTACCCAGCGCACCCCAGGGTGCTGTTGGCTGCTTTTGCCACAAATCTGCCAGATTAGAGTTTAAGACAAAATTAAATCAGCCCAAGGAAGATGAAGAAAAATTTCCTAGCATTAGCTGGGTCAGCAGGAGCTTAGCTCTGATAGAAAACATCCAGATTCAAGCATTTGATCTCAACTGGAGTGGTTGCAAACCATGATGCAGCCACTGGCTATAAGTAAGTTTTCTCTCCAGTCAGGAATTCCACGCCTGCCAAAACTGCAACGGCAGGTTCATAGAGGTTTCATTGGGTCATTTTGGCACTTACTGTCAAAACCAATGAAACATTATTCCCCTCCCTCATGACCAATGACCACCAATCACAATAGGGAAAAATTCTTGTCCAGGTGTTTTCAAAGTAGTATTATTCAATATTCACAAAATCCATACAGTAACTTTTCAGTCTGAGATAATATCTTGCCTGGTCTCAGATTAGGCTGTATTTGTGTTAAAACTTTTGGAATTTGTATTCTCTTATTCAGTGGAGCAAGATGGCTCTGACAGTTGTTATTCTATATCAGGTACTATAGAATAAATTTGTTTCAGAACTGGTAACAAATTAAAGGTAAATCTGGAGGATTAAATGTAAAAACGTTGCTGAGGGAAGGAGATTATATTAGTTTTTTAAAGCTTTCAGGTAAAAATTTCAAGCAGGAGTGAGACAGTGTTTCAGAACAGAGATCAAAAGTACTAGAAAATTAATCACTATTAAACTGAAGAAGGATATTACAGACAGTTTCTCTTCCCTGTTAGTCAGATTCAACATCTAATCCATACATCATGTCACAAAATTAACTGTGCTGGGAAATTATATGTAAATTATGTTTGAAACAAAGTTGAAAATAATTTTATTCTCCTAAGGAACCTATACTTCTAAATAATGGAGTCAGGAATATGTATATATGTCAGCTTCCTACTATTGAAAAAAAATAATGAACCAGCTGCTTGGACATCTTAAAACCCAAAAGAACACTTTTGAAATATTGATAGGAGTAGAAGAGATAAGAGTGCCTTGTCTCCTGTTCATGTTCCTTGCTTTAGAAAAAAAACAAACAATGCTGTGAGAAAATATGGGTAGTGCCTATACTATACATCCTTAGGTATAACTTAAGGAACTGAGTATTTTTCATATTATTAGCAGCAAAACTCCTGCATACACTACTTAGGTTATAGGCTAAGTGAGCATGAAGGTGGTAATAATAATTACTTTGGCATGAAATATGTAACAAATTTAGTAACTGTACTTCAATTATATGCTGTCATACTTCCAGTTATTAAACATTTCGTAGTTATTGTTTAACTAGGTGTCACATTAAGTATTTTTTGTCAAGTTTCAGTGGAAAACCTTCTGTGATTAAATTAATCTATAGGTGTAATATTAAATGATTGTGTTCATAAAATAACAGGATAAATCCACACTAGCTTCAAAATCATACCTACTATTACATAAGCTGTATAAAATGTCACATACAATCATTGCTAAAATGACAAATCAGAGGAGTAATTCATAAAATCATAGAACTGTTTAAGTTGTTTTTGATCCTAAAGTTTAGGACCTTTACGATCGTCAAGTCCAACTGTTAACATAGCATTGCCAAGTGCACCACGAAACCATGTCCCTAAAGGCCACATCTACGTTTGTTAAATACCTCCAGGGATGGTGACTCAAGCACTTCCCTAAGCAGCCTGTTCCAATGCTTGATAACACTTTCAGTGAAGAAATTCTTCCTAAGATCCAATTTAAACCTTCACTGGCACAAACTGAGTCCGTTTCCTCTTCTCCCAAGTAACAAGTGATAGGACAAGACACCAACACCCACCTCGCTACAACCTCCTTTCAGGTAGGTGTAGAGAGCAATAAGGTCCCCCCTGAGCCTCCTTTTCTCCAGGCTGAACAATCCCAGTTCCCTCATGAGACTTGTGCTTTAGACCCTTCACCAGCTTTGTTTCCCTTCTCTGAAGATGCTCCAGCACCTCAGTGTCCCTCTTGCAGTTAGGGGCCCAAACCTGAACACAGTGTTTGAGGTGCGGCCTCACCAGTGCCCAGCACAGGGGGACAGTCACTGCCCTGGTCCTGCTAGCCACACTGTTTCTGGTACAAGCCAGGATGCTATTTCCCCCCTTGGCTTACGTGGCTTCATTTTGCTCCCCATCCCTGTCATGCAGCTCAGGGGGCTGGGTACCCCAGGAACAGCTGGTCCTATTATTAAAGTCTGATGCAAAGAAGGCATTAAGTACCTCAACCTTTTCCTCAGCCTTGGTCACTGTTCTTGTTCCCACATCCAATGTAGGATGGAGATTCTCCTTGGCCCTCCTTTTGTTGCTGATGTATTTATAGAAACAGTGTTTATTGTCAGCTACAGCAGTAGTCACATTAAATTCTGCTTGGGCTTTGGCACTTCTAATTTTCTCTCTGTATAACCTCACAACATCCTTGTCATCCCCTGAGCTGCTTGTCCCTTTTTCCAAAGGTGGTAAACTCTCCTTTTCTCCCTGAGTTCCAGCCCAAGCTCCCAGTTCAGCCAGGCTGGTGATCTTCCCTACCAGCTTGTCTTTCAGCACATGGAAAGGCCTGCTCCTGCTCCTTGAAGTTTCCCTTCTTGAAGAATGTCCAGCCTTCCTGGACACCTCTGCCCTTCAGGACTGCCTCCCAAGGGACTCTGTCAACCAGGCTCCTAAACAGGCCAAAGTCTGTCCTCCAGAGGTCCAAGGTGGCAGTTCTGCTGACCCTCTTCCTTACTGCTCTGAGAACTGAAATCTTACCATTTTGTGATCACTGTGCCCAGGACAGCCTCCAACCAGCACATCACCCACAAGTCCTTCTGTATTCACAAACAACAGGTCAGGCGGGTGCCTTCCCTACTTGGCTCACTCTCTGGCTGTCAGGAAGTTGTCTTCTACAGACTCAGGAACCTTCTGGACTGCTTCCCCTCCACTGTACTGCATTTCCAGCAGACATCTGGTAAGCTGAAGTCCCCCAAAAGAACAAGGGCTAGCGACTGTGAGACTTCTCCCATCTGCTTATAGAATATTTCATCTGCCTCTTCATCCTGGCTGGGTGGTCTGTAACAGACTCCCACCATGATAATCTGCCTTGTTGGCCTTCCCCCAGCCTCTTACCCATAAACACTCAACCCTATCGTCACCATTATTAAGTTATGGACAATCAAAACTCTCCCTAACATACAGGGCTACCCCACCACCTCTCCTTCCTTGCCTATCCCTTCTGAAGAGTTTGCAGCCATCCATCGCNNNACACATGCTGTGTGAGTCACCCCACCATGTTTCCGTGATGGCAGCTATGTCACAGTTTTCCTGCTGCACAGTGACTTCCAGCTCCTCCTGTTTGTTGCCCATGCTGCGTGCATTGGTGTAGATGCTCTCGGGTGGAATATTGATCCTGCCACCTTTTTGGCAAGGGAAGCCCTAATTCCTATGTGACTGTTCTCGGGTGCTTCCACGGTTTCTAACACATCAATAATCCTTGCGCCTTTGCTGCTGCATGGATCTCCATCCCCTACCTCCACTGAGACAGAAGACTGAAAGAGCCTGCTAACACATCATTCCTCTAACACTGGTGTGCTGTCCCCAGGTTTACCTCTAGCAAGCCTCGTTCTATCCCTTTCCCCTTTCAAATCTCATTTAAAGCCCTTTCAATGATCCCTACAAACTCCTGTGAAAAGTTCCTTTCCCCACCCCCACCCCACCCCAGAACAGCTGTACCCTGCCAGTTGCCAGCACACCTGCTGTCTTGCAAGCCAGGTCATGATTATAATTAACACAGATGAGAGTTCATATCACTTGAAGTACACAAGCAGAAAGTAAAGTTAATTATTTTCATATCTCTCATATGGTTATTTATCAAACGATACCTCATGGGAACACATGATATATTTCAATTAGACAATAAAAAGCAACACATAATGACACAGCTCCTTGGAGTAACTGGTTTGTATCCCTGAAAATTCTCCAGAAAGCATTCTAGCTGTGTGAATCACCTCAACTATTGCATTGTTGTCAGTTCAGACAAATGATGCATGCAAATACACACTTATATAAACAAATAGCATGGTTGTAATGCAATGGTTTGACATAAATATATCATCAGGTGATTAGATTGTGCAGTTATGTAAGTCTTACCCTTCTCTTGCCTACTGAATGAACTACTAAGTACTAGGGGAAGATTAATCTTTATTAGTGACATTTGCGCTAATGGTTTCTGAACAAAAACAAAAGAAATGCCTAAAAGTGTGAGATTTTCCTAGACAAGCAACTTCTTCTATATAAACCACTTTCTGCACAGCACGACATTGTTTTACTAGTTGTTAAAAAAAAAAAAAATATTCAAGCTTGAGAATGTGAAGTAGAAAACGGCTGAATCACTAAAGGTAAGAGAAAAAAAATTGATTACAAGGAGATAAAGCTACTACTGGGTTCAGAAATTCAGTTTTTTCATTATTTGTGTAGAGAATAACTTATCAAAACACTGCTTTATAAATATTGCCTAAAAATAGCAGATTAGAACACTGTCATAACATTTTAGGTCTCCTAATGACTTATCACATTATCCAAGTCCGTGCAACTGCATAAAGAACAAGACAGAGACCACAGTTCTAAACTAGTATGTCATATTTAACCTTAACTTCCACAAATTCCATAAACCTAACTAGTTGAAGTTTCTTTCAAAAGACTCACGAGACAGGATCTTTAATTAGAAATTACCATTTTGTTTTACCTCCTAGGATCTGGATTCAGCATCGTTGTTAACAGAAAGAAACCCATCCAACTAACTTTCAAGTTGGGAAAAAAAAAAAAATTGCAAAAACTGTAATCCTGACTGAAAGCATTAAGGATCTTTTCTATGCTTTAGGTGGTCTTGTGGCTATACTACATATAATGAATGTTAAAAAAATCATTAAAGACATAGATTGTGTTTGAATGTGTCTGGTTTTATATATATATCTCAAGAAACTTCATATGTAAATTGTACAAGTCATTGCCTGATGCGTTTCATAGGGTAAAGTGGGGTAAAGTGCATTTATGGCCATCAGTACCAAGTGAAAAAAAGGGTTATCACTATTTATGGTTTATGAAGCTGATGATATAGATTAGTGAGCAATAACACCTTTCCACAAAGTGCATAAATCAGTTATTACTGAATTGATTCTTCTGTCCTCAAACCCTGCTTGTAAGAGTTCCCTCCCACAGCTCCTTTTGCATAAGGATGAAAAGGAAGAACATGACAAAAGTGTGGCTGTTTACACATAGCTTATGCATATAAAAGATTCAAAGAAAAAGGAGCCTTAAGTCACTGAAGTCTCACTTAGTACAAACTGAGGAACAGATGAAAAGCCATACTCTCCTTCCGGAACATTCAACTAAAATAAATAAAATTGTTTTATTGACAAAATTGTGTTCTAAGAAATAAAAGTCCTTAATATTTGCTCCATTATCCAGTTTTGCAGCAACATAGATGGACAATATTTGCATCACAATTGGGAAACAGCACCTATTTGGACAGAAAGCTTTTACAATGAAGACTATTGATATCAAGCACTAAGTTATGGCTATTGCAAATATTACCTATTTTAATGAATTAATTCATTTTACAGCTAAGCACTCTTGGAGTATTATATAAATTTACTTTTTTTTTGGCTTTTGAATAATTTCCTTATGTCATTCAGATTACTTATTTTTTAATGAAAT
The DNA here is from genome assembly GCA_035590215.1 of Microhierax caerulescens. Lineage (NCBI taxonomy): Eukaryota > Metazoa > Chordata > Aves > Falconiformes > Falconidae > Microhierax > Microhierax caerulescens. The sequence goes on along the minus strand of JAVJGJ010000014.1, from coordinate 85,235,788 downwards.
GAAAAGTTCTATGTAAGAACCAAAGAATAATATTTGACTTTGTGAACTGTAGACGAGTTCATAAACATGGTTATGGTTTTTTCATTATAGCTGGCCTCAGTGCCAGGGAAGGATGAAGGGCATATTTAACTTGCTAGTATATCTGTAGCCATAGCTTCTCTAATTTATTCCCATACTTTGTTTCCAACTGACTTTTACTGGCATTGTGCCTTCTCTTTATATGAAATTCACATACACATAATAAGTATCAGGTACTAGTGGAGTAAAAGAAGCTTATAAAATTTTGTGTTTTCATCTGCACATACAACCCTCCAGCAGTCGTGAATTGCTACAAAAGCACCATTTATCATTTGAGAGTAATTCAAAGTCTCCATAAAACCTGTTGTCACTATAGCTGCTTCACACATATTAACAAATTTTATTGCTCAGTAAAGAAATGCACAGCTTGGTTCAAATAATTTACAGTTTAACTTGCCTGAACCTAAAACTTTTGCTGTTACTGAAATCTCTATTCTAATTAGAGAACTGACAATATAATGCTTTAATTACTAAGAACACACACTACTTAAAAGATACATCCTTTTAAATTAGCAGTTAATGGCTATGTCTCAAGTCAGTGATAATTTAATGAAAAGTAAGAAGATGCAAATCTTGAATGGCCACTTTACTGTAGTTCTTAAAAAATGCAGGAATAAAAAAAAGGTCTTTCCCAATTATGATTTCTAGAAAAAGCCCCATTTTGCTTACTTACACAGAACTTTCCTTACTCTAGTACAAATAAGGAAATTTTCTTCTGCTTGGGGAAGTAAAAAACAAAACAAAACAAAAACCTGCTACCAGCTTTTACAAAGATATCCATCAGATTCCCTTCAGGACAAGCACATTTGAAATTCCACTTGTGCTTGTTGTATTACGAGATTTCTTTTTTAGGTTTAAAAATAGCATAAAGGAGCTGACAAACAGTGATGGACCCAGGAAGAAAACCAAGTTGACATAGAGACAGATCAGCATGCAAATAAAAAAAAAAAAAAACAACACAAGAAACCACACTATTAAAGTATTTCTTCCTGCCATCATCAACTCTAAGGGATTTAAACATCATACTGTTGTCAGACAGGTATGTATGAACCTTTGGGGAGAGAAAGACAATATAACAATCACTTTTTTTGCCTCTGCATCCTGTTTCTTTTTAATATCTAAGAATATTTTTTCTTGTACAGCCAAGATTAATGTATGGAATATTGTTTGCTTTTTGGAAGTGAAACGAATAGTCTACAACAGTTTTTACCCTTCCTGCCTTAGAAGATCTGATATACCATATACATAATACCATATACCTGGAAAGAACAATCTCAATTGAAGTGCAGAAAAATCTTTAGAAGAAAGCTTACAGTTCAAAGCAATTGTTCACATGATGGATAGTTTTTTGTATTTCATTAATTATTTACAGAAGGAAGGACTTGTATGTATTTATTTTCCCTTCCATCTATAGCTCTTATGTGGAAATTACAAAAGATATTCCCAAGATGCTAGCTGAAAGGATAAGCACATATACAAAGCTCCATTAGAGTTACAAATGAAGCATTTGACTTAAATTTGTAGGTGTATCTATTTTGCCAAATAATTCTTCAAACATCACATCAAAAGTAACTTCTGGAAATACTTGGTAATTCAATTATTTTAGCACCATTACAATCAAAAACCTAATCGAGAGAATATAAAAGGATAGCCTATTTTGAAAATTAACCACTCAGTCTAGAACTATCTTCCATTCAAATCTGTTCTCCAGGATCATTCAACTGAATCAAGAAACACACAAACACAACATTATTATAAAATAAAATTATTGTAAAGGCACATCACTATTAAAAATATGATTCAGACATCATTTTCGTCCAGTGCAACAACTGTAGATTTCAGAGCAGAACGTAAGAGAACGTAGCTGCATTTCAGTAAATAGTTAAAACCATGTATTAATACAATTCTGCCAAAAGAAATATTTCCATACAGTGTACTTACACAACATAATCACTTATAACTAATTTTTTTTACAGTATGTTTTTAATAATATAATAAGGTATAGAGCTTTTAATGCCTGGAATTTCCAGTTTTGAACCTTTTGTCAACGTGACAGGCACTATCAAGGAATATTGGAAGTAATGTTCCTGCCTTCCAGACAGCCAAATAATCTCACATTTAAGAAATCTAAGACCTCACACAGACATACACATACCTCTCAGTAACTGTAGTGAAAAAAAACACAATGAAAGTATAACAACATATTTCAATAGCACCATCTCAATTAATTGTTTTTCTCCTCCAGATTCTCCAGAACACCAAATACAACATTCTCTCTTTTTAAGATTTTTTTCCAGAGAAAAACAGAAATCTAAAACTGTCCGGCCATTAACTATTAAAATTTTAATCATTACCTCTTTTTATCATCACAACAGAGCATATTGACAATGATCAGCCAAATACCAAATTAACATTTTTTCATGTATTTGGAAACAATGGAGGTAAACTAATTCATTTAAGCTACAGGGAAAAAAACCCTGATGTAATTTCTTAACTTCTACAAATATCAGAAATGCTTAATAAACTCTAATGTTTGTCAAGTGCTCAATTCAAGACTGTAGCTTGGAAGAGTAATTCATTTTTATGCGAGTAAAATATAATATACATATCTGAACTTCCATTTCAGCAAAGTTGCCTCTCTGCAGATTTTAAAGCTGCATGTCAAGACACTTCTGCAAATGTACCATGTGCTGAAAGATGTCAGAAAAAATAATGGTGTGACTCATGTCAGATCCCTGCAACAATTTTAAAAGGAACACTTACAGGTTAGTAGTAGAACCAGTTCTCTTTTTCAAAACAATTTGTTTCATTGAGTAGTGGCCCACTGGAAAATACCCCACCACTTTGGATACCTGACATGTCTCTAAACTGAAGTGCTTGACTTACTTGCCACTGTTTCATGAGCTCCCGAACTGTTCTGGCATCCTCTAGTGTTTTTTCTTTGCGTGTAGCATCCTGCAGGACATTCGCAGTCGTTTCAGCTTCTGTAAGCCAAGCAAGGAACTTTTCGAGATCCAGGTAGAATTGCTGCAACATTCTTAGGGCTGATTCCAGCGCAGCTTCACGCTCAGTAACCCTGCACAGGTACAGAGAGTCAAATGCAGCATTCTTAAGAGAAGAGAGATCTTCATAATTAAATGAAAGTATAACAAAGACACACTACATATTTTTCATGTACCGATCAAGGCAAGTTTGCAGATTAGCTACAGAACTTGCACTGTACATTGGGCAGGTAGGGCTCCTTTTTTATTATTTCTTTTAAGAAGAAACTAGAATTCATCTGGTAAAAAATTAAGCAAAAGCACTTCTTTGAAAGTACTATGCCTGAAACATGCACATTTAAAAAAAAAAAATAAATCAGAAGTAATTCTCTGATTTATTTTTTTTTTAATAAAAAATGTTTTTATTACTTGTCAGTAACACTGCAGTGGGAAAACTTGTTTATTTTTAGAAATCATGAAATAGTTCCTGGCCACTGAACAGTATGATGAGTTTAATTATTAGTTTTTATGCCTTCAAACATTTGGAGATTTTGTTCAGCGCTGTAAAATCTAAGAACACTGAAGTTTGGGAATTTTTTTGTGTGTTTTCTTCTGGGTTTTGTTTCTTCTATTTCAATATGAATGTGATAAATTACCAGAATGATCTCTATGAGTTAAATGATAAAATACAATTTTTAAATATAAAAGCTATCTCATCCTTGGGGGAGATCTAAATCATAGATTGGGAGAGGACTAAAGTCTCCAGCAATTCTGGTCCTGCAAAAACATTACAGTATATCTATGTTCTACCCGCATTTTATGCAATGTAGGTATCACATGTACTCACCAATTTTTCGCATTGAACTTGAACTAAATTTGGATTTAGAAATGTGAGCAGGTAAGTATGACATACTGTTCATTAACATGAGTCTGTTAAGGCTACTTAGCTATTCATTACATGCATATATGTTTAACATTAGCATGATAACTGAGTGATTTTATTCAGAAATCATATGTAGTATATGTAGTAAATATACTATATGTAGAAAATATGTAGTAAAGCTGTTTGGTAATTTGAGTAACTTCAAGTGGAATGATTGCAAGTTGATGCACACCTGTATTAAGTCTACAAACCTGTGGTGATTTGGATATTTCTAGACAGATTTCCTGTCTAGTTTTAGAGTTATTTAGACAGAGTCTAAGATACCAGATTTTAGCAGATAGAATTTCCCAACTTTACCAGATGATGCCATGAAATTTCTAATTCTATTTCAAATCCTGTTTGCTGTCATGAAGAGATTTAACTCCTCAGTAAGTAATGATGTAATCCTCAAAACTAGTACACTAGTTGAAGTAAGAAAAAAAGCGAAAAATTAATACAAGTATTGCCAAGTGGCACTGATGTTACATGTTTTTTTCACAAGCATATAAGGAAATTGCAGTAGAGAAGAACAGAAAAATCCAGTCAGGTTAGAGGTGAGGACAAACACCTCAGACAAACATTTGAGAAACAAACAAAAGAAATCCTCCCTAAGAGTCAAATCTCACAATAGCTATTATATTTCTATCATATTTTTAATCCTCTGACATCTTATTTGTTTTTCCCAAACATTATTTCTTTGTGTGT
>JAVJGJ010000014.1:85196189-85221363 GCA_035590215.1 Microhierax caerulescens | reverse complement strand
ATATAAGGAGTGTTAAGATAATCAATAAACGAAGCTTGCTGATCACTCATATTGAATGGTCCATGACTTCCCTCCGTTGCTACACCAAATCTATAGCATTTCTTGATCTCCTTTACTTCATTTTACTCTTGCAGTGAGCTATGTACACAAGAATGTATATAAATTAGTCATAAGAATGTTATGCAGAAATGCAGTATTAGAATAGTCATTCTCACAAATTCCATGTTTTGCCGTAGCTGCACATCTCTAAATTTCCATACTTTACTGTTTTATACATGCTGTAAAATCTCTATCTAAATGATAAAAACAGAGAACAGTCAAGGAAATATTACAAAATAGATATTTTAAAATCCACATGACATTAACATGACACATTGTTTTTACAAGTCTTTGATATATTTATGTGCTATTTTGATTTCTGATATTAATTTCTGTAATACTTTCTTATTTGTACTTCTGATCTACAAAAAGGCTGTCATTTGCTATCCAGTACCTACCTGCAATATAGTTTGTCTCGATAACTTGAAATTGTTAAATATTTAACAACTATACATTCAAATCTGATATCTATATGATTGTTTAATGTGCTGCAGCTTATTCAGAATAACAGTCTAAACAAGAGGGACTTACATATCTTACTAATTTTAGTTGTTCCAAATATCAAGTAGTGACATTATTCCAGTAAATTTCACTAGCTCATTTAACCTACCCCAAGCTAAGTACATTACACATGTACTAAACCACTGCTGACAACACATGAGCATATAATTATGTTCAACAATCTTTAATATTTATGACTAGATAGATGTTGCCCCTCCATGATCAGGCAGTACCCAAACAAATATATATATATATATATATGGAGAAACCACCTGTAAAGACTATATACACATCTATACAAACACTGAAGAGTTGTGTTTCCACCAGAAACAGAAGTGAAGCCTTCTGTTGGGAATGGCTACTCAAGAACATTCCTGCTTTTGTGTGTATTAGTCTACATTTCCTTAGTAAGTGTATTATGGATCAATAAAAATCTGTGTCTTTGACAAATACATTTGCCAACATTTTCTTAGAATTAATTGAAACAAAAGATGAAAACTAACAATAAAGCAAATACTCACTATCCACAAGTTAAGGCCCCATAGAAGGAGCTATTTAGGAACCATTCCAGGGATGCAAAGTTTTGTTACAGAAACCACCTGAATGAAACTTAATTAAGAACATACAATGTAGTCAATGTAAATGACGTTCAACCCTGAGCATTAGGAGCCTCTCCCAAGGGAGCAGCACTAGGTGTTGAATATTCAGTGCGTTAATTAACCATTGGGAAAAGGTTGTGAAGAGCAAGATGGCAAATTTATTTGAATTAGTCAAACCCAGGAAGGACTGTGAATATTTCCAGATGAAACAAATCATCATAAATGTGACAGCAGAAAGATTCAGTGTAGATGTGTCCAAAATACCAAACACTACAAGGAAAATTTAAACTCAGCATACACCATTGCATTCTGAACTAGCTGTAGCCTAGAAGGAATTTAATATTTTAAATCAAGACCAACAGCTTAATGAAGATACTAGCATGTAAGTGAAACGAAAAAAAGGAATAAATACTATGTCCATCTTTAAGTCACTCTTGTGATGCTGGCTTGGGTGCCTCATCCCAACCAGCACAAAGGACAGTAACACTAGATAGAAAATTACTAAAGCAGCAACATGACATGAAAACCAACTAGGCAAAGCAAAACTTAATAAAAATGTTCCATGCTTCTACTTTAATTTTCCCTAACATGGAAAGAAGTCACAGTAACAAGTGTCTGCAGCTCCAAGGGGTCAGCACATTATAAAATGGAAGGGTGTCACCAAAGGCAGATCTATGGCTCTCAGTGCCAGTTTATTTGAACAAGTCTATTCCACTGCTGTTCCCACAGGAACACAGAGAGAGGACAACCCTGGAAGAATGTGCCATCCCTTGTAGTAAATCCACAATGCAAAACTTACAGGTTAAATACCACAATAATAAATCTACACGCTTGGAATCAGTAATGGTATACTGTTCATAGCAGAGCAATAGACACTGTTAGTAATTAAACAGCTGAAGCATCAACCTCAGACATTCTGTAAATACTAAAGAACTCATGGAAATTTCCAATCTGTTTACCATTACTGATAACAGATTGTATTGAACTGTATGAATTATACAATACTGTATTTCAGATTTTAAAACAAAAAAAAATAACAAAAATCAGAATACATAAGTCATGTTGTGGGGTTCAGAAAATGTATCCAAGTTAGGTTTTAAAAAAAAGAAAACAAACAACTACTAAATTAGACTCATCTCACCTGACATGAATTAAAAAAAAAAAAACAAAAAAAACCCAACATACAAATAATAGGAAAGGAAACAGGAAAGATAAAATAAAAAGAAAATGTAAGATACCAATAAGATAGGATGCAGAAAGTGGGAAATGGGTGTTGCAAACTTGGCACTTTAGGTAATTTCAAGAAATTTGTGTCAAGTGAACAAATGAAATCTCAAAAACATGTAGTACATTTTAAACAAAAATACTTTTTTCTTTACCAACAAAAAGCAGACCTGTATAATTCATTGCCACAAGGCATTATTGTGCTTAAGCAGATATGCACCAGATACATAACTGATTATGTATCTTGCACAAATGAACAATCTAGAGATATGCCAGCTAGAGTGATAATTCCAAGAGCTATTATTTCTTATCATTTGCAGGAGATAATATTTTTTATAGTTTGCAGAAGTAATTCTAAGTAGCTGGGGATATGCTCTACATTTTTAAAATTTGTCAGGAATTGTGGAACAGTACAGTTAAATTTGGGGTATTGGTGAAGATGTGATTGATGCTGGATGCTAAACATGAACTTGCTGACCTTTTTCTTTTCAAAAATTACTTGCTTGCTTGCTTACTTACTGTTTCTCCTTCTATGTACCTGTACCAATACCTGTACCTTAAAAGCTCTGTCTCAGTTTAATGTCACCTTTCCTCAATGATTTTTAGGACATGCAAGAAAATTATATTACTAATTCCATTGGTTCCTCCTCTAGCCTCCCCAGGTCTCTGTGTTGGTCAGTAAAAGTCATGACCATCAGCCTCTTGTGCCACTGATCCTCAGCTGGAATGATGATGACTTGTTGTCATTTGTCAATTTCTTTGTGAGTTTATGTAAAAACAACATCTGGTTGAGATTTTGCTCATAGTTAAAACACAGCCACACAGCAAAAGGCAAGCACCATTTGGTGGTAACTTCCAAAGAGACTAAAAAATTAATAGGCAGACTGAATTATCCTCCCAGTTTCAAGCATGACTGACAAGGCACTGAGGGGGAAGCTTATATTGCCTGCACAGCAGCTGATCAAAAGCTAAACCATCATGAAGCACCAAAGATTACAATAGCAAGGAAACAGTGTTAGAAAAGAAAAATAAAAATCCATAGGAAACACATGAGAAAACAAAACAAGGTATCACAAGAATAATAATGTAAACAAAAAATGACAACTAAGGTCAAACTTCTTTTTGCTGGCACTCTGCTAGTCCATCAGCTTTATTAATTTCTGTTGTTTTTTTGTAAAGGACATAAGGCCTGATAAGAAGCCTATTGATGGGATAGGGAAGGCATTCATTTGTTGCAATAAGCTTTGGATGAGAGCAGTGTTTGCTACAGTTTGTTAATTTATCTGCAGACTAATAGTAAGTAGATTTAAGGTTGGACTTTCAGGGCACAGAGCATTAGCTTCTCTTCTTGTTCAAAGAGACTGAAACTCTCTAATTACTTCAGAAAAATCTCACCTTTAAGAGAAAGAACAACAGATTTGTCTTAATCTTCTAATGGAGTAAGACAAAAATTGACATTTCTGTTCTTTCTCTCACAAAATCAGACTTAGTTATGCCTTCCTTAGAACCTTGTTCCTCTTGCACCTCCTGTGAATGCAAAAGAGTGAGATTTCTCAAGTGGAGAGTTTCTGTGAAATGCCCATATTAAGCTCTGATTATGATTCAAGTTAGTTCATGAAACCTCGGTCCTTTTAAATTTCTGCACCATGAACTATTTATTTTGTCCAGCTGGATTTCACTATAACATAAGAACTGTTCTCATTGTTATCAGAAGAGAATAGACAACATTTAACACACAGTAAATATGAACAAAGCTGCAGAATTCAATTTCACTCGAGACCAAAATACAAACCAAGAATGAGAAAATAAAAATGGAAAGAGCAACTGTCTGAGCAGTAAGGAATGGTCTTCTAGATATTCCACTTTCACTTTTCCTGTTTAGTTTCAATTACTAACTTACTCTCAGTATTTGAAGCTGAAGAACTCTGCAAAATGCCAGTGATGCCCTCCTTTTCAATTGTCTATAACGAAATCATTAACATTAGATTACAATTAACAACCAAAACCACTAAACTATCAATCAGCTGAATTCATGGTGATTAAGAAACACTTGTGGGACAGACAAGTTGAAAAAAAAAAAAAAAACCAATTAATTTAAGAACACCACTTTTCTCTTTGAGGTCATTTCTGTTTGTCCAAGGGAGGACTTAGCAGACCTACAGATGATCTATTGCCTTTCTGGAAATGATACAGGTACTAGTCCACAGATGTATAAATTCAAGTGGTGGGAACGTTAACTTATTCACACTGATACTAAGACTTTTAAGAAACATGTCCCTGAAGTCACAAGGATCCACAGATCCTGTTAGGCAAGTACTGTATAACTGACGTTATCCTCTCCTGATACAACTCAAGAACTCTTTCCTTTTTGTAACCCTAAAAGAGTTTCTCAAAAATCACAAGAATGTGTTCACAAAGGTGGAAATGATGAATCACACCATATTCTGGGTAACATTGCGTCTCCAGCTCATCCTACCAGCATCTTGAAAGCACTGCACATCCAAGACTATCCTCTCACAAAGTATGCTACAAATACTCTGTACCCTCAGCTGACCTCTCGTCTTGGGTCTGCATAGTGGTGTCAGTACCGCACAAAAAGTAGTCAGCTGAGTGGAGAACAAAGGTGAAAACTAGAATATAAGCAGCTACAATGACTTTCAACATCTCCTATTTATAGGAGCTTTCTCTGGCATTTTTATGTCTTTTAATTTTTTTTTTTTCCTATTTGTGGCTGAAATTTCATCATTCTTAGGGGAATTAGGAAGAAAAAAAAACCCCAAAGTATTGTTAACTGATGGCATTGTTGATAAACTTCACATTTTATTTTGTACCTAAATATTTGTTTGAGAGTGTAGGCAGTTAGTAGAATGTCTTTCAAATAGGTAACAAATGTCATTTTAGGTATACTTTTTAATATGGGTATGTTAAGTGATGTTATTTAACCAAGTAAAACATAACCCAACAAATATCTCAAATTAAACTCAGAGTATCTAAACCTTGCCAGAGCAGTATTCATACCCTTTTTATAGTCTTTTTTTGAATGTGTACTGTTTTGTTTAAAATAATTGTAACAGAATGAGGAACAAAGAAAACAACAAATACTTTAATCCTTTATCTGAAAACCACTCTTAGGAAACTTCAAAGATACTCGTATTTTAAACACAAAAGCCTTAACATTCTTGCACTATAAGCAGCTAATAAAGGGGTTTTAATTTGCCAATGTTACTAACTCTGCTGGAGAGTAGCTTCTGAGAAGCATGGAGTGCTGTACTGATGAAGAGAGACAAATTAGTTTCATTAAAATTAAAGGGTTCTTGAATCCTTTTGTCTAATGGGAAAGACATTAGGACCCCATAGAAATCTCAGACATTCCAGAGAGCTCTGGATTAAATGTTTTTTGAAAACTTTGTTTCTCCTCATATTCAAAAGCATAGTCAATAAAGCCACATTAGTTCTTCAGAAAAACATGCTGATACATAAGATTATTTTGCTCCTTAACATAATCTTGGCTGTGATACCTGAGACTTCAGACACTCACTTTCATTCAACATGAATAGTTCTACTGATTAAGTAAAAGTACTTAAGTCCTTATAAAATTCAAAACAAGCAAAGCTCTCAAACACGTGACAAACAGCTAGACTGAAAATTTTAATTTTTTTAGTAATAGAGGCAACAAAGATAAACATGTATTCTTAACATCTCTCATAAAACAAAATAATTGCTCTACAATTGGAACGTTTTGCATCAGTTTTTGCAATTTTAAATTGGTATCTGTTGTTAAGCTGTTGTAAATAAGAAGCTTCATCATGACATATTGGTCATAAAAAAGCAGTCACTCTACATATCCACTTTCTTGGGCCTAGCAAAATTATTTCAAAACCCAATCAATAAATCACCACAACATGAAGATAAAAATAAAAATTATCGTACTATGGTTACTTGGGGGGAGGTGTGTGTAGAAAAATCTTACATTGGAAAATGACATACGACCACTGTCATCTTCAACTGACATCTTACATTTGCAGTGATTTCTTGCTCATGCCCACGCGAATGCAGCTTTATAGTCAGGACAACTGCAGGCACAGACATGTAAACAAGCTTCCCATATCAACAATGTTCCCATGGCCACTTACATGTTTAATTTAGTTGTTTCACTGTGCTCAAAGAAAGCATACTTGCACAAAGAACTATCTAGCTGTTCATATGCATGGAATTATACCGATTTTAAGAATGAGGATCAACATTCAAGCAATAGAAGAAAGGAAAGGAAAAAGCTGAGTTGGCCTGGAAAACCTAGAAGGTGGCAATGTTTTTAAAGTAAAACATACTGTGAATTCTTTCCTTCTCAATTTCAATCAGTCCAAGCCTAACAGAACAAATAAACTCTTCAGAAATGGCTCCCAGAAAAGTCTAACTACTAGAAACACCCTATGAATCTTCCATATAACTTAAAACACTTCTTATTCCTTGATTGCTGATGTGTAAATGTAATTTTTCTCACCCAGAATGCAATTCAACTGTAAAGCAAATATGATTATTTCACAAGTACTGTAAAGCAAAGTAGTATTAGGACCAGTACAATATATTAAGCAAACCTGTTTCCAGCAGAATGGTCGAGCTCTTTCTGTGCAGGCAATAAGATTATATTTACAAAAATTATGCACAGATGAAGTTTACATTCTAACAATTGTATTTTTATAACAAGCAACCACTGATAAGGACAGGTTTGATGCTCAGAGACCAAATCTAGGTTATGATCTGACTTATAATTACTGTTATATTATGCATTTGCACAGGAAACAGGTATACATCATGCTTTTGTACTGTTCATGTCACTGGTTTGTTTGGTCATTTGTATTTCATATTGTCCAGCTGACATGCAAAATCATCATGTTCGTACAACAGGTTGCATTAGAGAATTAACATCAGCTCTCATGTTTACCCAAGAACTTTTATCTCAGACCTTTCAAAATAGGTTGTCTAGACACCCAAATTCTTGCCACACCCTCTCCAGCTCCCTACAACTTAAACAAATAAGGACACTATAAATCAAATCATATATTGATTCTTCACTGCCCATATCTTGTAGTGAGGAAAAAATGTTACTTTTTATTTTTTGACTGATGGGAGTCTCCTGTATCTTGTCTCATAAGCCAAAAAAAGGGCATCTTTAGCAGTGAAAGCTCTTTGCTCCTGTTGTGCAGCCTGAGTTCCATTGAACTTAAACATAGGAACTGCTGGGCAATGCAAATATTTGAGATATCTGTTAGACAGTGATGGGTTGGAGTCCTAAACCAATTTTCAGGGTACTTTATGTAATTACTGTCATAATATATGTTCCACTTAAGAAAGATCTAAGTCCCTTTTTAGCTTAATATTTAAGTTAGTGAAATTTAAACACCTTTGGTGGATTTTCAGAAAAGGAACACATTTAAGCAAGTGTTTATGTTTTATATGATAATTCACATAAAATATGAGTGCCCATAAAAGGAGGGAGTAACATAATACTACCATAAAAAACATCTTTTTATACAGTAAATTTCTAATGGTTGCTTCCTTCATTGTATTTTTTTCCTCTTGAGAGCAATTTAGTTCCTGTTAGATTTATTTTACTTAATGCAAGCAATACAGATCGCTTTCTCCTTAATTGCCTCAGCTTAAATAATATAGTTATTCCTTGGGAAGTCAAGGCTTCTAAGAGAAGAGGAAGAGACCTGTTTACAAGTCACTTTGGCTTTTGTCCAGCTGATCAGTTCATGTGCTTTCTAGCGAATCTTTACAGCATCAACATCAAAAATTGAAATTAAAAAGCGACAAGTAAAAAAAGCGAAGTAACCATCAAGTGCTCACCACTGTGGCTATTAAAGGAGTTAGAATATTATTTGTCATAGTTCAATGTTATAAAACAGAACAGTAAGACAAAGGGTAAACACACAGCAATCAGCTGCAAATCTACTTAAGCAAAACAAACCACAAGCTGGCAGATGTTGCCTTAATGACTGAAATACTTGCTTTGGCTGAACTATTAGCAACAGGCAAAGTGGAATATCACTGCTGCTTGTCAGCCTGTTGTTTTACTAATCTAGTTCATGGAAAAGGAGGTTTCACATTTTTTACACTGATGCACACTTCTGATATAAGTGGCAGGTTGGAGGAAAACCAGTTCAAAACAATATAAGCCACTCTTCATGTTTCTTTATGAAAGAAATTATCCACAAAATAATTAGGTCCTTTAAATTGAGGACATGGGTGAAGAAATCAAAATCTTTAGCAGAATATTTCCTCTTGCCAATCAAGACATTTATACACAGTGATAAAAATATTTCTAAAATACTGAACCAATATTTTACGAGATCATTATTTGGAATGTATTTCTACATCACTGTGAGGTCACTGAATCACCAGAGCACTACTTAGTCATGGTCTAGATGAAAGTAACACTCAAAGTAACATGTATCTGGAATCACTGCATACACATCTCAGTGGAGAACTAGGCTGCTTGGAGCCTGTGACAAACAGTTCACGTGTCTCCTTTCTACTGAGTAAGTGTTCAAAAACATAAAGAAAACATTTGTTTTGCTCTATGTAATAACCTGAAAGCTGAAGTGTAGAGGGAGGGAAAAACAAAACAAACCATCTCAGAAACAGAACAAATTGGCATGTACATCATAGAAAGGCCCATGGACTCCATCTTCTTTCCACAAAGCTGTTTAACAAAAGAAATCTAGGAGGTTCTTTCTAGACATTACTCAGGAGCTGCTCCATGAGCAAAAGGCCTTGGGTACTGTTTCAAACAAACCTGAAAAATCTACAAGTGCAGAAAGTCTTCCAAGAACAAATTTTTTGCTGACTTGCTGGCTTAGTACATCCATATTTATCAATGTCTCACAAAAGACAGAGAAAAATGTGATACAGCCCTTAGTGAAGTTTATCAACTATTGTTTACAGCACACTCCTTTTTCAAGTTCCCAAATCATGTGAAGTCTTATAAAAATTATACATAAACCACTAAATTAAAAAAAAAAATAAAAATAGAAGGGTAGTAAAATCATACAATCAAAAAGTAGGAAATCCTAGTTTTACAGTTACCTGTTTAAGCTTAATCGTACCCTTTTGTGCTTCTAAACGGGAAATGTCAGCTCAGTCACCTGAACAGCTCTCTTCTAAGACACAAAACATTTACTACAGTAATTTACCTAACACAGCTGTGAACAAGTTTGTGGGTTTTGGAGAAACCTGCAAGGAGTATGTCTTGACTCTCTGTTAGCATAGTACTTGGATGTGTCCATGCCAGATTGGCAATTCTCACATTTAGGCAACATTAGGCACACCTGGGGCTGCAAGCATTAACAGATTTAAAGACCCACTCTTAGCTACAATTGCTACCTGAGCATCCACAGCAGCTACAGACATATCCTGGACTTCAGGATTAAAAAGCCATCTCACCAAGAGGGGGTTGTAGTTCTACATACAGACAAAAGCAATTTCCTAGCTCATCTAGCTGGTTTGAGCTACTGATTTTAACTATTTTTTTTGCTATTTTTAAAAAAAAAAAAAAAAAAAAAAAAAGCTTTCAAGTTATTATATAACTTTCTTTTTTTGGACATCCATAGCATTTCTTCTCTCACTTGATCAGGATCTTAAGTCAGTGGCACGTCTGCTTCGGAAAAAATGCTGTTGAAGTGACTCATTCATATGAACATCAACTTTGCAAAAAAATTAAACTAAAAGTGGGAATAAATTTCTGTAGCCATCAGTGATTTAAGTAACTGCCATTATGCAAGAAGATCTCCTAAATTTATTGTATACTTATTGCATTTTTAATTACTTTTAATTTATTGTAGATTAATGAAACTGACTTTTCTGGCCTTGTTCATAGACTTTAATTAGAAACATGCTAAGAACTAATTCAGTTCTAGTTTCAGTTATAAGCTATAAATTAATTTAAGATTCTGATTAAAACAACTTTAATTTTTACATATCTAATGTGCGATGATTTAAAACTGCTTTACCACCATAAAGAAAGTAATTTTTGTTCTGCAGTATGTTCTGATCTTATACATTGCATATTGTATGATTCACAATGTGGTGGCAAGGTGCACAAATTACTTTTAGTATGGGAATTGGTATCTAAACCAAAGTCTGCAATACTGTGAAATGTAATCAAGAATGTGATCAAGGATCTAATAAAAACTTTCTTGACTAGAGATTTGCTTAAAAGGTAGAGGATAGCATTTCTACTTTGAACCTGCTTCAATATGATATGTCTGTCATTTTCAGATTCAGTTTATGACTCAAAATCACTGTAGTGATTGTGATGTGGAGAAAGTACACAGAATTATAAACCACTTCCTTTTAAATATTCAAAATATAAAACCTATCAACTGAAGTTGGTTGACAACTGGTTACAGCAGAGAAAAAATGGCAGGAGGCAAAATTATATTTGAGAGAATTAAATGGCCTTCCAGAGATATATTTCCAAAAGATGTGACAGAAGAGTTGTCATCATTCTTTCCTTTCTCATTATAATCATGTCATTTTCAAAAGTTACATCTTCTATAATCTCCAACCAAAGCTGGACAATGAATGTTAATGAAGTTTAACAACAAATCTAATAGCAGAATTTATATCATACCTCTTATTAATGGAAGCCCATGTTGCATTAATGTTATCTGTCATCAGTTCTACTTTTCTGGTGTCATCTTCTGAATAATCACGGAGCAGCTTAAGTGCCATGTCATTTGCCACATCTACATTTATTTGCCATTGTCGTATTTCTTTTGAAAATTGCTGAAGTAAAAAGAGAAACAAAAAGAATAAACCTCAGATCACCATAAAATGAACATGCACATTGTATGATTATTACAGGATAAGATGAACAACTTATGGAGTCAATATATATATATATATATATATATATATATATATATATATATAAGTAATTCCTCAGATTTACTTGTAACTAAGGTCAGAGTCTTTCTAAATGTTTAAAATTCTTTTAGTCATCAGACCATAAGACTAATTATAATCTTTGTGAGGACCAAGCAAACAAATCCTAAATGCTGGATAACACATGATTTCTCAAATTGATAACCACCGATTAGATTGTTGATTATTCTTTTCTAAGACAAAAAGAGATGGATTCATTATTATGCATTATGTAAACCACCACTATTTGTGATGTTTAATTATACTGATATTGAAAATATAATGAAATAATATGTTCTGTCTAATTTTCTTTATTATACTGTGAAATAATACTGATACTTGGACAACTAATACCTGTGCTTTGACTTTTTTAAAAATGTACTTTATTTTAGCAAATTGTTTATGTAATTAGTGCCATCTACTGGAACAGCACTAAATCTGCAATACAGCAAAATACTACTAGTAAACCTATCAATATCTTTATAATGATAACTTATGCTTCTTGGTACTAAGAAAGCTTTTTAAATTTTGGTCATCCTTTTTTTCTTTTTCCCCCCTTTCATCACCTCTTTCTCCTCTCCCCTCCTCTCTTTTCCACCAGCTGTCTTGCTACAGAAGCAAGCCAGGAAATCCACAACACTCTTTCAGCCAGTAACCAGCTTCCATACATCTTTCCTGTTCATCTGTTTCTTGGAGCAAATTTCCATATAAATGCACTGAAGCTGTATATTTAATCCCTTATGTGTAACAACAGAATGAAAGAGCGAAGATAATCGATGGTCTGCTTGTACTTTTGTGCTAGGCAAAGACTGTAACTACTCAATCAAATGAACAATGCAAGTAGAAAAAAAGTTTGTATTTGTGAATAGAAACAGTAAATTGCACGTAAACATTAGAAGCTACCAACAGAAAACAAACAGCAAAGTTTGCCTTATTTATTGTTGTGGTTTAATACACAAATTGGGAAATGTATGTGAAGAAAAAATATGGGCTTTCCCCTCTCATTCTCCCAAAGCAGCATTCCTTTTGAATTCTTGTTTTGACTTTAGATAAGGAATTCTCCATGCAAAGCTAAACTTAAGTATGTAATCCCTGATTAAACAGTCTAAATACTAAGTAAAAAAAATACATTTTGACTATTTTGTGCACTTACGTTTTTATCTCAGAAACTCTGTAAACTGATTTTGGTTAAGATTAGAACTGAAACATACTTAATCTTTGAATGGAGTCCAGGTGGAGGCTTTTGGGGGTTTGATTTTTCCCCAAAACTCTTTACCTGTTAAAAAGCTGCTTCAACATCTCTAGGTTCTCCCCATAATTTAAAACTAAAAGCATGATTTTCCTCTTTCCTGGGTTATTCCTTCATGTCAGGGCAGATCACTTGATTACTGTGCAGCAGATAACCTCAGGTACTCAGACAGCAACCTGATTATCTGCTTTGAACAAAGGATCCTATTTTTACCAGTCAAACAGGAAGATGTTATCAACCTCTGCTCCTGAAAACCATCTGAATATGTTACAGTTAAGCTCACTTAAGGTCAAGCTGCCTAAACAATTTTTCAGTCATTCCCCTGTGTTAAGTATGGAGATGTAGTCAGGAGAGGTAATAATTTTGTGGAACACCACTATCATTACTTTGAAGAAGACACAGGCAGGATTCTTTCCTGCCAGAATTATATGCAATAATATACAATAAATATAAAAATGTTAATATTTAAACAAATAGAATAAAATATATAAATCAAAAAATGTAAATTATACAGCAATTATCATTCCAGTTTTGTAGATCTTTTATAGCACGTATCCATTCTACATTTAAGTCTATCCATCTTTATTATGCTTTACCTTTCTTTTTTGTTTAACATTATGCATGCATATAGCTACTTTTTTTCCAGCCAAAGAATCACAGCGGACCAACTGTTCACTGCATTACATAGAAAGAAAAGTTACCATAACATTTTGTCTGCATTGTAAATTAATAGCCTGTAAACTTTACTTTGAAAATAAGTTATTTTTGCTCACTCCTATGTTAATATAAATCACCTTATAAAATCTTCCAAACCCAATTTTATAACAAAAATGTGGAAAGATCCATTACAAGGTTATTTCCAAAAGTGGTGATCTCACCATTAACTTCATCATTAATCCATTAACTTCCTGACAATACAACACTGGATCATCACTCAGGGAAAAATTGATGACTAGAGAGAGCTTTGCCAACAGAAACAATCTGTATTGTATACTTTATTGGAAATTGGTATGCAATTTTTCAATAATTTTAAGGAGTGCATGCCTGCCTTCAACTTTGCTTTGTGCACAGACACCAAGAACAAAATATTGTGGTAGATGTTTTAACTGTCTGTCCTACCACAGGCCCATTAAGTCCTATTTTCAATGACTATAATGAATTTTAGAATTAAACCGTTGGCATTGGTGGTGTGCTTGGGGGGGAGGGGGGGGGTTGGTTTTTTTTTTTCTCTTTTCATATTTTTAGCTCTTGTCAGTCTTTTAACTACTTAGGGACACATTCAGGTTTTTTTTTAAAGGAAAATGCTTCATTAATTTCATTTTGACATTTTTTTAAGCATTCTCTTTGTTTTGACTGTGTCGTCACTGGAATTTGCTGAGTTTATTAAAAGGCTTAAAGAATTAAGGCTCTGCATTTGTCATGTTACTTATGTATACATTTCTTCTTAATTTTTAATTAGAAAACACTGGTTGATGTTACTAAGAAGAAAGTCTTTGTAATTAAGGATCCTTGATTAAAAACAAGTAAGTAAATTAGAGCTGGGCTTTCTTCTATCCCAGGATTGCCCAGTGGAACAAAATAAATGATGCACAGAAGTTCAAATATAGCAATATGTATGTACAGTATCATCCAATTCTGAGCA
The DNA here is from genome assembly GCA_035590215.1 of Microhierax caerulescens. Taxonomy (NCBI): domain Eukaryota; kingdom Metazoa; phylum Chordata; class Aves; order Falconiformes; family Falconidae; genus Microhierax; species Microhierax caerulescens. The sequence continues at coordinate 85,207,121 of JAVJGJ010000014.1, read as the reverse complement.
TGCAAATTCCCAGACTGAGTAGGTGTATATATAACAAATCTGGGAAATCAGGCCTTCTGTCCTTTTACTGTATGACTAGAGCATGTTTTATTGATATACTTAAAGATATTTTCCTTTTTTAATCAAGGAATTCTATTTCAGTGTCTGCATCATAGTCAATAACATTAACTTAATTATTAATTGTTTTGCTAAAATCAAAGCAGTACACTGTCAGCCCTGGAATAATAAAAATCCACAACATGCTGAGACTGTACTTCATCCTATACTGGTACACAGGGAGTGGCAACAGAGTACCTAGTAAGCTTTCCCCCTGCGAGAAGATGACAAAGGCAAGCAAGCTAGCCTCAGTCTTACCCACAAATCCCGGGCATCAAGTTCACCCCCAGGCTATGCCAGTGGAAGGCTGCCTGGCCTTTTGAGACCCAACAGAGCAGGAGATGTAATCTGGCTGCTATTTCATTTCCTATTTAGATGATCGGAAATAGGTGGTCAATGAAGGAAAGGAAGGAAACCTTGCCTCCATCCTTTCTCCTCTTTGGCCATACGAGCTAAAATGGTACAGAGGAAGAGATGCCTCACTAGCTCTTACCAAAATAAGGAGCCAAGGAGTGAATGGACAATCCTAGCAGGTTCGTTTTTTTTTTTAATGTAAGCTCAGTATCGTGTTAAAAAGAGACCAGTTTTACACAACCTTATGTTCAGATGACTTGGGGACAAAAAGGAGCCAAAGTGTGACTATGTACTATTTATACACCTTTAACCTTCAGCCTGCTGAGGTAACCATCTGCAGTCATCACTTACTAAACAACAAACAGGGCTTTAAAGGGCAAAGGTTGTCATTGGCCAGAATGCCATATTCTGATTCTCTGTACCTAACCCCAGTACTCAGAACTCAGCTCTTAAATATCAAACTACTAAAAAAAAAAAAAAAAAAAGTATGAAAAAATGCTTTAACCCTTAGAAAATTAGCTCTGAATTTATTTTGGATTCATAATAATAATATTTTTAATTATCAGCTGTATGGCACCTGGTTATTTTTCTTTTAAATGTCAGAAACAAATGTGTCAAATTCTAATAAAAACATCATTGACCAAATACAAGCCTGTTACAGACTTTTGTTTCATGGTGACACTGTAACAAAATAAATAATCAAAAGACTTGTATTGCTGAGCTTACCATTTCCTTGTGTGTAAGGATGCACTATCAGAAAAGCATTAACATGAGCACTGATAAAAAGTTCGCTTAGAGCAGAGGGGAACCTTTACATTGACTCAGCTGTCTTTAGCCAAACCTATAACGTTTAACAAACAAATCAGAATACTTGGCGACTACTTTCTCACTCCAAGCTGTGTCGAGATACAAAGCTGGCAAAATGAGTATGTTTGAAGAATTTATTTAAGACTCAGACTGACCCCTCTTTCTCTTAACACAAATGAATAGAAATGACAGCTTTATTTTCATCAGTGTAACAGCAAGCCAGGAGACAGCATACTTATTCTGTGTATTCAGGGGACAACATCAAAATATATGTGTTTGGCACAGAAGCCTAGAAAGCCTTTATTTTGAGGACTTGATGCATTTGTAGGTCCTTTAGTTTAGATAATGCTATACTGAAGAAATCAAAAGCTTCTAAACTCAAAGAAGATTTCCATTTTCCTTAGGATTCACGACCCCTTATCTCAAGCATGAACACCACAGCTGATGCTGTCACATCTGAGCAGCTTTCATGAGGGATTTGACACAATGGGAATTACTGGCAGACAAAGATAGTTCCTCTAGGAAGGCTAGCACAAAAGAAAGTAAAAAAAAAAACAAAACAAAGGAAGAAGGAAAAGACACACATTCCCTCCCATTCATTCTTTAAGACAGAGGTGAATTTCTTCTGGACTTGAGGGAGAAAGGTTAGGCAAAATCAACGAAATGAAAGTAAACAGCCCTGGAACACTAGAGATCGTTGATGTTCATATCATGAGGGCACAGCAAATTCAGATAGACTAGCTGTGACACTGAAATTAGAGTTACAGACCAATGTTTGTAACTTGACACAATATGTCACACTGAATCCAGACTGCAATGCGGACAGCTGATACTGGTAGCCCAACTGCTTAATCTCTTTTAAAAGAGTGAAAAGAACTTGCAGGTATCCTTTCAAAAATTCTGCTTATACATTCTATGAATAAGTATACTAGTATGCTTTCTCTATAACTTGCATGGAGGAGGAGAAGGGGTTATTCTTATTTCTTCCTTGGACCATGTTGATCCAAAAAGCCCATTTTTTTTCCAAAAAGCATTCACTCTTAGATGAACCTCATCTAAACTTCATACATTCTTGTAAAAAAGTGGACATAAAATCCATTTCTAAAACTATATTTGCAATTATTTGCCTAGTTAAGTAATTTGTGTTCAAGACATAAGACACTCAACACAATGACGTAAGACTGTGTTTGCACAGAGTGGGTATTTTTGTTAATTGAGTCTTCGCAGAGCTGCAACATTGACTTTGTGGAAGTTGTTTGTTTTTTTCTTTAACCAAACACTGGGCAGAAGCCAGAACTCTATCTGCAGAAAGACAGTGACAAATGGGAGTCTTCTACACTGAATGACAGTAGTTATACATAATCTATAACTCTTTCTAATACATTAGTGAGTGATTGCCCTTGTTTACTATAATCCCCCCTTCCCAAGCAATGACCCTTACAGTATAATCTTAAATGAGAAAACTTAACCCCATCTCAGCCTTAAAACAATAGGTTAATTAACGTTTTTATGGGTTTCACAGGCAAGTGGGGGGTGGGCTGGAAGGGAGGGGGGCAAGGAGTGAAAAGCCCAACAGATTTTGTTGTTTACTTCTGAGTATCAGAAAGGCAGTGACTAACTGATGATGGAGATAGCTGAAGACCAAACATGCTGTTATACAGATACTTGCTCTGGTGGCAAAACCAGTTGATACGGACCTCACCCCCCTGTTCTCCACTGCAGTTCATTACCATTCGGCTATGCAAATAAGGCTGTTTTAAGTCTGTAAAGTTTAAACCAAACAGCTGAGTGGTAGGAGTTAAAAAAAAATAAAAATCTGGTGAGCAGGAGAGGAAAACATATCAGAAAATACGTGTGTAACTATTCTCCCAAATAACTAAAATGTAACTTTCCATTAATGTGGAGGCAGGACTCACTTTAAAAGGCTGATCAACCGGTTGGTTTCAATCTTATTTTTCTCCAACCAGAAAATGAGATATTATTAATCTGAAACAGCTGTTCTCAAAATTTATTCATGAAAAATGTCACCAAAATATGACTATTTCCATAACAAGAAACTTAAAAACTGATGCAACAGTTAGGGCATATTTACATTGATACTTGAGGTATAGCTCAACTATGTAAGTTAACTGAGCTGTGCATTTTAGCACCTAGAATGTGACATGCATGCTGAAATCACAAGAGCAGCCATTTCAGATTTTTTGCAGTTGACAACCCTGCCAAGGCTGAACCCAGTGAGATTATCTTGTGGCAAATCTAAAATATTTGATTTTCAAAATATCTCCACATAGTTTTAGTTTGGTTTTGGTTTTGGGGTTTTTTCCCTTAAGTAATTCCAGACAAGCTATACAGCTTCATTATCAGTGCAGACAGACATATCAATACAACAGAATTTCCCAGGCTGCAGTACTAGTGCAGATGTGGCTGTTGTACAGAAAAGATGAAAAATACTTGCACTGAAAAGGTAGGTATCCTTCCTGCCAGATCAGCCAGCTGTTCATTATGACTGATAAATTAAGACCAAATTAACTCTAGAATTATGTGACACACATTTTAGACTTTGTAAATTAATTTCTTTCCAATTTTTTTGTGGCAAATAAGGGACAAATAGGTTGTTCTCTGTGTTGACTGTCCAATAGTTAGAGGACATTTTCTTTAACAATCTAATTAACTCAGGCAGAAATAGTTTAATTCTCAGTAGTGACCTTCAGCTCAGTGTTCTGCTTTTTCAGAGCTTCCACAGTGTAGGAAATTTCTTTCCACGACTCAGGCTTAGCTTTTGCTTTTTCAAGAACCTGCTCAGCTTCTTGTTTAGCTTCTAGCCACTGTGTTGAATCCTTTAGCATGTCATGAAGCTGCTGTCTCCGGCTTTGGAGGTGTCCATGCACTTCATCCCACTGGCTCTGTATCTTTTCAACTGGTGAAACACAAAGGAAAAAAAAAAAGCTGAGTCACTTAAAAGATTTTTCTTTCTTTCTTTTTAAGGGAGTAAAAAAATAATATTTAAATCTTTCTAGAACTGACTATCTTGGAGAGCTGTTGCACTTTTACGCTGCAATTAAACTAAGTTTAGTTTAACGAAGAACAGATAAACTGTTCTGGTCACACAGTATGACGTTATGGTACACAGCATGTGTTTCGATGCATATGCAGCCAGAAATGCCAGGTTCACACCTCAAAGAGCATTACGAAACAGGATCACATTTGAGAAAAAGCATCATCAATAGTCTTTCTTTCTTACAAAACCACCACAAGGTTTAATATTTTTTGAAGAAGAAGTTCTCTAGGGAATTCAATAGTATTAGTTAAAGATTTATTGGAAGATATAATTAATAGCTATACTTTCTTATTTTATTAAGGCAAATGTTAGCAGACTGCAAAGGCTAAAAATCTTTCTCATATGTTCATGTTAATTATAAAATAATTATTAGCTTTATCCACTATTTGAAAGAAATATGATTTGTGGGAACTTAATAATCACTAAAATCACTGATAATAAGGGTTGGCTAGCATTCAGTATCAGACTCATCCATTGTAGCATAAAAACATCAGGACACCCACCTAAAAAATACCCCAAAAACAACCCAAAAAAACCCCCAAAACTCCACAAACAATAAGATCTGTGTACTGCATGAATAAATCAGGTTTGGGTTTTGTTTGTGGGTTTTTTTTAATTCCCTGAGGTTAGTCAGCACAAACTACATTCTCAATATCTTCTTGAAGACTGCCTCACAACACTGAAAATTCACAGGCTTTCTAGTGAGGGGAACCAAGAATCCTGGAGTACTCAGAAAGCAACCAAGATTATCATCGAGCTGTAGTTCCAAACTGCATCTCTCACTGCAGGGTTGATTCCAGAATGGTGCAAGCTAAAGACTAAAAGGATGAGAAATGCTTCAGCAGGGAAAGGAGACTTCTACCCACCAGTGCTTTTCCTTCTTCCAGACTTTCTACAAACTCTGCTGAGGTTTAGAGGAAGAGAAGAAAACCTTTCAGCAACCCCTGCTTAAGCCTAGGGAGAAAAACTGTAAACACACATAGCAGCATGTTTAAGTCACAGGAAATGCAAAAGGAACTGAAGAAACAGAACTGGAAAACAGAAAGCACAATCAAAGCAAAGCAAGGATAGCCTAAGGCCCTAATACTTAAACTTAATCTGAAGCAACTCTAACCCCTCATTTTAGAAAGCTTTATACTAAGGTCACAAAAGAACAGCTCATTTTTGTGCCCCAGCTGGATGAAGATTTCTGATGTAAGCTTTGGGATATACTTGAAACAACAAAGAGACTATGGCCTACTGGAAGGGTGAAAACCAGAAGTGTTCCTGAACGGCTCCAGTAAAATCTTCGTGCTATGGCTACAACACGTGGCTCCAGGGTTGTGCTGGAGGTCTGAGGGACAAAGACTGCCCAAACATTTTCCACAGTGTTGCTGGCATATGGGCAATGCCATAATGCCACCTATTTCTTGCAAAGAACTACTGTAGCTCCTTCCCCCTTATACTCCGAGACATTCAGTGTGTTACCTTCTGATTCCTGGCAACCCAGAGATTTTGGTACATAACTGACAAAAGTATAGTAGCTTGTTTATGTCAGCTGCCCATGAAAAAAATAATTAAAAAAACACCTATTTTTGTTTTATTGTAAGTTTATTTGTTTGTTGGTATGATTTTGGGGTTTTTTTCTTTTTTTTTGGGGGGGTGGCAGGGACTAAGTGAGGAATGAAAACACTGTTGTAGAAATGTTTCAAAAGAAAACTGAGTCTACAACACTACTAAATCTTCATAATAGCTGCTTTTAACAATAAAAGTTAATATTTCTTACCAACAAAAGTAAAAATATTTATAGATGGAACTGTTCCATAACGTCTCAAGAGGTTTGTATCTAAATAAGACATATTAGCAGTCTTTCTCTAGGGGTTGTGGTTTTATCAGCAAGACTGAGTTTTTCATCACATACCACAGTCCTGAGATTCTGTGATGACCAATTCTGCCACCGAAGAGGGGAATGGGGCTGCACAATGAAGGCTGTATTGAGGATATCTCAGGAGACAATTTATACAAGTGACTACAAATACACAAGCTCCAAATCTATGAAACACATTTCCTCATGAATATGCTTGTGTTATTTCCCTCAAAAAAGGGAAAAGAAAAGCTTCTAACACAGACACTTGAAAATAATACACATAACAGTTTTGCTTTATTAGAGATTGGAATTGAAGAGTTCAGGTAGTAGGTAATCTAAACAAACAAAAAAAGGAAATTAAAAAAAAGCTTCCTAGAACCATTGAGTGATAATTCCTACCTAACAAAACACCTCAGTTGGAGATAAACACACCATGACATTTAAATAATTAATCATAAGCCTTTCTGAGCTAGAATATACCAAAGCAGTACTATAAAAGACAAAATATGTAGAAAAAATTTATTAGAGAGGCCTTTATAATTATGACAACATTATTTAGTTTAAGGTAACATAAAAATCTCTTTATTACTTTAAGTTTACATCTTCTGAATGATGCTCTCATTTGAAGGCAGACTATTGACTGGTTTTTTTAATAACAAAAAAACCCTAAGCCTCTAAAGCTTAAAATATGAGAATTCACTTTCAAAATGTGCTGAAAACCACACTGTAAATCCATGTTCCTGTGGGTACTCTTTAGTGGGATGTTTCCCACAAAAGGAAAGGTGAATACCACTTATAGATTTACACCAAACAAAAAAATTCAGAAAATCCAGTTTGAGTGTATAACTGTGTTGGAACGGATCCCAGCAATCTGTGAATTCCTCATCTGCAGCTAACAAGTTACTGACTGCAAATGAAAAGAGTTAGAGAACCGCTATTAAATAATGTTGTTGGACAGTAGAAGATAATTTTTAAAGTATTCTGAACATCACGGGGTTTTTGTGCAAGGCACTGGAACATATAAAAGGCTTTCTTTGACTCAGTACTAACAGGAATACATTTATGAAAATATGTAAGAGTGTTTTATAAAATAGCAATGAGGAATCTTAGTACAAAGTTCTTCTAGGCTAACATTCTGCCTATAGCCTTGAAAGGATTATTTCTGCTCTCAGGACTTTACAAAATCCTTAAGGCTACAAGGAACAGATGGGATTCAGCATAGAGAAAATTAATTTCTTCCAAAGTCTAATCACCCTTGCCTGGAACCAGGAACACAACATTAGAAATAAGAGTTCCAAACCCAGAAAAATATAGAATCAATGGCATATGAAACAATTGTTCCAGAAAAGGATTTGCCTGGGTTTTGGAGAACTAAGGAAAAAAAAAAAATCAGCATTTCCTACGTTGAATTTAAGGCTTTCAATAAGTAATATTCAATATTTTTATTTTTTTTAAATACATAAAGTAAAATCAGACAAAAGGCTATTGCAAAGATTATAAAATATCCTGAAACTTAAGAACATGTAATGTGGATAAAAAACTAAGCTTTGCCAGGAAAAAGTAATGTCATTGTCCTTACTGCACTCTGGACTATAATAGCATAGTACTGAGATCAGACTCTGATCTTTATCTTTTCTATACTATATTATATGCACCTGCATACTGTAATGACTACGGATTGAAAAAACCTAGATAGTCAGAACAAACATGGCTCCACGTGCACTACTAATATTACTGAAGCAGAGGAATTTAAAATAATTAGTAACAATGACAGAAGCCTTTTTTTCCCCATCGTTCAGTATTTTCTGAACACATCAGTTTACATTGTTCATTACAGCCAAGCCCCGTTCCTTCTCCATTTTGAAGCCTAACCTCTTTCTTAATGTGGCACTCCCCCTTTGCATACAATTTTCTTCCTTCCCCCTAATTTTTTCAATAGCACAGTATCTTTATTGTAAGAATCAGTATTTGAAATCAGCTCAAGAGAATTCTTAATTATTCAGTACAGAATTTATTTACCAACCAATATGCAAAGGGGAAATCTGGAAAAAAAGGACATTTTCTTTTTAGACTTGAGGCAAAGAAATAATTTAAAATAATTTTATCAATACACATGGCCATTAACTAGTTGTATTTGAATGCAAAACCCCCCAAATATTTGACAATTAACAAATCTTAACAGAGTATCAGAAAAACAAATTTCATACAAGTTATTTCCTGAAGCAAAACCCAAATCTCATCCATTTCCTAATCACAGTGCTCCAGGCAGAAGTCCTCGTTGTACAGAATTTACACAAGTTTTGTGCTTGCTTACTGGAAAGTGCCCCAGCATGGCTCCAACCACTCCCAGTTCTTCACTGAACTCTCAAATAAATAAATTAGGGCATATGAGATTCTACCAGTATGTAATTTCAAGGTTTCTATTCAATGTCTTTTTTTCATCACTACTACTCACTAGCCATTCAATAATGATTATACCACTAAGATAGAGAAAAGAAATTCTGTTGAACTGACTGCAGATTTTGTAAGTTATTAGAAGCAATAAAAACGCTGAAAACCTCATTTAAAGCAATCAAATACACGGTAACTGTTGTTCAATCTGGTTATCATTGATATTTAGTGCATTGAGGAAAGAACAATCTCAGTGAAGGAGACTGCTGGCTTAAGATTCAGGTTTGTTTATTAAAAAAAAAATAAAAATGTACTTTTTTGTACATTAACAAACCTCTTTGTTAGGAGTTCATATCATTGATAAGATAAATTTAACTGTCTTCACGGACAGAGTTTACTCTCTGCTGTTTATAATATAACAGCAGTGGAAACATCAGAAAAGGAGTCTGAGGAGAAACTGTCAGTAACAGGAGAAATAATGGTCATGTTACTATGAGTTATATTTAGCCTATAGCCTATGCAAAGGTGAAAAAAGCAATCATTCCATGCCACTTTGATAAGTCCATCAAATCCAGTACACACTCCAAAAAAAGTGAACTATTAAATGGTTAGCAACAGAATTTACAATGTAGAAAACCTCCCCTTTCCTCATCCAACAAAGTATCTAAACTGCCCTCATTTTGCTCTGTAGGAAAGTGCTTTTCAAAAACTTTACTGTCAATGTATTGACATTCTCCTACAAAATGATTCACTGTTGGTTCATAAGCTTGAAGACTGGAGGGACTAATGCAATCTGACCTGCTGCAGAATAGCACTGGAGAACAGCAGAATTACGGACAGTCATAATTCATATTGCCAAAAGAAGCTGCTGATGCACTGATATTCCTTAGCTGAAAAATGAAAATAATTTTATATGCATTTTTGAGTGTTTCAATTTACTTGTGCCTTGCAACAATGATCGTGATGAAAAGACACACTGAGCCTGAAATCTAGCAAATACTGAAAAATGACTTATGAATACTTCCATATTTTTGAAAAAATCTCACAAATCTTAAGGATTTTTTCCCATTCTCCTTTGTAGCAATATGAAACACCCAATGCCTTGGGAGGAGAAAAAAAAAAAAAAGAAGAGTAACCAAGATCTTAATTCTTACAGTAGGTACTGAGTAGCCTTTAAACGTTATGGATTTACAGAATGGTAAATGGTATGAAAGCATAAAGAAAAAAAATTGCATCCTTTGCCAATTGTAACACCTTCAGTTGTGAATGGTAGGTATACCAGTTAACAAATTGGTGGGTGAGGTCGTTGTACTGCATTCACAAAGTCTTGCTACAGAGCTGGATGCAGCCCTTGTCTGAACGTGGTTTGCACAGTCACAGGACAGCCAGCACATTGCTTGATACGACAGTGCATGTTCCAGCCAGCACCACAGGTAGAAGACAGGAAGGCACAGCAGTAGGCAGAGCTACACCGAGTGCCTAGAGACTGTAATATTAGGAAATACTGAAAACATCAAAGTTGTAGATTTTTGGGAGGGACACATTAAAAACAGCCCAAGTCCAACATTGCCATTGGTTGCTCTGGAAGCATACTAGCACAGCTTCAAAGTTGTTAATACAGGATTTTTTCCAGCCATATGCTATCCTGAAATTTACTCCTACATATCCCCAGAGATTACTCCTACATCTCTGCAGAGTTTAAGTCCTTTACAAAGTTGGTTTTGAAGATAAGTTCACATTTTAACCTTCATCTCTGAATAGTTCATCAGATTGGATTAATTTCTGTTGGAGTTATAGCCCCATAATTCTTTGAATACTCTGGATAGCTAATTGTTATTATTTCATCTTACTTGATATGCTTCTAACTAATCTATATGTTTATCCATGAAAAATTTAGTTTAACTAAACTTTTGTGGCTGTATATAACACTAGTTTTTCCAATCCTAAAAATTTTAAGTGCGTCTTACTGAACAGTGAGCAGGCTTTCTGAAAGGCATGGTGGAAAAACTAGAAGATAAGTATTTAAACAGAAACATGCTGGATTAGTGCACCTTTTTTACACTTTTCCCTTTTTTCCACTAAACAATATGATTTTCCGCATGATAGGGATAAACAAATTATGAAGATGAGATGTTCTTCATAGGGCTACAAGACCATTCTGAAGGCACAACAACCATGCACTACAGGCAAGGCTTTCTGATGCATTCCAATTTTGGCTCAGTTTCCTGTAAACCATGAGTGGAATCAGTTAAAACATCACAACATCACTTAAGCTTTCTTTTATCTTGTGGTTACTTTGCTTTTCATTATTGTATTGTTCTAAGTAAATAAAACCTAAAGAAACTGGGGGGGGGGGGGGGGGGGGGGGGGGGGGGGGGCG
>JAVJGJ010000014.1:85172675-85183761 GCA_035590215.1 Microhierax caerulescens | reverse complement strand
TTCACACAATCGCTGAAGAAAGATGTGTGTTACTCTAGCTTCTTATAATCTTGAAAGGGAGATTCTTTGGTCACTAAGAGATTATTTCTTCATAGAGTTCTATAAATATTCATTTTCATACCTCCTCTATTACTTACACAGCCAGAAACTACATTACAAGATTGGAATGTAAATTACTAGCAAAGTAAAACTGCAGAAAGGTTAACTGCTGTTATCGTTCGCATGTGTGTGAACACAGCGGTAAGAAGGCCCACTGTTGAAAGTTTCTTACATTTCCAGGATCTAGCAAGATCTGACATAGCCTTTGTAATTACTTTGGTATTTCTGATTCTAAGACTGCAAATTTGGTTTTATTATCTCTCAGTATATTTCTATATTGACTTGTTACTGGCTTTATGTATTCTATACATAGGAACTGATGAAAAATAAAAGGAATTTTCAAAGTTTAATTACTTTATTATATTCAAAGTTCCTTATAAACTCATTCCATTTAAAGAAACAACATTTTCATCAGCAGTAAAGCAAAGTGTTTTGGAGCTGTGACGCATTATGTAGAGAAAAACATTATTGTGCAGCATATGGTTCAGTTAGAATAGAATGCTTTATCAAGGGCATTCAAAAAGCAGAGAGGAATCTTGCTTTTCCCTACAAGTTTTCCTCAAGACTAGAAGTAATTGTTATTCTTATGTATTCTTTAACATATAAATTGTAATCAAACTATGATTTACATGGAAAAAAACAGAGATTTAAATATAACATTGTGTAAATATAACACAAGTTTTACTTTATAGAGAAGATTTCTTTATACATAGTATAGCTCCCGTAATTTCACACAGGTAATGAAGTAAGGGTGGGGAAAAAATTTTCAAATGAAATAATTCAATTGTATGAGCTTATTTTTAATTTCTGTTTTTATTTCCTAAAGTCTTAAAAAAGGCACTAATGATTTCTAAATATAATTCAAAGTTAGACTTTAATGAGTATAATATACATATTTCTGCAAGCAGAATGACTTATGAGTTCCTAATGTTAGTGCAGAAGCCAGAACCTTCAGAGTTTCTATTCCAGTTGATGGCACACTGACACATCCAGTGACCAAGAACGTATAACAAGCAGCTATCTTGTAGAGTAGCTATGAGTCTCATTTAGGACTTAGAATATATCTGTTCAGTGATATTGGCCAGATGATTGTGTTGGGTTTTTTTACTAGCACCTTAATGGCAAAAGGCAATGAACAACATATCTGGTCAAATTAGATCCTCTTTTCAACTTTTTACTTCTGAAAGCATGAGATCTCATGCTGCAGCCTGGGGAGAGGCAGCACTCTAGGTACAGTCGAGTCTATCAGGCCTTACGTGACAGACCAGTGCAGCACAGCCCTGCGCTCATTTTCCTTCACGAGGGGATCCAAAGCATTTGGCACCTGGTAGTGTGACATTACCAGAAGGCTGCATGTGAGAGTGGTACACAGCTGCTGCAGAGGAGCATGAACAGCACCAGGTGATGCTCAGGTCATGAAACTGCATAGATTGAATGAATACTCATAACTGCTAAGACATAACCATGGCAACCTATTCATATTCATGAAGAGGGGAAAAAAATCACAGGACATTGGAAAGAGTCTGCAGGTGAGGTAAGCAGGGAGGACTTGCAGCAGGACTCTGGTGCAAGGTCCAAGTATAATAGAGGGGATGCTCTCTGGGGCTGTGGGGAAAGCGCACCCTTAGCAGCTGGAGCAGGTTCTCTGGTCCAGGGTTCAGCTCTGGCTGCGAGCAAGATCCCTGGGGATAGACTTGGGGACAGCACACTGGTGCAGTAGGCTGGGCTCAGTGTGTGCTGGACTGCAAGGCAAAACTGCACTAGGTGAGAGCACTGTACAGCACAGCAAACCTTAGAGTAGCTGTGCTAAGCAGCACACAGTTAGAGCGCCCCAGCTGTGCTGGGGATAAGTCTTCCTATGTTCAGGACAGTATAGCCCTGTGAAGGGAGGGTGAACTACCCCCCCAGTAGCTGCAGCAAGAACAAGTGGATCCTGCCTACACAGCTGTTTACCAGGCCTAAATCAAACCAGACAGAACAATCTCCATCTTCTTCGTGCAACATACAAGGGGGAAAAAATATGCCATTAAAAATCAAAAGAACAATAGTAGTTAGGAAGTACTTTAGGTGACAGTATGACACATTTGGCATATATTCAGAAAAACCTTATGTGTCACTTTGTAAAGTCTTAGCATTTTTTTTCCCCCCTGGAAATATCATGATCTCCTTAAAATTCAAAAGCAATAAATACCTCTTGAATAGTGTTTAGTACAACCTACAACTGCATAAATACAAATTAACTAAGCATGAAAAAACCTTCATGAATCTAGTTTGCTGCTTCAGAAGACTGGATCAAAAATGGCCCTGATCATACTTTACCTCCCACAAGTGCAGAAACACAGACCCTGTATATTTCTGACAATAAATATTCTGTTTACTCTAAAATTATTTCATTGGTAACAACAGGATGAAGTTAGAAGGTGCTACGATATAGCAAGATGTACTTGAAAGAACATGAAGGAACACGACCTCTGCCTACTGCATCATAAGCTGCACTTCTGCAGACAAGGATATTGACAGTATTAACATAGAAAATTAATGCTAAATCACAGCAAAAACGAATCTTGTATACCTTATGTTCAAAAACAACTAACCATTTTGGGAATTCATAAAGATAAAACCTAAGAAATCATCTCATAAAATATATTCACTATACTGCTAGCCATAGATGTAAGATGTAATATAGTTGGGTTACCACATACTCATTCATGATTTACAGTCTTATAGCTTGCTTTCCTTTTTTTTACTCTACGAGAAAGAAGCATTTAATCTCTCTTAGAAGGCAATTTCACTTAAAGTGAAGTGTAGTTTTCCAACAGAACAAAATTTAGTCATGCATACAATTCACATGAGGGCAGATAGGAATTATGCTTGCATTTCACGTAAAGTCTACAACTCTTATCTTCAGAAGACTGTTTTCAGAACTAAAAATGAAAACACACTAGAAAATACTGGTAGGGTTGCTACATATGTTGGCTTTGAATAAGCACTGTAAAGTTAAGGTGTATGTACACAGTTAATCTGAATTCAACTAAGTATGTAATTCAAAAATTAATTTGTATGTCAAACAGGAACAGGATCTTAAGTAATATATAAGCACTACAATTTCCTCTCAAACTTCATATAAAACAAATAGTTTTTCTGTGTCTTAGTAATATGTTTCAAGGCCAGGAAGAGAATAGCAATTAAATAATAAGATTTCACATAGGATGCAGTCTAAATATCTGTGTGCTACTAACCACAACACAGTTCAAACATGCAATGTGATTTTGGCTTATTATGGAAAGTATTATACCTGATGAAATAATAATAAAAAAAGAGGTAATAAATAAATAAATACACATATACTTTTAATTATTGGGATAAGGAAGTTTAGCCTATGTACACACCTTCAGTCATCAGTTTCAGGGAACAATCCCTGGTCTCCAGGCCAAGATGTACGGAACAGTTTGTAGCCACATAAAGTGAATTGACTGTGTCTACATGCAAAGCGTTTGGCCTGGTCTTCTCTAAGCACTACAGGAGACCTCTAGGACAATAAGAAATTGTTTTTTTGTTTTGTTTTGTTTTTTTGTAGTTTTCAGTCCTGAGTACTCAATAACTGAACAGGCCACCACGAAGGCCTGCTTTTATAGTTTGACCTTGACAGTGTGTTTCATCCTATAGTGAAGAGCATGAAGACATGTCCAAGGGTGACAAGACTGAGTTTTCAGTAGATTTCTAAGGTGTAATTTACTATTTTCTCCACCTTAGACACAGCTAGCTGATTAATTCTGGAAAGGGAAATCAGAACTGAAGAACTGCTACAGACTAATACAGAGCACTGACAGACTTGTGCATCAACTGAGGGGAGATGAAAGAGGCTATGGCTGTACTACAAGGGATGGAATTGAAAACATCTTACAAGCCTATGGCTGTACTCTGTGATTTTTTCTTTTCCTCCTTGTTTAAGAATAAATGTATTTCTTTATCTATAGTGATCACAGTCCAGATTTTCTACAATATGCTACCACTATAAAGACAAGCAATATGAAATTGAGAAATTCATATGAAATGAAAAATTTGAAATATATGATCAATGACTTTCACTTACATTTCTCCTATATGCAATTTGGAAAATCCGTGAAAACTGTCTCCTGATGGAACTCTCCCTCATGGCAAAGACATAGTGTCTGAAAAATGCTATGCTCATCAAGTATTACAAGATTTTCCATATTTGCTGAAACATCATATGATAGCAGAATCACCACTTACTGCGGTCAGTAATTATTGTTCTGGCCTCTTGATTGCTTGTCTTGTTTTTTAGATTTTGTGCTGCAGTTATTAGTTCATCCAGCTGGGGACGTCTTTGCTCCAGATCCTGTAGTATTGCCTAGTTACACACAAGTACAAAAATAAAACAAAGAAAAAAGCATGTAGAGCTGTTGAGAAGACCATACATAGAGACTTTTCTTTGTGCCAGCTTGACCTAAAGCTGAAAGACTGCTGTTTCAAATAATATGAAGAATTTGGTCTAGACCTTCCAAATAATGTTGTTATTCTTAACATAAAAAATCCAAGTATAACTTTTAAAAATACTTGTAAAAATAAGTATAAAACTAGATATAAAATGACAATCATTCTTTTTTTTAACCCATCAAATTATGCAAGGTTAAGCTATTTTCCTCTATAAAGCTATACAAGGATAGTATTCATCTATATTCTCTTAGATTTTACATTATATATCTTTAAAAGATACAGGGGCTTACATTCTTACCAGATTAGGCAGAGTTTTCCTAGTAACTTGTGAATTTAAATTTATAATGTTTGTTTCTTAATATTTTAAGACTGTTTAATTACTATCTGTGGGGTTAAGGCCAATGTAAGACTGTTAACACTGCTTTTTCTGTCCTGACATCTTACCTAGTAGAAAGGTAATTAAACTCACAATAATTTATATGTTAGTCAAATGGATACAGAAAGGCCATGCAATCTGACTAGAAAGAAGTGGATCTAGAGTTCTAGAGAAAAAGATGAGCTTCAAAACCGTAAGATATGGTCTTTAAGAGGTAATAAAAAGCTACAACACAATAGCTTTAGAGATAATGGAAATGTTTGAAAGTAAAGCATACACGATTTATGCATGTATTAGTTTAACTGATTTTTAAGGATTAGTGAAGAGCAAACAAGGCATCAGCTCAATGATTTCCCAGGTAAGAAGTATCCAAGCACGTGTTTAGAAGACATTGACCAAATCTAGCAACTTCAAATCCCTATCATGTAGCTTCCAGAAAAGATGCAAGATTAGATTTCCCAGTCTTACGAGTTTGAAGTAGCAATATTTATTAACAAATTATGAGGAAATTATTTTTTCTGCCTACAATTTTGAGTTACCTGAATAGAAAAGTATGTTGTCAGATAGCTAGTAGGTACAGTATATCAGGTATTAAGCTGACTGACACCAAAGTTCAATGGAGGATTTTTATTTTTCAGGCTGTCTATGTGGACAATGCTAGATAATCTACTAGCATGCTCACCTGGCTCGTGACTATGTGTCTTGAGTATTTCATTGTCTTTAAAGTCTTCCCTCACCCCCAAATGCTTTTATTCTAAATAATCATACTTTAATTTAACAAGCTGTTATTCACTGACTGTACTAGGTGGAAAAGACCTGCAGAGCCTGATCTTAAATTTGGCCCTCCAACCTGAGATTAGAGCTACATGATTTCACCAAGTTGAAGGTGACAGGTAAAGGCCTAATATCATCTGTTCAATGATATTAACAAAAGAGCATGAGGATTACACTTCCAGTAGCTACAGCATGTACCGTCAAAAGCAATCTAAAAGCTCCACACTTCCATTTTTGTTCAGTTACGAGCTCTTCAGCTACACCCTGCAGAATTCTTGCCTTTAACTTCTGTATCAGAAGCTCTTTGAAAATCTATTATAACAGGCTCTCTCAATCATCCCCCAAAGTCTGGATGGCATTTTTTCACTTGTATACTGATTGGCTTGCATACAGAGACATGCAGTTAAAGCGGCAGCTTGCATAATTAAGCAAGGAACAAATTTCTCGTTAGAAGTCCCTCCTTAGTGAAAGCACTCAAGAAAAAGAAATAAAATCTACTGATGCAGGTACTACCTCTAGATATTTACATGGCTTCAAAACTCTATTTTCTAGAAGACCAGTTAATGAGTGACATGAATTTCACAATAGAAAAAAGCAGTCCCATTGCAGCCTAACATCTGCATTATACATATTGCCAAAATGGACTGTGTAGATGGAACATTAAAACACATATAACATGTTCAGATCATTGTGTGGCCTCCAAAGTAGTATTTTCCTTTCTCTCTCCTGCCCCTACCCAGACACTGTTTAGAAGAGGAAAAGCAATTTCAGTGATTCTAAGATCTTAGGCCAACAGTGACTCTAAACTGGTCCCTATGGTTTCCTAAACATAGTTCTTACATTTGATATACTGAATAGAAGAATGATTTACTGATCCAGCCTAAGTCTCCAACCAGACATTAAATGCTATGTTTGTACCACAGAAGAAAGCTTCTGCTCTATGAAATCTAGTAAGAAACAAAGGAAGAGGTAAGGACTGCTCAGTAAGGATGTGCTTGGTACCAAAATGAGTGAATGGAACAGATTATGCCTAAGTGCTTACAGCAGATTTACCCACAATACCCATCTGCAGTTCCTGAATTAGATACATAGGAAAACTAGCAATGCGTCTTTAAAGTGAGTCTTGCTAGCTCTGCTGTTCCCTCAGGGACACAACAATGTCATCCCTATATGGACTGTGAGGACATCCTTCCCTCTGCCATTTAATGTGAATAAAATTACTTTCTGCTGGATGTACTAACGTGCATTTTTGAAAGGCCATGAAGGACATCTTGAAACACTTATACTATGAACAGATCTGAAGATTCTTGCACCTGTCAGGAGGCGATAATATATAATTACAGAAGAAATTGGGTTTTATCTTAGTCTTAGAAAGGTAATCACTCAGAATAAGGAAAAAACAATGCTCCTCAAAATAATTTAATAGGAAGTGTCTGAGAACCATACCCAAACAACGTTCCATTTTTTTCAGTAAATTTTTATTAATTAAAATCACTGTAAAATTGTTACAATGTTTATTGGTACAATCTTAGAGATTTCATAAATAACACATTCCACGTGGAACCTACATTGCACACACAAACCCTGATGGAAACTTGGATGAGTAGCTACTAAAACACATAATTCCTGAGCCTTCCTGTGATCCTGTAGCAGGAAATAAACAGCAATACTTGAGCTCCACTTAAAGTATTATCAAATTCAGGAAAAATATTCTGTGTTAGGACAAACTAATCATACAAATTGATTTTGCGGGTAACAAAAATACAAATAATTATGCTAGAAAGATAAGTGCTTCAAAGACTACAAATTAAAAGAATGTCAAATAAAATTTTAGGAAAAAAATAAAATTATTCTGTTTAAAGTATTAACTGAAATTATCTAAACCAACCAAACAAACAAAAAACCTGCAACCAAAATCAGAAGCAATTAAAGTATGGAGATACTTTTAGAAACTTTTACAAATTCAGCCAAATAGTTAATGTAAAACTGGATCCTCAACAGAAAGCTAAGTGGACACTATTATATGTTGTTTCAACAGCCACAGGAAGAAAAACAATAGTGGCACCTTGGTGGAGGCACAGCAGACGCAACAGACCAGATACCTCCCTATCTGGAATTTAAGCACACTGAAACAAATGTGCTATGTAAAAACAGGTAATACAGGGGAAAAAAAAGTTATTATGAAAGGATCTTAAAAATAAATTAAGCATAAATCTATCTAGTACCCATCAGGTCACCAAAATCACGGGTATAAAAGGGAGTCAGTTACACTAATAAGATTATTATTTTTTTCCTAATAAACACCTGTTTTCTTGTGCATGTGATTTCCCTTTACTGTCATTTACCTAGTGTTCTGTAAGGGCACAGTCGTGTATTCTGCAAAACATTATAGATTACATTTTAATAAAGAAATCTGTGTTTAATAATAAATGTAATTCAGCATGTGTAGGTCAACAATCAAGAAGGACCATTCACATCTATGGTTGTACAAATACATCTTTAAACCCCAAAAGAGCTTTTCTTTTGCTTCCGTACATCTGTGAGTGCCAGCATAATAATGCTTGGTGACAGCACAGTAATGGAAAGATGAGATTCAGTCATCAAGCCTGCCTACAGTTTCCTAGAAAGTGGTGCTACTCACTTTCAACAATCTTTCCACATTTGTGGACAGCAGCTGCTCAAAAGAAAATATCCAATTTTCAGGTCCCTAACTTTTATGGTTTCTTTTCACAAAACGGGGATTGAGATACAGAACAAATTGTTTAAGTCAGCAACTGAAATAACTTGTATAAAAATTGCTAAAAAATAAACTGAAAAACTGAAACAGGTGAAGTGTGACAAATTCTTGGTAGGACTGCAAGATTTGAGACTGAGAATTACAATATCCTCTAGCTTCATAATATACAGCATGCTACAGCCTGCATATTTGTCACTCTAGCCATGTGTGTACCAGTTTGTGTAAAAGATAGGATCTTTAAAATCTACCTATTTTTTTTTCCTTTTTTTCCTGACTTTATGGCAAGCGCTTTATCACACCAAAGCCAGGACTTTTCATGTGCCATTGCTGAACTTCAAACATACAAGTGAGAGTTAAGCTTGCCATTCTGCAACATTATACATGATTGTGCCTCAGTCTGTGTGCTTCTTTAGAAAGGCTCTGGGTCTACTTCATAACTGGTTTATATTCCTAAGCTGAAACATGTCTCTGAAAACAAGTAATTAAAATACAATAACAAAACAGAAAGATTATTGGGTAAACTAGGTCCCACAATTCCTTTTTAGTGTTTAACTGAGGAGTTTTCTGTAGTGGTAATGACTACCATGTCTTCTTAATTTTTCTGCGAATTTACATGCTACCAGTCGAATATATTTTGCTATCTATTTCATAGATTTTATTTTTTTTATTGGGTGAGAATGCTAACAATGAGTGATTGAAAAAATGTTTGTTTGGTCAAAAAGGAGATTTAGAGAAGATTTCCATATTTATAACAAACTGGAAGCACCATTCTGTCATAAACAAGCCGTGACTGAAGGCTAAAACTTCCAGACTGTTAGGGATGGTTTATTCTGGCCCTCTCCCAACCTTGTTTAATGAAATGAACAAGTGGACCACAAAAGCACAATTGAATGAATACTATAGGAATGTAAATATTTTTCTTCTAAGAACCTATTCACTCCTCCAAACTCACCATGATATTCTTTGCAAAAGCATAATTTCATTAAATGTTTGTTGAAGAAGTTATTTGCTCATCCTTTTCAAAACTTTAGACTCCAAACCTTAATTTTAAATAAAAGATGAAACAATTACCTCCTGAGTAAAATGTATGGGTAAGGCAACTTTCACTTAAGACAACTGAGTTCCTTAAGGCTGGTTGGTTCTCTAAATATTACGTGTTATATACACACCTAGAAAGCTTTGGAAAAATGCTGGCTAACAATTTCAGAAAATGCAGATATGTAACACCTACAATTCATCTGCATAATAAAATTGGCTTTGTTAAGTTATTCCTCCCAAGCACAATTTGAATTTGTTTTCTTGTCACTAAGCAGAAAGGGAATACAAGAGAAAACTATCATTTACATACTGTCTAGATTTAAACATAAAGTTATGAAATAATGAAAGTAATACAATGCTGAGGAGTTTCATTTTTAAAATAACTTTTCTCTTTGCTATTAGCTGTTTTGTGGTTTTGCTCCAAAGCACATATAATTTTAGGAAAATAAGAAACAGTGTCTAGAATTACTATTTAACAGTGTTCCTTGCTGATTTGTAGCTGTCAATGAAATCAAAACATTAACAGACTGGACACTATGATTTGATTTTGTCCGAGTGATTTATGCAGCTTAAGCTTTGATAAACATATATTTTTATGCCCACTTAAAGCCCACTCATAGGAACAGCATAAGTAGCTCTCACCACTGTGTTAGTAAATACATCAACCTCATCAGTGATGCTGTGGGAAAGCCACCAGTGACAGCGTATCAGCTGTCTCGCTAGATACATGAATAAAGCATCACAGAACTTCTTGCATGCTTTTCGTGACAGTCACTCAACAAATTATATTGGTGGCATTGTAAAAATCCAAGAACCGTTCCTTTATAACTTATGAATTCTGGTTAATATTACAAAAGTTATACAGTGAAAGGTGTGACATGCTTTTGATGTACACTAACCAAACCAAGCAGAATGGGGAGTCCTTAATTTGAGACTCCATGCTTTGATCAGCAACGTAAGATGATGGTGATGGCTGGAGCTAGGGTAACACTCACCCTCTCTCTTCCTCCCCTGCTCCCTGTTTGTTGACAGAAAAGGACTTTGGGAGCAGGTGTAGCAAGACCTTTAAGGAAAGGTGACTGAAATGTAGAAGAAGAAAAAAATGCTTAAAACTCTGAGTTCACAGGGAAATCAACTATGTTGCTCCAGAACTGCAGGAGGCAGATTCCCTCCTGCCCATCCACAAATTGGGTAGTTGGAAAGGAAAAGTACATGCAGCATGGGTCAGAGTCACAGGTAAGGTAAAAGAATGAGAATTCCTGAGAAGCCAAAACACAGCCAAGGCCCACTGAGGTTTGTTTTTTTTTACCATCCTCACAGACCACCAAATTGGATACTGACACTAGGGAAAAGATGGCATACACGTAGGTTGCAAGACAAAGGTAATATGATTTGAAGCAGGTCCAACAAGGCAGGAAGGCCCTAGCCTTAGAAATAAAAAGGTGGAAGCAAATAAAAGTTCACCCTACAGCTGAAAAGACTCAGGCTAGGAAAATTGGCTGCAGAGATGTAAGGATGCAATGCACTAGATCAGGGGTCCTCAAACTGCGGCCCATGGGCTGGATACAGCCCCCCAGGGTCCTCAATCCAGCCCCCCGGTATTT
>JAVJGJ010000014.1:85139337-85172575 GCA_035590215.1 Microhierax caerulescens | reverse complement strand
GCTCCCAGGGTCCTCAATCCAGCCCCCCGGTCTTTACAGACCCCCCTCTGCCCCCCCCACAAGGGGTTGGGGGGAAAACCAAGCAGCCACAGATGACTGCCTGCCACTTCATCCGTGCGCCGGCCCCCTGGTTAAAGAGTTTGAGGACCCCTGCACTCGATCTCTTGTAGAGGACTGCACAAGAGTCCATCAAAGTGGACAGGATGGAGAGAAGATTAGGAAAAAGTTACATCTTAACATTGATTAATTCACAAGCCTTCTCAGATAAAAGGAATTCACTCTGTTGTAGCCATTGCCAGAAAAAAAAGGAATAAAGCTAAAGATGTATCTGTAACAGCTGGAACAACATTTAAAGATTTGGGTGTTTGGCTATAACAAAATCCATTCAACTAGCAGACCACAGTGATAAATCACCTGTAAGAACTCAAGACTGAAACTGGATTACAGCTCTGAGGGTAAATCTGAGTATATGTGAACTGTGTATGGAATTACAGCCTTCTGGCCCCACACAACATGGCTATTCAATACTACTTTTATTTGTAATAAAGTATGAGCATCTAACTATCAGGCAAAACTATTCCAGGGTATCTTATGACACTAAACAACTTAATGGCTGGGAACCACTGTTAGGAGCTACAGAGCTTCCCCAGTTCCTCTATTAGTCAGCAGAACCAAAGCCTCTCAGCCCCTAGCTACCATTTGTGGAACGTGAATTTGCAAAAGTTACAATTTTATTTCTCCTATATAACTAATGATTTTCAGATTAAGGATTTTTCCACTGCACTTACAAATGCATATTACCAAGAAAACTGAGGACAGATGCTGTGTTTCTCAAAGCTGGAGCTTTAGTCTTTTCTTTACTGTTTTTTCAGGTGGTGCTGGTAGTGAGGTGCTTGTATCCGAGACTGATTCAGTGAAAAACATACTTGTCAATACACCTCAAAAGCAAAGTTATAGGTTCTTTACCTTGTCACACTTTTAAAGAGAAGATACATTTATCTTGCATAAAACGGTATTGAGTAGACATAATATTATGAATATAAGCAAAATTAAAAGCTATTTTTAGCTATCTTTTTTTTTTTTTTTTTAAAAAAAAAAGAAAATAGCGTGTTTTCATGACAAAGGAAAGTTGACAGCTTGACTAAAGATGGTCCCCAAATTATCCAGTTTTATAAAGAAAAGATTAGCCTGAATCAATTTTATGCCCTGAAAAAAACCCATAGAATGACTTCTGCAGTTTCTGCTACAGTATCTGGAAATCTTTGGTTACTTTTACTGGAAGTTTTTTTTCTGGTAATAGCAAGTAAACAACAAGAAGAATAAAATGGATTGGCAGAGCATCATTTGCTCTTTATTTATTTGCTCATCAGTTTTCCTTTCGCACCTTATGACACTAGACAATTTTGTCAAGAATAATGTAAAATGAAGAAAGACAATTCCATCTGATTTGTTTGGGTTTGCTTTTGAAAAAGAAAACAATAGCTGTTACATCAGTGTAACATCATGTTACATCATGTTTCTTACAGTGAATTTAATAGTATTTAACTTTCTCTGTGTGTAGCGTGTTGGAGGAAGGCATTTTTTATTTACAATGCCTGGTAAGAAATGTTGGAATAACTCTGGAACAACATTAGCCCAAATAGAGTCACTTGGATCCTTATCTTTATGCATATCTTATTGTCATTCTGAAAAATGAGAATCATACAAAGTAACAAGCCTAGTTTTGGTACCTAAACCGTTCTGGTATATTCAGAAAAGTTTTACTCCTAGAGCTATACTTCTGTCTTTCGTTTTTGTTGCTTTGTTTTGTTGTGCTTGTTTCTTTGTTTTATGTCTAGTTCTTATTTCCCTGTATTTCCATAACTGTGCACTTAATTATGGATAGCAATAACACAGAAGGTAAAGGTAGAAACTTGAAAAATTCTGATGTTGTTCATATTTCATTAACAGTGAAGGAAGAAAGGAAATATATATAATGTGGATATTTCAAGTCCAGGAAAAATATTTCCTTTAAAAGATGTGAAGGTTATGAAGACAAAACAATGGTGTACTGCAAAAATGGGTTATTAAGAGTTTGGGCTGGGCAAGACTTACCTTTATAACTAATTTCTAAGGGGAAAGCTCAACTTCTCACTTGCCAGCAGGAGTCTGTAAATTATTAATGCCATCTTGTCTCAGCAGTGTCACAGAGACAGCAGTCTTTTGAAAATATCCTATTTAACACTCAAAAACTGTAATTTGTCCTTCACTATGTGAGAAGCTATGAGGCAGGTTGAGAAACAGATGTAAGTGCTGCACACTTGAGCATCACTACACGTAGCTAAAGCAGGAGCTGCAGCTGAATTAGGTCCCCCAGTCATTTTGTAATGTGAAAAGCGAGTGGAGAGTAGATGCCTCAGGAGGGAACTCAGCCACACATAGACTGTGTGGAAAGACGCCACTGCGTGACTCGCAAAAATACACAAGCATTCCTTGTCTTGCTGCAGGTGATGGGTGTCCTGGTGATAAGGGCCAGGTCCTTGTCCTTGCTTTCTCTTTCCTGTTGTAGGACTCCTCAACTCTTTTCTGAGCAACAGTGCCAATTTGGCAGAAGAGGCACAGACCGATACTGACCAGAACAGCCTGGTGTAAGGGACATTTCCGAAAAGTGGGAGATAAAGACACTGAAAGCAGGTGACTCACTACCTGGATTGATGCCGTATGCACTAGAAAATGTACAAAGGAAAAGAAAAAGGCAGCAGCAATTCCTCCTGCATTTCCAGTGAATACCCTTTTGATATGCTGGTGGAGAACACCTGCCAGGTTAAAGCACATGTTCATGGGAGGCAGGTGAGGGAGCGCTTACCCTAAAGATGGGTACTGGATTTTAAACTTCTGCAGAGCAGGTTGGGAGAGCTTTCACAGGCAAAAGCCAAACTGAAGGAGCACAGCAAATGGTACTACTTGTTAAGCACAGCTGAACAGGGCTCTTAGGGCTGAGAAAAAAGGCATTTGCAGTATGCAATTACGCCTCATTTTAGACTTCTCTGTCATTCTGTGGTCCCACCTGTGGTCAAGTACAGCTCGCTGCAGAGGATCAATTTGCTCATGATCAGGACCACTGAAGAGAGTTTTCTGACAATACAGCAAATATTAATTATGGAAACAACAGTGTTGGAAAGGTATATTGGCTAGAAATTGGGAGGCAGCAAGGTTTAAACAGAAAAGGTGTAAATTCTTAATAGTAAGTCCATTTAAAAACTAAAGCAAAGGTCTAAAGAATGTAAAAGATTTGTGATAGAATTGTGTAAATCAAGACCACGTTAATTTATTTTTTTAGTAGTCAGACACAGTTTTGAAGAGCAAGAGGATTCCCCATGTAAAATTCCATAGATTATGGTTTCATAAATAGTATCTGATGATAGCAGTCTTTCTGACCTTGAAGTCTATAAAACTATGAGAAATTAAAAATACATTTTGAATTTAATTTTAATTCATCTACAATACCAGCTTATCTGAGATAAATTTTCAACATCTGTTTCCTCAAATCAGTATCAGTCCTACTCTGTTCCCCTTCCCTCACACAGATAAAATGTAATTTAAATATATTTAATCAATTTCTGACTGAGAACAGTGTTTAAGCATAAAGTTAAGTACAAAACTGGAGCTATCTCTTGTTCAGACAAGAGGAACTCTTACTATGGACAGTTAATGTATTTCATCTGTAATGACTGCTTGAGGCAGAAGGTGCAGACATTGATCAGTAGCTTTCAGAGGAGCCACACAATTCTACTTCAGTGGAAGGAAATTTAGCATTTTTCTTTTTCAGAAAATACAGTTTTATTGTCTGAATGATAGTTTCAGAAATATATCTGATGTGAACAGAAAAGAAAGAACCACTGGTAAAGTCGAATGACACTACTGTAATAAATGCAGGAACTAATAATTTGCTTTATATGTGTATTTCCACATACACACAGAGCTATATAGAAGTATATATATAGTTACTGATTTTGCAGTGGGCTTTCACAATAACAAAGATGGAACCCAAGGAAAATAAATTTTAAAATTAATGGCCTGCCTTTGATTTCTGTTCTGTAACTGAGGCCTGAGGGACAATGAGCTTCAGCATCATTGTCTGGTCAAAACAGAGATTTCTTGGAATACTATTACAAACTACTTATGAATATAACAAATGTTCCTGGCAAAATGAAAATAACCTTGGAATAAAATTCACCATTAAAATTAAAAATAAAAATATCCTTCTCTGTTATCTTTGTAAAGTAGTTTTGAAATACTGACATTTTTCCAGAGACAGGATTTTCTGCGCATTGCAACATATTGTTTTGTTGCAGTAATTCCCTTTCTTTAGAGAAACAGAACTTGGTTTTTAGTCACTCTTTAGAATACACACAATTTTACATGAAACATAATAGAGAGAGATAAAAAATTCTGGAATAATCATTTTCATGTTTAACATATCTGAAAATTTGGCCTTACCTGATCTGTGATATTTTCACTTTTTACTCACTAAACCAGTAAGGTGCAAGATAATATCATACCATATAGAGGATAAGCTAAGGACTGATGAGGTTTGTTCTCCAGGGGCGAAGAACCCAAATTAACTAGGAAGCTGTAAAGATGCATCTGGACCCTGTCTCCTGCTCGCCCCCTCCCTGTTAGCACAACAAAGTCAGTTTAACTGAAAGGCCATATTGGGAGGTGGAAACAAGAGCTTCCAAATGTGTTACATTTTTAAAAATTAATGATTTCTATCTCCCTATGGAAATGAGAGCATTGCTAGATTGTGACAATCAGTTCTTCATGGGCTAAATCCTGGAAGGACTCCAGACTGACGTCACTGGCTTTTTGCAAATACCATCTTGCAAAACTGGGAGATATTTTACAGTCTATGCTGCTGAAAAATATATCCATCTTTTTCTTATTTAACTTTCTGACCTTATTCCTTCTTGTCTCTTGAAAATTATCACATACACATATGCTGTTATACTTCTTTCCAGTGGCTTTTTCCACCAGACAAAAAAAAAAAAAAAAAAAAAAAAAAAAAAAAAAAAGAGTAAGATTTGTGTTTCTTGAGAGCTACATTTGAAGGCAAACACTTCTTTTTTTGTCAGCTATTAGTTTTTAACAAAAGAAAACTGAGTTTAGGAAGCTACTGTTTCTGTGGCTTCTACTTTATCCCTCCAGCATACCCTTCTAAATACCTTCTCTCTAAGTATTAGAAAATGCAGAGATGTAAATTGTAGCCACTGTCCAAGGGATTTATTTGAAGAACTCTCTAGAAACATGTGCTGAGGATCAGAAAAGCAGGGATAAACAACCGCACTAAGAAATGAAGTGAAATATTACACATAAGACAGAACAGATGCCATTATCTTTTAGTCCTGATGAACCAGCTAAAAGCAACATCAGTTTATTTATCCATGGCAGCACAATATATTCTGGTTAAAAACAAGACCAAAACAACCCACCTCTGAAGCACCGACAAGTTTAAGAGCTATAGCTCAGCATGTCCTGACACTCTGTATCAGCTGCTTTCTTGGAAGGGGTTGTAAGGGCTATGGAGGAACCACGGGCTGATCAGTTCTAGTTGATGTGGCAGCCACAGTGATGCCACTATGCCAGCTTACTCCTAAGGCCCTCCTTTTGCAGCCAGTCTGCACCCTGTGCTAGAAAGTTCAGAGGCCAAACAAACAAGGATATGGCTCTAACAAAAAGCAACAGGAGCAAACTGACAATGGAAAAGCAAAACGGCTGAGCTGCTTTACTGAAGATGGGTACATGAGGAATGGAGGAGGACAGTTGGTGGTGTACAAGTACCTAGAGTAACACATTTGTCATATTAACCTGAGTGATGCTGACCGAGAATGCTAAAGTAGTGCAACACCAATAGCAGTAGTGTAGGACTATTATTAAGACTGTGGTAATAGAGAAGTGTGATCAGATTTTTTTTCTTTTTTCTAAACAGATTTCTGACAGTGGAATAACTGCTGTCATTTCATTTTTTCTTACTCTATATTCCAGGTGTAGGTTAGCGTGTAAATAAGGATGTCTTAGTTTCAGTATGACCCCTATCTTTCTTCAAAACAAAACAAAAAAATCCAAAACTCAAATGTAGTTCTGAAAAACTACAAAGACCTTTATCAGTTTGTAAAATTATAGCTTCCTTTAAAATTTTAATTACTGATGCAGATGTTCAGGCATTAAGAGATAATAAATAACTATAACAGATTCACCATGTAAGCCAAGGTATACTCTTGAGTCGTGATGGTTTGTTGTTTTCTAATGTCACAGTAGATCAAAGGAGAATGTTTCAAACTCTCTTCCACAGCATAAGAGACATTACATATGGAAATCAGATCAAATGACTTATTCTCTTGGAAGATTGTTTCTTACCATAAACATCTAAAGTCACATGAGAGATATATTAAGAGAGATTTCTATACTTGCACACAATTGCACAGAATTTCTGGCTGAGGGCAAGATTATTGAATTACCTCCAAGTTGAAGTTCTATCCATAGATTACAGTCACTCAAACACAAAACAGCCACAAAGCATGACCATACTCATTAGTCATACTGGGGGAGAGGAGGAGGAAAAAAAAAAAAAAAAAAATCAGCAACTGCCACAGCATCATTAACCCAAGAGGTTATTGTAAGGTGTCCAGACTCCAGCGTACCACTGCAAGCTGGACATACATTCCCTAGAAGAGGGAAAGGTAGCTCCTGGCCAGCTGTACCCACACTGCTTCCCTCCTACACAACTGCTCGGATGCAGCTGTGCCATATCCACCAGCTCACCTGCTGGAGAAGGGCAAATGCCTCAGGCTGAGCACAAGCACCAGAGCATGAAGGCAAGTTCATGAAGGATGGGGAAACAGAAATCAGAATCAACAGCAGGATAGGTCAGTAAGAGAGATGGGTTAGAGGTATAGCAAAAGCAGTGATACGCAAGAGAGGAACTAACTGGTATTTAAGCTATGCACTCCAGCAAAGCTGTCAGTCCTCAATTACCTACAGATGATTTAACTCAGCTCTGGGTTAAATGCAAGATGGGGCAGAGGCACTACAGCTGATTCAGTAAAGAGCTAGCTGAGGTCAGATAGACTTAACTAATGCATACAGAATGCTGTGTGAACACAGTTGTGTAATTTCTGCAGCCAGCTCAGCAGCAGGGCAACTTTCAGGAACAGCCTGAGTTAATGAGACCTGATGAGTCTCAACTGACTGAATGCAGAACCACTTACCTGTTCCTACATCTGCTCCCCAGCTTTATCTCATTTAAAACAGCTGCAGTGAGCCTATCTGTAATCAAGGCAGCTCCACAGTATTGCAATACTACTAGCATCTGTGTATGTATGTGTGTACACAAACTTCATAGGGCAGCATGAGGATACCTGTACAAATTCTCCGCAATTTAATCTTTCATGTGTTTCCTATTATTCCTGTTGAAAGGATATTTTCAAATATTTGTTCACTATTTCAACCTCGAACTTACTGCTTAGTCAGGCTATTGCTCAGAACCTGCTGCTACCCATTCTTCTAGCCACCTGAAAATTTTGTTGTCAGTCTTCACTACATCTTTTAACAGGGGAAAAGAAAATAATATCTGAAACATATATATGAATACATATACACACATGCTCACACACAGGTAATGTGAAAGAGATACAATAGTCAGATAAGGAAAATAACCCATCACAGAAACCCTAAATAGTTTTTTCACCGTTATCCATTGTGTTTGTTATCTCCCTATTGGCAACAAGAGTTTCAAACCTATTGCTCATTTCTCTTCTGTAATATTATAAAAGATGGAGATTATTTCTGCAGATGCTTTAAAGTTTGTAATCTTGTTTTATCACAACAATTTTCCCAAATAGAATAAAACAGTGACTCAAACTTTTGAACTGATAGTCTGAAAAAAAGGTTTGTTTTAGCACTAATCCTCATGGTAACAGCTTCAGGGCAGAAGGTCTCTGTGTGAAAGACAATAAGCAAACAACGCTAATTTTGTTATTGGTATGGCACCATTCTTATCTAGCTCAATGTGAATTGTGATGTGACAGCCCATGAATTTCAGCTATAATACTTGGGAACTTTCTAATGCAATCTCATAGGCATTAGTAGCTTTATTTGAGAACCTGCAATGGATGGCTATAGTTCACCTTTGAAAGAGGGATAGAAAAACACCCAGGAAATTTTAGGTGAATTATTCTGAGCTCAGTTCTAGAACACCTGATTAAGTAATCTGTGAGCAGGGCAAAAAATAGTAAGTAGCAGCCAACCATTTGTCAAAGGTAAATAATAACCAGTCAACTGAACTTCCTTCCATCCAGAGCTGTAAGTTTTGCCAATAGTGGACAACAGGTAGAAGTTGTGTCTGGCTCCCTTAGCAAGGCTTCCGATACTACCCATGTGACACTACCACAAGAAAGCTAGGAAATTTTCATTTATATGGAAATTAAAATGATGGGTAAACATAACTTGAAGGTACCATATGGGAAGGCAATATCAAATATCAAGTGAAGCTACATACAGATTTGTACTGTCTAATATTTATCACTATTTTCATTGCTTGGTTGATGGAATAGATGGTACATTTTTTGCACTCACAATAATGCAAAACCCAACTAAATAGCAAGCACTTGAGAAGAGGGACACAATCCAAAGTTGTCTCAAAAACCCTGTGAATTCAGTAATTGGAAAGCACTAAAATCAGTAGCTGAATAAACTGGATAAGCATAGGAATGGGTTGGAAATGACTGGACAGATGGTCAGAAATCTATAAACAAGGACAGAAATTTAAAAAAGCAGGATTTATCAGGTCTATAGAAGATTGAACTGAAGTATCAACCTTCAAATATGTGAGGTTATTGCTCAGAGAAACCTCTCTATTTCCATTGTGGTGACATAATTAGCTAAATTGCAGCAGGGTATTAAAGTTGGAGACAAATAGCTTTTAAACTGCAAGGACTGCCAAGCAGTGGGAAAAAATTCTGTAAAGTAAAAAAAAAAAAAGTAAAAAAAAATAAATATCTTGACTTAAAAGAGCAGGTTAAACAGAAATTGGTCAGAAAATATTTAAGTTTAGTTGATCCTGCCTGAGGCAAAAATCTGGACTGCACAGCCTTGCAAATCTCCTTTAAGCCCTATTTATTACACCTGTCATTTCTTTGTGGAAAAAAAAAAAACAACAAACCTCTATAAAAAGCAGCATGGAGAATAAGATAGAGCCCTATGCTAAATTATAGCATCATTTTTTTCACAGAACTTTAAAAGCTGGTTTCAATAAAAAACATAATCATGTGCATTTCCTATATTTTCTAATATAGCTAATACCTTTTCAACTTTTAGTTTGATTACTTGGTAACAATGGAGAAAAACAAAAAAGGAAGAATGAGAAACAATACCTGTACACTGACTGACTATAAAAACAACACTTACTAAATTTTATTTTTTTATTATATACTTTATATATAAAGCAAATCCTTACTCAGGATTTCATCCCCTGAGTTAGATCACTCTGTTATTGAAAATGGCCTCTCTTTGTCATTGTAGTTTCTCATAGTATGATGTTTTTAAAGAAATGACAGTGGAAAATGTCAGGGTAGCACTTCCTTTCTCTATTTTTAATTCTACTGAAAACGGCTGGCCTCAATTTCTTAGCTAAGATATAAGGAGCTTCTTTAACTGGCATATCAGGTTTCTCAGAAGTTTGTGAAAGAATCATAGGTGAGCACTGTAATATATGAATGCAAATTATACAGGAAAGAAAGGCTCTGTGGGTGTCGGAATACTATTATATATTCAAAAGTACTTAAAAATAAAATCAAGTTAATTACCTAATCTCAATAATTAACCCAGAATTTATATTCCAGGTCTGAAGAACATGATGAGTCTGTAATCAGACGTAACACAAGCTGTCTATGAAAAGGGAGATCAGAGAGGCTGTGATGGCAGGAGATGTGACCGTAATGCGAGAGGCTTCACTCAGTGCTTTAGCATTGTGATTCTGAAGCTGGGCTCCCAAATCCGGCAGCTGCTGCTCTATATGCCTGCCTTGCCCATATGGCAGAAGTTGGTAAAACCACTCTGAGGAATAAAATCAACACCATGTGCCATTTGCCTGGAAAGAGCTGCCATAGCTTTCTGTTAAATGGAGTCCTGGGCTTCTTTAAAGAAGTCAACAAGCATGCAGAGAAGGATTATTTAGTTCAGGTAGGAAACATATATATATATAATATATTTTATAAAGTCCCTCAGGAAAGAGTTTTAAGAAAGTTGGCAACATTACATAAAAAGAAAGATTCTCTACAGAATGTGTATTTGGTTGAAAAACAGAAAAGAGTTGGTAGGAGTATGCTGCATTCTTGTAGTGGAAACTGGTTTAAAACAGCTAAAAGAAATTATTCCTTCTCATAGCAGGTAGTGAGTATCTAGGCCAGGGCTCCTCAGACTCCTTAACCAGGGGGCAGGCGGGCGGATGAAGTGGCAGGCAGTCATCTGCGGCTGCTTGGTTTCACCCCCAACCCCCAGCAGAGGGGGGCAGGGTGTGTGTGTAAATACCGGGGGGCCAGACTGAGGACCCTGGGGGGCGTATGCAGCCTGCGGGCCATAGTTTGAGGACCCCTGATCTAGAGCTTGCTGCCATAGGAGGCTGTGAGGGCCAAGAGAATCAGCTTTTTCAGAGAGGGACTAGACAGCATCATGAACAACAGGCTGAAAAATAGATACTACAAGAAATAGGCAGTAATGTGCCTCCTGATATCCCCAGTTCAACAGCTATAAATGCTGGGTGTGGGGGCAGCATGATGGGAACAGTTTGCAGAAAGCAGACAGGCTGGTACATTTTCCCTGCCCAACCTGTCCTAACGTAACCACCAGAGACACTTTGCTGGGCTAGACAGAACACTCGTTTGACCCAGTAAGGCATCTCTTATGTCTCAAGTGTGGCGAGACCCAAGTTTAGTCACATTTATAAACCTAATTATTCTTTCATTTGTTGTAGGTCTATAAAAGCCAATTCTGTAACCTAAACCACTGAGAGATGTCTGGCAAATACAGTCATGAGAGACCAACAATATTTGTTAAGAGCAATGTTGTCCTCATCCAAACTCATGCCAAATCCTGTGCAAGATGTTTCTTTTTTTTTCTTCCCTAAATTACAGGGAAATCTGTAGTGTTATAAATAGATCCTCTTTCAGTAGTAAACAGGAAAAGGATTTGATTTGTTACTATGTTGGCATAATATATTATTTATGTTACTAATACATATCTTTTCTAGCTGTTGCTAAGAAGAATCTCCAAACACCTGACCTTTTATTTAAATCAAGGAGAAAAAAAATATATTAGTAAATATGATACATATTAAAATGCTTTCCATGTCTGCACCATATTCCAATTATTTAGTCATCACAGTTTTCCTTTGGAATGAAAAAATCTGAAAAAGTTGACAAGGTTGAAGCAACATGAACAGTTCATCTGAGAATCCAACTGCGCCTCCCTCTAGGGAGTAAATGGGCATAATTTCTCTGTGCCTGAATAGATTGCTCCCAACTGAAGCAAAGGGGAAATATGGGACCATGACCTAACTCCTTGAATACTGTTGCTGCTGCAGCCCTTCTCAGACAGCACAATACAAATGTGCTCCTCACTTAGGTAGTACAGCTTGGAAGGTTATAACACAGGTCAAAATGACTGACTCTAACGATAATGCACAAGATAAACTTCAAGAATTACAGATTTCATAAAGCACGTTTCAAATCAGTAATAAGCTTGGAACAAGGGAAGGCTAAAAAAGAGGCAAACCCAGCTCTTACGCAGACTGCTTTAAAATCAGCTTTCTCATATTTACTCTCCCTAAATATTTGATACTGCATACTTAGTGACATTTCTTAGAAGCAAAATATGACTTTCTTTCTGACCTACTCAAATAAAAAGCTCTGCACTGGGAAAGATACACACATCTTCTTATTAACTGACTTGTTATTCCTGTTCATCACTCCTGAACTGTGCAAAGAAGCCATTATCACCAAATTAAAGTCTACAAAATGCAAGGAATAAAAACTAACATGATTTTGATGAAGACAAAACACATTATATTCACAATGTATGTTAGAAGCTTTATTAAACAAAGTTGTAAGGAAAGTCACATATCTTCCTCTCTTAGCTGTCACTTTATCTATTTCCTATGCTCCATTACCTCTGCACAAGCCCAGGAGGTGTTTGCATATAATAGCATTTCATTCTTGATTGAATTTACACTGAGCATTCCCCTTATATTATGCATACATATGATTTTCCATTTTATCACCACTTAAATCTTACAAACCCCATGCAAAAGTTTGGGAAACATAACTAAATTTTAGAAACTATACTTTTAGTTCCCACAGATACAAAGACACAAGACTTAAGTTCAAAAAGTATTTCTGCAGTTCTCTTTCCTGAAAGGGACATAATTATAATGCATTGTATATGTTGTCATTTTGAAACTGTGCTCCAACGTGGAAGCTGCAAGTAGATTAATGCCAGAACAGATAAGAGTTTGCTGTCCAAATGGTATGGAAATCTAAGATAACGTGTAACATTTCAGTAGCAAGAAACATGTTATCACTTTCATTATGATCTGCCCCAATTTTGTGTCTAAGAATGAGAATTACAAATTATTTTGTCATTGCTCTGTGAGATATGCCAGGAGTTTGTACTGCAGCTGAAGTATGATCAAAACAAGTAAAGATGTTGGGTTTTTTTCACAATAGAATCATGTCCTGGTGTCAGCTGGGATAGAGTTAATTTTCTTCCTAGTAGCTGGTGCAGTGCTGTGCTTTGGATTTAGGTTGAGAATAACAATAACAACTTGATGTTGCAGTTGTTGCTACGGAGCGTTTACACTAAGTGAAGGACTCTTCAGCTTCCCACCCCACCCCACCAGCCAGTAAGTCAGCCAGGACAGCTGACTGAGACTGGCCAAAGGGATATTCCATACCGTATGATGTCACAGTACAGAAACTAGGTGGAAAGCTGGCCAGGGCACTGCTTGGGGGCTGGTTGGGCATCGGTTGGTGGGTGGTGAGCAACGGCATTGTGCATCACTTGTTTTGTACACACTAATTCATTATTTACCATTATTATTAATTATTATCATTATTATTACTATTATTATTATTATTACTATAATTACTATTGGCCCTTCCTTTTCTGTCCTATTAAATTGTCTTTATCCAAACCCATGAATTTTACTTCTTTTTCTCTCCCCAATTCTCTCCCCCATCCCACTGGTGGAGAGGAGGGAATGAGCAGCCACGTGGTGTTTAGCTACCTGCTGGGTTAAACCACAACAAATCAACAGTGTCTAAATAATTTGTAAAGAAATGTAAAGTCAGAATCCCTGCTCTGCACAGTTTAAATGCTTCTTCCCTAAGAACTCATGTAGCAAATCTCCATAGTATATGGGTGACAAAAACTGACAGGTATCTAATGTAAATAAGAGCACTGCAGAAAGGATGAAGCGGATAACAAAAATCTCTGCATTTAGGTGATAAAATTAAATATATGGGTTTTTAGGCGTTATAATCTTACTTCTTCAGAGAAAGTGAGTATGTAAACCACCAAAATGTCAAGTAAGTTCTAAATGAATAAATTTTGTTTCCTTTTTGTACATACTATGACCAGCAACATAGGATCTGTAAAAGCAGACCAAAAATTGTCTAACACTTCTTTTCTTTCCCGAACTTGTCCTGTGAAATGGTATACACAGTCTCAATATATTTGACATTTATTTCTCTTATAGTCTTGCCTCTTCCATTCCCTTATAAAAATAACAAAACAAACAAGAATTTCTACATGTTCACAACCAATCCAGAAGTACTGAGTTTCCTCTGAATTGTAAAGTGAAATTAAGTTAATATGCTTCAAAGTGCTACTCCCTTCTCTCCCAAAACTGCAAGGATAGGAGTATAAATTTTTTAAAAAAAATAATCTATCATAGAAAGCTTTATTTAAATAATGTTTTGGGGTTGTTTTTGGTTGGGGTTTTTTTTGTGTCGTTATTTTTAAGTAACAAGAGTTGCTTGCATTAAGCCATACCAAATTAAGAAAGGGAAGTTTAAACATTATGAACTACTGTATTGATAACGTTGCAGTTTTTAATGTGGAGCACTCTCCAGACGTGTCCTGGATTTCTTCATCAAAACACAGACAGGCAGACATCACACAAATGCCTGCACTTTTAAAAGATATTTAAGAACACTGAAATAATTTAATTGAGAGAGAGAAGAATATTAACAAATATTTAAAAGTACACTGCAGTACTTCAGAAACTACTTGTAACAGGGTACTTTCCTGCAAGGCTGGCATTAGAAGGGACAGAATTGTGACTGTGTCATTAAATTTTACATTTCTCACTGAATTTCTCATTAAAAGTAGCTTTCCACTTTGATGTGGTCACTTGGCTTTATCTAAAAGTCTTTTTTTAAAAAAGTTCTTATCAAACATAATAGAAATTGCCCTGAGAAAATGCTGTGTAGTTATTCCCATCTTCTACTATCTGAGCTTACTTTACTGCAGCACAAACTGTAAAATAAGAACTAAAAACTGTTTCTAACATTCAACCTTTATGCTGCTTAGGGGTTATTTCTGAATTACTTCAATAAATTTCTTCCCAATTAGATTTTTTTTTCTTTCCCTATCCAGAATACAAGCAGACAGACAGCAGGGTGCTGCCCAGCAACAATATGTCATGGACAACTCTTACAGGAACTGGAATCCTCTGTGGTGTGTCACCATCCTCACAGTGCATCCCTCACAGGGAAAATTCAAATAAGTTTGGAAAAGAAAGGGAGAAAAAAACCTCAAACCAGTGATGGATTGAAATGAAGTCAGAATGTCTCCAAGGAGAAGAATAAGTAGCAAAACATTAAAAAGAAAAGATCATAATTTTCTGTTGAATATTGTGAAAAAGTGCTTGTTTTCACATTATTTTTAACAATCTATTACAATTCTTTTGATGTACAGGAAACTGAAAATGAGCCCTGCTGTTCATTCTTTTTCTTTCTGAGATAGTACTAAAAAAAAAAAAAAAGGCTATTTTTACGGGTTTATTTTGTGCCAGAAACAATAATTGAAAGTCTCATTATGCAATGGCAGTAGAAGGAGAGAAAGCTGAAGATGCTAACCTAACAGCTCTTTACCCAGCATTCAAAACAGGCTGAAGAATAATTTATCCTAGATATTATTAAATAGCACTCCTGAACATCTATCCTACCGCAAAGCCTAACGATGATCGTATAGCCCATGCACTTCAGAAACAGGCATACAGTGAAACATGAAGTCAAGAGAACATATTTTCTCTGAATCTTAAAGTGAATTTTTAAATTTTTAAATTTAAATATTCTCATTTAAAAAAACAACAAAAACAAAAAACAACAGCCCTTCCCACACACACACACCTTGTATTCTACACTGAGGTCTGCAAAGGCCGTTCCGTTATTTTAATTAAGATCTGTGATTTCAAGATTGTCTAATGAAAGAATTTCAAAGGAATTGGGCAATGAGCATGCAAGGACATTAAAAGTCATGTGCACAATTTTCTTAGATTCCACTGACAATTCTGTTTTATGTATAAATCATTTTAATGATTAGATACATATAATTTTATAAATTCATACAAAGTACTAATAATTAAACAAAATATACAAATTATCACCTTGACAAGAAATACTGGAAATTAATTCAACAACAACAAAAAAAGAAGCTAATATATAAAATGAAGCAACATCACTGAATAGAATTTTCAACATGCAAGATTTTCCTTAATCTCAGTTTATTTAGCTAGAAAGTTTAAAAGGAAGATACTTGTTAGATATCATTCTCAGAAGGTGAGTGATGTTTGACCTAAAAACCTCTGCAGTCTAGCAGGAAGAGGGGGAAGTGCGGGACAGAAATTTACTGACATTAAATTTACATAAACAAGTCTAGATAAAAAAAAAAAAAAAAAAAAAAAAAAAAAAAAGGAGCATTTCTATCTTACAAATCTTTCTGCTTCACTGAATTTTTTCACTTTGTCATTATGGACTTTTATACAACTATGCCTTAAAGGAGGCAAACTAATAGTCTTGCAAACTTTTCCAATTCAACAATTACACTGTTCTTCCTACCCTTTACTTTCCACCTACATTTAATTCATCTTCCCTGTCTTCTCTTAACCACAAGATCTGTGAGACAATTTCACCTACTTTTTTCCCCAACACAGAACAATGATCTAAGTCTTGATTGAAACCACTTACAAATATGAAACTTTTTTCATCCACATGCACCTTTTTTCAGTATTATTATTTAAATGCACAAAACCACACTAATTCTTTTTCCTGTAAAACCCTTCTGTCTCTAAATCAATCCTATCAACAATACCTCTTGTGGATGAGTTTTGCAGGGTGGTATAGCTCTGGAACAAGCAGTTCAGCACAGGTAAGCAGAAGTGCTATTTTTGAGTTCATATGATCAGGCCCAGCATGGTACAATACACCTTACAGTCATGGCTCAGAAGGTCCAGGAGGCTGTGCTCATCCCCAATTCATCTTCCCCTGCTTCCAAGGCACTTCCCCCTGACTTGCAACAATCTCCATGACAGATCCTCTTTGGCAAATTAGTACTAAATTTACTATTTTTATTTCCTCTAAATTAGTCAAGGAATATTTACAAAATACTAATGGCTGAGACCGCTGATTTTATCAACTGACTCACAGCACGTCAAAGCTAAGCTTTCAGAGTTATCATCTAGTACCCACAGATACCATTTGATTCCCTAACATCTATATACTTGTTCTTCTTGCACTTTACCACAGGCCTTAATGATGGGAGGGAGGGGAAGTCCCACCCAAAATCACACTACCAGCAAACAAGGCAATGATTTTCCAGGTTCTGATTCACTGTTATTTCTTTGCAAAGCATGGTCACTTTGTCAGAGATGAATCCTACATCTGAATGTCATTATAGGAATGTGCCAAATATACCAGTTTTCATCGCAGAAATATTATGCCATATGGACCTCATATGATGAGGTACAAGCATTTATAAGAACACTTTAAAATGCTTCCAGTGCTGATCATGATGCACAGTAAGAACTTAAAATACACTGATAAGATACCACAAAGAAAAACAGTCCCATTCATACAGTCAAATATATATGTTGAAAGGTTGAACAGTTACCCTGAGATCTGGTCCCACACCGTGCCACCTTCAATATTGTCTGAATGAATTGGTCTGTGACATATGCAGTAAGACATCTCTGATAACTCACAACAGACAAAAGGACATCATTCTTCCCCACAAACAGAGAAATGCTTAAATTCACCTTCTGTTTATTTCTTTCTTTTACCTTACTTGTTTTTTGGTCAAATATATAAACAGAAATTTCTCTGAACAGGAAAGTGAAATAAAACAGGATTATTATGTTACCTCAGAACTGTGTTTTCCAAAATACTAAAACCAGCTTCTGCTCTAATTAGTAGTGCTGATGTTATTTTTTTCCAGAGAAACAGAGTCTAACTGTTCTGTTAAAACATCAAACAGGAGCCACTTTGAACATGAAAATACAGATTTTCACTTTATTACTGCTAATATTAGAACATGATTATTCTGTGGTTTTGATTGGTTTTTAATACAAAAAGGCAAATTAAAACTAAAACTTGGAGCTATGGTGTTCATTGGTAACAAGACAGGTAGATGAGACAGAAAGAAATCAGGCGTTTTTTTCAGTGCCCCAAAGAAGTAGTATCACTGCCTTTGGTCTGGCTATCCAGGGACTTATTTCTGTTAATGAGTGGTGGGAACTGGCTGTTGCACATTACAGAACACCCGCCTGGTCTGCAGGGTTAGACCAGGAGTCTGACTGGGGGCAACCAAAGAGCTGCTGTATTCTCCATGCAATGTGCTGGCTCTGTCATACAGATGTTTTTCAGTAGAAAACTGCCCCACCAAAAAGGCATGAATCAGACCAAGTGCAGACAGGTATCTCTACCTGAGCTTGTCACCGAGCATGTACTGAGAGAAACAAGACATTCCAGGAAGCACTTTGCCTCACCTACTGCAGACATCCACTTCAGGACCAGGCAGA
Source organism: Microhierax caerulescens (assembly GCA_035590215.1). NCBI lineage: Eukaryota > Metazoa > Chordata > Aves > Falconiformes > Falconidae > Microhierax > Microhierax caerulescens. The sequence continues at coordinate 85,154,463 of JAVJGJ010000014.1, read as the reverse complement.
CTACACCACAGATGTGCTAGTTGCCTTCTACTGAACTCGGAGATATGTTAGATGAGTCTTGGTCAAGTTGTTAATCAAGTTAGAATACTTGAATTTTAGACAATTATGATCTCCTTAATAATAAATCAGAGTGTACACACACACAGATACAAAACCCTCAAACATGATCTATATTTTTTAACTCTTTATGCCTATATAGAAAAAAAGTCACATCTAGAAATCAGTTACAATTATCTAAATGGATTGTTCTACTTTTATATTTTTAGACCTAGACTTTTTTTTTATTCTTCCTTATTTTCTCTTCTTAAGCAATTTTCACAGTCCTGTTATCAACAAGCTAGACCAGATGTGTGAGATTACAATCCCAACAGTTACAACTCTTGATTCTCTTGCTTTCCAGCATCTTTGCAGAGTTGATTTTATTACCTAATTTCCACTTCAGCATATTATTTTTTATAAGGAAATCTACCCAAGATTATAATTGCACTTTAATAGCCTAGATCAATGATCTATTTTTAAGATCTGACATCAGAAAACAGCATCATATCAGCAGTCTTCAACAAATTAGCACTGCATATTTGGGATAGTTATACTCTGCTCTTGCCTGGTTAATTAAGCACACAAAATTGAACAGTAAACATATTTTTCTTGTCCAGTGGATCACTTCAGATCATATTTTGTTGCTCTGAATGGTTTTCCTACCGTTTATTGACTATTTCTGATTGAAGGCTTACAATAATCCCTCAAGAAAAAGAGGAATAAGCATTACCTTTTCTTGAGCTGTACTTCTGTGAGCAGCACGTAACTGCAGCACCTGAGATACTTGCACATTAGTGGCTAAGAGGAAAACTTTTCTTGAGCAAATAGAGTAGATAATTGCAATATTTGAACTGCATGAACTCCAGTGTGAACTCCATGTTTACCAATTCAACTGGAAATTTTGAAAAGTCCAGAAGCATGAAAAAAAAAGCTGGCAGCTGGCTGAGGTGACTAAACCTGTGTGTAGGAAACTCACATTTGGCTGCACAATTTCTTCCATATAAGCAGAAAGCACATGAACATTAGGAGTGCCATGGTGGTAAGTTTAATTGATCTTGTAGTTCAATAAGAGCAATCGTCCACAAAAGCAGCAGAATACAGTTCTAGGAATTGATTTGCTACCTTGCTTATTATATTAGCTAGCAACAGACAGATGAGAGGTTTGAGTAATGTGAAATGTCCCACATTTACTACAAAAACAGTTTTCTTTTAATTAAATCCTCCTTCAGCACTTGATTGTGTGAAGAGCTGAATTCTCTGGTTCAATTCAGAAAAATACTTTGTCTTTTTTGAAAAAATCATACAGTCTTACTGTCTTTAGAAGGATTATGTTCATATTTCAAACTCAGTGTGTACTCAGCCGCTTTCTAGGATTTCATTGCAGTGCAGAGTAACCTTAAAAATTAATATTTTCTGTTCTTACATTGTGAATCTGTTGTCTGCTAATATGAATGTTTAAGTTTTTAGTTCTGCAGTAGCAAAGGAGGGATTGTTTCTATATCACACAAAACAAAAAATACACAACCCCTCCAACTACCCTCTCCAATTAGTGAAAGAAAAAGAGAATTCAGAAATGCTAAAAACTAGCTTTTTCAACATGTTGTTCATCATTAACAAAGAACATGAGCTGTTAGAGGTGTTAGGCAAAATCAGGTATTTTGTCCTTATCTTCTGCATACAAAATTTAGTTTTGTAGAAAAAAAAGGAAAAGATATTGAAGAAGAGACAGGCCAAAGGGGATTCCTGGCAGCAGAAAACAGACCAGCCACGTTCGACAAATGTGAAGAAGGTAAGGCAAGCAAGTAAAGATCAGGCAAATTCAGAACATGGTGTCCCTCTGTCCTCAGTCCCCATAATACCAGCTTCCCAAGACATGCAATTCTCTCTCACTACTTCTCTGCCTCCCCAGAAGCACAGGAACTTATTGTTTATTCATCTTAAATCTAGTGACAATGCATGCCTGGTGTTGGCTCACACAAAGAAATAAATAAGTATATGGGTTAGGGGATGGAGAAAAATATTCAAGACTCCTGTGCGCTCAGAAATAAATATGCCTTTTGCACCTCTTACAGTGTTTTTATAAATTTTATCTTTTGCTTTTAGGCAGCCTTATATAGCATAAAATTTAAATATTTTGCAGGAGTTTTAGTGAGTTAGAAGTCTACCTCCTGCTTACATTTGAGTCAGCTACATATCTGAGTATTTTTGATTACTTCATATGAGCATTACAAAACAATATATCCATGTAAATCAATAGAAAACTCTCCATGACAGGTTCTCTGCAAAAAAATATTATAGTATTGTATTAGAAAAAGAGAAACAGGAATTCCATGAATTTGGCTTACTGCAATACAGCCAAGTCATTATAAACCAGTTATTTGACACATCCCACAGCTTAAAAATGTTAGTGACATTTTTTAAATAATCCCTCTGTGAAAAAGGATGATAATGACATTGCTGGCTGTTCTGCCTCAAGAGGGAATTGTCCATCTGCTAGCAAATCCCTGAATCTATATTATTATTAAGCAGTGTTTATAGAAATACCAGAGCACCCTTGGCATATTGAGAAACCAATAAGGCACATTTCAAGATGGTAGATTTTTTTAGTTAAAATTCTGGGTTTGTTTCCTTTTCCACAGAAAAGAACTGTGTTTCAAGATCAGCTTCATTAGGAAGCTCTGCTGGGATTTGCTGTTATTATTTTCTTACAGAGGAAAACTTATTTCTCTAAGAAGAGCTCCATCTCCTCACACATAAAATGAACAAATATACATTGTTCCCCCTAGTTTTAATTTGCATTTTATGATTACAGCTAGATTTGAATTTTATACATTGCATCATTATTTAGAAAGAAGCTGCTTTTATATTTCCTACAATTTCTGAAGCTACTCAAGCTTTTACTGTTGCTACTGCTAATAATGTATATTAATATGGATACAAAAATAGAGCCCCCTAAAACTTGTGTAACTGTCCTAACAGATCCTCACTACTACCTAAAACTAAATAATATGTCAAAATTTTATCAAGACTGCTCCAGCTCTTAAAACAAATCACAGCTGAAGTGGCAGAGGTGCAAAAGTGGCAAAAAGCCATGTTTTCCTTCCTTCAAAGAGTATTCCACTGTCAAGGTATAAAGTACAGAATCTTGTTATTTGAGAACAGTATTCATATATAATCACAGAATAATTTAGGTTGGAAAGGATCTTTGGAGGTCACCTTACCCAACCTACTGTTCAGATGGGGCCAAATTCAGGGTCACATCAGGTCACACAGGGCCCTGTCCAGTTTTGTGTCGAGTATCTCCAAGGACAGAAAATCCACAACATCTCTGGACAACTTGTTCCAATGTTTCATTATGCTCATGGTGAATATTTTTTCTCCTAATACCTCATCAGAATTCTGTCTGCCGCACCATGTATCTGTTTCCTCTCATCTTTTTGTTGTGCACCTTTAAGAAGTGTCTGGCACTATCTTCTGTACGGTTTCCCATCTAGCAGCTGTAGGCAGCAATAAAGTTGTACCCCCCTGAGCTCTCTCCCAGGCTGAGCAAAGGTAGTTCTTAGCCTCTCCTCATGCATCAAGCGCTCCAGCCCCTAACTACCTTGGTGGTCCTACACTGGACTCCCTCCATGTCTTTCCTGCAGGTTGGGAAGCCCAAAACTACACACAGAACTCCAGATGTGGATTCACAGATGTTGATTAGAGGGGAATAATCACTTCCCCCAACATGCTGGCTAGGGTCTCATTAAATGTATCCTGGTATCTAGGTAGGGTTTTTTTCTTTTGCTGCCTGGTTACACACAGAACATTTCATGAAAGTTTAAGTAGTTTTTTCCTCTTTCTAGCATAGCAGGATTGCAGGATTTTCCCATGCTTCACATTGTGGACAGCACATAACTAACCAGTCTTTTCATACCCATGGCATGCTTGTAGAGGGCCCAACGTAGCAGGTAAAGTTGCACATAATAGCAGAATGCAAACACACACGAAGAAAGGTTGATTTGGATGAAAGTGTAGGTCAGGTAAGGTCCAGTGTTAATGGAATAGGTCATTTACACTTCTCAGACAGTTCACACTTAGAAATACAGGAAAATACAGCTGCTGTTGAAAAATGCAGCCCTAGTGAAAAGTGCATACTTCTAACATTCAGCACATAAATGCAAATGAAAATGAGTTCCTACGCTCTTGTCCTTTCCCTGTTGAACCTAATAGGATGCCAGTTGCACTAATCATGATAATTTATCTTTTCATGGAAGCTTATTTGGCAGGTTTTGAAAAAAAAAAAAAAATCAAATTATTTCACAATAGGCCGATAAAAGCAAACAGAGAAAAATTATGTTTAGGCACAATTATAGTACTATTTTTGTTTAGATGATGATTTACAGCCTGATTGAAAACTAATTGAAAAATTATGAAAGTATCTCTTTTACTTCAGTGACTTTAGAATCAGATCCAGCAGTAAAATTTTTATGCACATTCTGGTGATTAACATTATAGGGAAATAAGGAAACGGCTGTTAATCACTCTCCAAAAACCAGTGTTTAGACAGTTTTTTTATTGTTGCAGGAAAGAGATATACTCTCTGACATACTGAAATGAGTGGCCAAGCTATTTTAAAGCATCAGTTGTCTTTATGTACAACAAAACATTAAAAGAAGAGTCTCCTGACACATTCTATATCCCTTGAGGTCCAATTTTCAGATTAAAACAATTTTATTCTTTTTTCCTCCTCTCTCCCTTTAAAGGCTCTGATTTGTAGGCCCTCTAAAGCATCCTGCTGCATTTTCTAACCGTTAAGTATAAGCTTAATGGCTGACAGACATTTTGTTTCATTTTCCTCTATAAAAACCCTAAAATCTTTCAGCATACAAACCTTGTAGTTCTAACTTTTTCTAATATATTTACAAATCTGATCACTCATTAGTTTTTTTTATTCACTTCAAAAACTGAAACTAGACTTCCAGTGCTCCTCACAAACTAGAAATTAAAAAGTCTTAACAGCATGACACATTATAAAATAAGAATTCTGCTAGATATCTCATGTTAAACAGAAAAACAATAGGACTCTGAAATATATATAAAATAATGACAGTAGGTTCACAAGTGAATATATCCTATGGTGAAATTCAGAGGTAAAGGAGGTTTTGCACACCACTTCAGCCATAATGCCATGTGTAGGATTTGCTCTTCAAGGAGGTGCACAAAAATGCCAACAAGCACTCCCAACAAGCTCCAGCCCTGCTTTGGGAGGCTAGCTGATCCTGGTTCAACAGTGCCCCAGGGAGCGCCTGCAGCTGTGTGTTTGTATGGAAACAGAAAATCCTATGGAATGTGAAGCTTTGCAAACAACCCTGAAAGCAGCATGACAGCATGGAGAGGGAGATGGGGCAAATATGCTCCTGCAGATTGATTCTGAAAGTGTGAACGTGAGTTCCCAACTTATTGGCACCCTACTTGGATTCTGGATTAGTGAACTCCTTCCTCCCTTTAAGCACATCAGAATACTGAACTGGAAAAATTCATCTCCAGGTCTAAAATCTCCTATGATGTTCTTCAACAGTACATTATCTGAAGGTGTGCCACATGGGTCTTTTCATGCATGTCACTAGTATGAAACTCCTTCACACATCTGTAGAACTTGAAGTGCACTATCCAAAAGGTTGAGGACCTCACGTTACCTGTAACTTACAGCTCTGATATAAACTATATGGACAGACACAAATGTCTGTGGCTGTTTTCATTTAAAATGGGCATATTAAGAGCAAATGGATTCATACCCTTTAATACAGAACTACAAATTTTAATTTATTTAATTTTAATACAGTGCCTTCTCTAAGAAAAAAAATATAAATTTGGAAAACTATATTTTTGTTTCCACAAAAAGATATGTTGGAAAACAGTTCGGACAGAAAACTTCCCATTCTTCTGATCAGAATATTGATTGTAATGTTGCACATGGAAATGCATGTGCATAATTATAAAGTTGTATACTAAATTTCATGGTATGTAACCATGGGTAATGGTAGGTAAAAAAATCCTCAAAGAAGGAGAGTATCAGTTAAGTCCACTGTTCGTCTGAAGTCTGTTAACTGCACAGTTTAGAAACAAATATTTTTCCTTAACAGTTATTTTGCTATCATCAGCTGCACAAGATCCTCAGCTGTTGAAAAATCAATGCAGAATTAACCATGAAAACAATGACCTCATTCCAGTTTTGTTTGTTTCTCTAATGGACAGAATATCAAACCTACTTTTTGAATAGTGACAAATTAATTGAGTAGAAAGAAATTATCTGAATCTTTTTGGATCACTAGTTTAGGATGACACAAATCATTACCTAAAAGTATCTTTCCCTTTTCATTGCTTAAAAGCCTCAGTAACTAGCTTGACTGTAGGTCTTGTTCTGCATAAAAACTTTTTTCACATTAATCCCCTCCACTGTATGTAAAAGTGCAGTCTCAAACTATACTCTTAGAACCAATGAGTAAAAATATGAAATGAAAATCGTTTGTAGTCAAATTCACTAGTAACATTACTTACTATTATAATACTTTTAAATAAAGAACATCCATGTTCATCCAGTACAACTGAAAGCTGTGTTTTCGATAATATATGCTACAAAAAGTTTGGATGGAGAGCATGCCTTAGCAAAATCCATGGACAGAATTCAAAATTTAAGGAGATTATAGTATTTGATCTCTTTATATGGCATTGTTAATGATCTTCAAGCTTTGTACAGTCTCCATGGATCACTGCTTTTAGTAGAAATCTACTCCTGCTGCAAACCTTCCTAATAATATGATGGTGCCAAAACAGTGTCTGAATAAAGGTTTGTTGGCATCTTAAATAGAGGTTTCCATTTTTCCATAATGTAGCAAAATGTAGTTTATCATCCTGTTCCTCTGTCTGCAATTTTCTCTTTTATGAAGAATCCCCACCTGAGCTTCAAATACAAAACATATTGTTTTGAAGTAAGGACAGTAAAATGAAGCAACAGTCTAAACTATATTTTATCACGTCTGTCACTTCATTTACATCTTGGTATATTATATATTCTCAGTATTTCCCATGAACTTTATTTGCAGATGAAAGTTGTCTAACAAAACAACATATGAGTCTCTTGTCAGCCTGCCTTACATTTATTTGAGGATCAAATCCTGCAAATCATCAGTCTACAAGCAGACGATTAAAATAGAATAATTTCCCTCTATCAAAAATATGTATTACACTAATGCTAATATTAGATCTCCTGTGCATTTTTAGTACCATTTTGTTTAGTTATACAGAATTTAACAAGATATATATACAATCGTAGATGAGTAAAATACATAATGCATTTGCCTGAAATAAATTTGAAACCACTCATTTGACAGAAAGATTAACCATAGATGTTTGAAATGAATAGCCATTATGCTACTCTTTTAGTATGCTCCTTTTACTACATAGTAATTACACCACTTAAGAGAATTTAAGTTGTACTTTTCCTTTCATTAAAGGAAGGCTGCCCCTAAACCAAGCCTTTTTTAGAACAATTGTCTTTTTTGTTTTGTTTTATTCTATAATTAACCTTTGTACATGCTATTCACATGAGTACCAATTCACTGTGATCACCTCCAAGAAAAGTTTGAGTAGGGGCTAGTGATGTCTTAAACTTTTATTGAGGAAAAATATGGCAGTCATTGGCTGTGATTTTGTGACACAATCAGATTGAAATGAACTTAACCAAAATGCCCTCAGAGACTTGGCTTCAACAACATTACTTGCTGCTGTGAAGGAAAGCACAGCCTAAGGTCACTTATTTTTACTGGTGTGATTTGGGAAATGTCCTGCTACATAGGTTACTAAGATTTCTTTGCTTTAAAAACATTTGCTTTAACTTTTAAACTTCTTATTAGAAATGTGGCTGTCTGTTTTGAAAAACATATGAAATGAAAGTAAAACCCCACAACAGTAAAAGCTTGCTAGCACACCAATAGGACAGTAGTAATTTCTGGGTAAGCAACTAGAGATGCATTATAATAAAACAGCTTTCATGGAGTATGTGCCTTTATGATGATGAATTTTTATAAGTGAATTAGTCAGCTGTGTTAAGATAGTATTTACACCTGAAGTAAAAAAACTAATTAAAAAAAAAAAAAAAGAAAAAGTCAACCTACTGAGATGGAACTCCTGTTAAACCTTACTGAGATCCCTGTAGAGGTGTGACTCTCCAAATAGAGTACAATGCAATACTGTGACTTTCAACAACTTTTAAATTGCAACCACAGGAGAGGTATGACTATGATCTTTTACAGAATATAGAGATCTGGGGAAGTAAGCACTACTTTTGGATTTCCAATTTAGATCATATCTGGCATGAGTTTTCAGAATAGCAAAGTACCCACATGTCCAATTTCATCAGCTCACATACTGCTGCAGACACTCTACACATTAGCAAGCAGGGGTGGGTTTTTTTTCAGAAACATAAAATTCTTCGTCAGTTTTGAAAATTCTTTCTGCTAATCTCACCTAATAATCCAGTGATAGGTTTAGGAGCAGAATCAAAATTTCATTACATTCATTTCCATGTCTTAAATGATATTAAAATGATCATTAGAGAAAAGGGAGCCATTTACCAGAACTGCAGTCTATATTTAGACATTGACTCTTCCATTTCATCAGAGAATATATTAAATGTCACATTCTGTTGCACAGCCAATTAGAGAGGTAAGCACAACAAAAAAGAGTTTTCCTGCTGGTTTTGTTACCAGCACAGCATGGTATCAAAAAAAAAAAAAAAAAAGAGACAGGGCTACTCAGCCAGGAACAGAAGTGAGAGGAAGACTGTAATAGTGCTGGCTTAGCCAGCTAAAATATTTTAGCCTTGCGTTAAGATGAAATGCAGATATAAACCAGTTCATTTTAAAACATGTATAGCATTAATTGACATTCTCAAGAGTTAATAATTTCATCTCATATTTAAGTAAAAGAAATCTGCAAAAGAAAGCAAGCTATGGATTTTGCCTGCCAGAATAATATGCTAAAATAAGGCATAGGTAAGAAAAGCATGTAATTCTGAACCAAATATTTGACAACATAAGATTTTAAAAACAAAACAACTCTGAAAAAGATTAAAAGATAATGTACAAACAAATCACCTTTGGTCCTCAACCTTTTCAAATGATGTAATAGCTATTTTAATCTAGAGTAGGTAATACTGCAACTGTAACTTATTAAAACTATACCCATGACATTTTAAAAGGTATTTTAATTAATAAAACTACATAATTCTATACAGTAAATACTGTGAACATTAATCAGATGAAACAAGCATTTTACTCATCTAGAAGGTAAAGCAAACCAAAAATCTCAAAACCAGAAAGTTTAAACTGTTTGTTTAAACCGGTGTGTGGGTGTGTGGGGGGGTGTGTTAAGAAATATAAGAAAACAAGCAGAACAAATCCTATGAGACATCTACAGGCTTTAGTATACACGTTCTTGTAAAACTGCTTTGTACAGATACTAGGCAAAATGCATCCATTGTTTCTCCCCCTCTTTCTACTTCAAGCAAAGAGAAAGAATATTAATATATTCCTTACAATAAATCAGATTTTTAGGAGGAGGAGAGGAAGCAGAAGACGATCTTATAATACAAAGTCCTAAACTCAGTTTAAGAACTGAACTGAATGTAAATTTAACACTGAAAAGTTTTGCACAGGCAAGCCAAATCTTTTATATTGAGCAATGTTACATCTAGAAGGCAGGTAATTATTTTCAAGCTGTATAATACCAAATTACTTTTATTGCTACTGAGTAGCTGAAGTTGAAGTTTAGCCTTCCTTTTTTTTTTTTTTTTTCTGCACACTTCTTTCCATATTGTTCTGTGTTTTCAAAGATAAGTAACACTGATGCAGTTTTGCTGACAAAACACTTGCATTAATGAGATGTTCTTTTCTTTAAGGTGACTGAGGAGCTTTTCATAACCCAACAGCAGCAGGATACAAGCCTCTCAGAAAGTTATTACAGAAGCAACATAACAAAAGGTATGAAACAGGGTATCTTTCCTCCTGGCAACCTGGAGCTTACTATGTAATTCCTTCTTTGTCATGAGGTTTATATTTCAACCATTGGCTTGCATACTCTTACAACACAATCAACACAAGCTATAGAAAGATAAAGAGATCTGCCTTAAATACCAGAGAAATTGTTAAATAGTTTTGTCCCCTCTCAGTTAATTATCTTAACATTTAACCCAGTAATTGTGTTTATGGGATAAAGTAGCTTAAGAGACAACTACATTCAATGCAGCACATCATCGCTCTTGTGTCTTTTGTTGAAATGATTTAATATAGAATAAAGATCATGAGGCTTTCAACTTGAAAAATCAGCGTTTCTCATACCTTTTGTTTGATGATCATGTCGTTGATATCATCAAGATCACCTACTATCACTCTCTGAGATTTTATCTCTCGATCCAGTCGAGAAAGCCAGTCAGTGAGTTCTGCCCATGCCTTATTGAAGTCAGCCAAGGCTGGAACTTCCAACAGCACAGAAGATGGCATCTCTGGTTTGAAGGTGGTGGTTTCCTTGGTTACCCTGGTTTGTGTATCCACAGCAACAGTTTCACCAGAAGTTACTGAAAGAAAAAAAACACTAAAATTACTGAAAAAATGAACTATGATAAATGCTTATTTCAGTAAAAGAATTTATGCGGTAGAATGGCTAACACAGAAATAAGCTCGTTTCTTGATGTTATGTCTACTGAAAATACAAACATTAAAACCAGAAGAATATATGAATAATTTTTTCCACAGTATTTCTATTATAGTGTATACTTAAAATTCAGCATTCTCAGCATATTCAGATTTCATCCTTAAAAGACTAGTGGGATGTGGTAACACTAGCAAAGACCTCAGTGTAAGCCCCCTCACTCAAGGTCACTGAAGTATTGCTGTACATGGGTTGTCTTCCAAAAATCTAATAGTGTGGTTGGATCTGTCAAGGCTAAAGGCAGATTGAAAAAAAGTTTATTGTAATATCTAATATATCACAGCATGACCATGTATCTCGATCACATTGCATCCATGGTCCCCAGTCACTCTGTAGCTGTTAATTTGTCTCACCCACAATCCTCTCACTTATTGTTACCACCAGGTGTTTCCCATAGGCTCTGTGACCAACATGGGAGCTTACACAAGAAATTCAGCCTCGGCTGATTCCTGATTTTTCCTCTTCATAACTTGAAAATATGATGTGCTATTATTTGGATAACTGTGGATTTTTTTTCCCTTCTATTTGGATGAAATGGATACATCTTCTCTTTTGTATCCTTTCTTGCTCTATTAACTGAGTTTTAAAGAATCTCTTTATTATTTATTGCTTGGGTTGGGGAAGTACCTAACACTGAAGTATGGTATCTTTCTCTGCAATCAGAAACAATGAGAGGTGCACAGCTACCACTGGATGGAGGCGCACGTGACATGAAATCATTCAGAATTTCAGGACTGATTTTTCCTTCTCAATTTTTGTTATTTACAGATAAATTGCTACAATCTGTTAGTATATTTTTGCCCTCCAGGTAATCAGGCAAAAGCAATTAATTATGCATAATATTATGGCAATGAGGTTACATTGAATTGTATTTGGCAATTTTTCTCATTTTTAAAAAAGTGCAGCCAAACAAAAAAACATAAAATAGCAAAACCAGATGAACACATCGTGTTGCTTCACTGAGGTACTATGAGAACCTACCCTTTACAGTAGTTACAGAAACTTGATCTGAATCAACTGCCTAAACAACAAAATAACTAATCCAGGAAAACTGAAATAAAGCTGTGTGGAGTGTACCCTACATTTTCTAACACTGAACTGCAAAATATGGTTACTGAAAACCAAATACAAATTTCTAAAGGACCAAGATGTTTGTTTGCATTTTCCCCAGTATTCTCACAGAGTAGAGAAAACCTGTTCCCTGCACTCTTCCTGTGAAGTAGCTTGTCTACAACAGAAAAAAAAAATAAACACCACTAACAAAACAGTGTAGCCCATGCACAGTAAAGTTGTTTGGGTTTTTTTTGTTGGGTTTTTCTTTGTTTGTTTGTTTGGTTGTTTTTTTTTTTCTTTCAAATGCTTCTCACAGTTTTCCCCACTGACATTCATGCTATTTCAGCAAAGTCCATTTGGAGTCTGAAAACTCAAGTAACAGGTGAGGTTCAACAGTCTGGCCATAAAACCACTTGAAACATTAAAGCAGTCAGTAACATCAACTGATCTTGCCAAAGAATTTAGCAGCTATTTTATTTAGCTGTGCACAAGCATCTAAGTGACTGTCACTGTAAAAGCACTGTAAGATACTGTCAGCATTAGAAATACTGTATGATTTAAAGCAATTTACCAAATCAACTAACAAATACATTATTTAGCTAGCCTTAATAAATAGCAATATTATGATACCAAAAGTGACTACTGCAAATTATGATTCTTAATGACATACACTGCAATTAAATATATTTATCCACACTTTCATATCACATGCATTTCTGAAGTGCAATCCTTGTACTTTTCCTTTCTGTACTTTAAAATCATAAATGTGTGGATAACGATCAAGTAAATTAATAGCTGTTAAAGACAATTCTTACACAACAAGTTCTTAATTAACACAAACATGAGAAAATTGATATATATTTTTCTGACATAGGAAGAGGTTTGTAAGAGTCTTTTTGTAACATCACGCCTGTACAGTTAAGGCTGGTAGTTTTTAGTATCAAAAGCAAAGCAGATGACCTCAAAGGATCCCTTTCCCTCACCATATTATTTAAATTTTTATGCACTGTCCTGGTTTCAGCTGGGATAGTTTTCTTCTTAGTAGCTAGTACAGTGCTGTGTTTTGGCTTTGGTGCGAGAACAATGTTGATAACACACTGATGGTTTTACTTGTTGCTGGGTAATGTTTTTGTTAAGTCAAGAACTTTTCAGTTTCTCAGGCCCTGCCAGAGAGAGGGCTGGGAGGGCATGGGACATTTGGAGGGGACACAGCCAGGACAGGTGACCTGAACCAGCCAAAGGGACATTCCATACCATGGGACATCATGGTGAGTATATAAACCGGGGAAAGAAGGAAGGGGGGGCACATCTGGCATTATGGTATTTGTCTTCTTGAGTAACCATTACACGTGATGGAGCCCGTCTGTCCTGGGGATGGCTGAACACTTGCCTGCCCATGGGCAGTGCTGAATGGATTCCTTGTGCTGCTTTGCTTGTGTGCACAGTTTTCACTTCACCTATTAAAGTGTCCTTATCTCAACCCTTGAGTTTCACATTCTTTTCCAATTGTCCTCCCCATCCCTCTGGTTGAGGGTGAGTGAGAAAGCAGCTGTGTGGTGCTTGGTTACTGGCCAGGGTTAAACCATGACACACATATATGTGAATAAATAAATTAATAAATAATGATAATAATCATCATCATTTGTCATCATCAGGTTTTCTTATATCTCTGTTGAAATTACTCCAGATATTTTCTGACCTTTTCTGTTTCTTTTTAGCTAGATTATGCAAATGGAACAGAGATCAGCTCTACTCTGTGCTGGTGAGGCCACACCTGCAGTTCTGTAAGCGGTTCTGGGCTCCCTAGAACAAGACAGCTATAGAGCCACTGCAGAAGGGCCACAATGATGACAAAGGGACTGAAGCAGCTCTCGCATAAGCAAAGCCTGAGCAGACAGGGACCGTCTAGCCCTAGGGAAGGCTCTGAGGCGTATCATCAACATGTATACATACCTGAAGGGAGGGTGCAAAAGAGATGGAGCCAGGCTCTATCCAGTGGTGCCCTCTGACAAGACAGGAGGCAGTGGGCACAACCTGAGTCACAGGAGGTTCCCTCTGAATATCAGGAAACACCTTTTGACTGTGAGCGTGGCTGAGCCCTGCAACAGGTTGCCCAGAAAGGTTGTGGAGTCTCCATCCTTGGGAATACTCAGAGACTACCTGGGCACGATCCTGGGCAGCCTCCTGTAGGTCACCCTGCCTGAGCGGAGAGTTGGACCAGAGGACCTCCAGAAGTCCCTTCGAACCTCAGTCACTATGTGATGCTGTGATTAGTCAGTCCCTCAAAATAACCCCCAACATAATGGAGTTGTTAACTGTGCTTTTTTAGTTCTTAGAGGACTCTTTGTCCATGCCATTAGCCCAAGATAACAAGGGGGCATTCAGTGATCAGAAGGCTGTGTACTGAACCTATCATTCACTATTGGACACAACTGACTGAGTTTATGGCTTTTAGCAGAGGGCTCAGCTCATTACCAAGAGCAGCAAGTTCCAACTCACAGTTCAAAGCCTGAATCTTTGGACTCATGATGCCTCCACCCAGCCCTTACTGTTTGGAGCAGATGTGAAACAGGCATTTAAATAGTGAATGGCACATAGCACCCCAGAGTTTCCACCTGTGCTGGCTAGAAAGTGGCACAACACTATTAGGTGCTACTCTTTCACACTGGTGGTAGCAGCCACCCTTTCTCCCATCCCTCTTATCAAAGTAGTAATGCAGCATAGCTTTCCTTTGAAGGGGTGAGTTTGGCAACTACTGCTGCAGAGGAGGAGGAAAGGGCAGGAAAGATCAACTTCTTCCTCACAGAGTGGCAGATCATGAATGGCTCCAAAAAATGGACGGGGTCCACACAGTTGCCAACTTGAGGCCATCAAATAAAGGTAACATCTAAAACAAAGCCACATCAAGCAGAAATAGTGAGGAAGGAGGGAACACTATTCTGCAAGGCAACGAGAAAGGAAACTACATAATATTCTTTTAAGGCAGAAGGAATTTACGATTGTGTTACTTTTCAAATATGTGCAAACAAGAATGATTTTGTTTGTAGATTCACTTGCTACTTTGTTCACTTGCTTATGTACACTGAAACTAGAAAAGAATATCAACATATATAAAAAAAAACCAAAACGTATTATTAGTAGTTACTTAGTTTAACTGAGTTGGCACTTCGAGCAGGGGTCCTCAAACTTTTTAACCAGGGGGCTGGAACGCGGATGAAATGGCAGGCAGCCATCTGCAGCTGCTTGGTTTCCCCCCCAACCCCCAGCGGGGGGGTTCTGTAAATA
>JAVJGJ010000014.1:85097007-85132060 GCA_035590215.1 Microhierax caerulescens | reverse complement strand
TTTGATTTAGAGCAGTACGACTGATTACAATACCAAGGTTAATTAGGTGAAAAAGAGAGATAAAACCAAATGGCTGAAACTATATAGTGTCACCACTGGATAATCTTTACAATAATAGATAATGTTTTAAAAATAGATGGGGGAGAAAAAATCCAATCCACAAACTAAACAAAAACCAAATCCCAGTACATTCAATTTAATAGTTGAGATTTTAAAATCTCCTACTTCTATAAATAAGCATTTTTGTTTATGTGAACTATTCATAAAACATGATTGTGTGTATTACTTCTTTCTGTTCAATAGTTTAAAGGTTAGCTGGACAGATATCTGCAATACTGCCACCAATAATTCTGTACATCAAAACCCCCGATTTTTGATAATAGTAATGGGTTTTTCTACACATGCAGACGTTGATTCAAGTGCTGAGCCATTTGCATCATATAAACTGAATGGATGTTAAGGCTAATATCCCTTATTTATTGTAACAAAAGCAAAAAATAATCAGAAATGTTAATGTTTGTTTTTTTCCCATCAAACAATATTGTCTTATTTTTTATTTCTGATATGAAGTGCCACAAAACCCACAGCTGAGAGAAAACATTTTTTCTGGCTTTCCTGGGCCTTGTATCCTCTATTGTCATTACTGATTTGAGTCTTCCCTTTGATTTGAGGCTTTGATGACATATGTTTTAAAAGCAAAAAAAAAAAAAAAAAAAAAAAGTCTTGAAGTAACGAAATCAGACTGGCTTAATTAGAATGAATAGTTAATGTCTACAAAATATTATTTCTTGTTATGGATGTGACTCCAATACTTTTCTGCTGGTTTTAGTTTCTCAATTGATGTATTCTCTCATGTGAAAGATTTCACGTACCTGGCCAGAGAGGTTACAGAGCATCAGACTGAATATTCTGGTTTGCATAAGCCAGGTGAAGTAATACCGTATATTAAATGATTTGTATATTTATAATGTGGATTATAACATGGACATTTTGGAAAAAAGTCTTATTTTCTTCATAAGATAAATACAAACTTCTGACTAAATTGTTACATACATTCATTCATAGTGGCATGTTGTTACAAATGTTTTCATCTCTTTTATCTTTTTATCAAAAAGCTTTATATTTGACAATGAACAAAACAGTTAAGAGCATTCAATGCATAGAAGTTTTCCTGTTTCAGGATGATACAAAGGCTTTTCTTCTTAATCTTTCATTCAATAAAGATTTTCCTTTTTTTATAGACATAAACATTTCAACCTGTATCATGAGAACTTTGAAAGGAAACATTAGGGCAGCATTATAGCAACAGAGTCAGTCTTTTGGGGAACAGAAGTACTACAAACTTTATACTACAGATATACCTTGAATCCTAAAGAGATCCATGATACTAACAACCAATTTAAAACTATTTTATGTGTAAAACAGTAATAATACGCATATGCAAAAGCACAGTCACTGGAACTATTTGCTAAATAAGAACTACTTACTTGTTCACATTTTTAAGGATAAAATTACCTAGTTGGCCCCTAAAAATTTTGAACTAAAGGAAGTGTTAAGCGAAATGTTCCAACATGTTTTGAATCTCTTGAAGTAGTAGACAGAACCAACACAAGGAGTCTCTTTAATATTAAGTCATCGTCAATAAGCAATTTTATTTTTATGAAGTGACATAGTAATATTACTTTTGCTGTTATTTCAATGCATATTCTAATAATTAAATAAAATTTAATTTTCCCTACCCAGTCTTTTCAGTAAGTGATTTCTGCATCCCTAATTAAGTTTTCTAATATCTACAAATACACACAATCATTTCTGGGTAGTCTGAAGAGTTTCAGTTAAAGGAGTCAAGCATTATTTTTTGAATACAACCTTTTTTTTTTTCTGTTGTTGTTTTTTAAATGCAGTATTATTTGTACCTTTACAGATAGCATTTATTTTTATCCAAAGGATAGGAGTCTTCTTGTGTAACCAGTTGTTGCAGTTTTTAGAAAAGGGTTTCATCAAAATGAATGTTTTTTACTACAGCAGTTGTGGTGTTCAATCAAATGCTGTCACATACTTGCCTTACAAAAAATATTGTGACAACACCTGTC
The DNA here is from genome assembly GCA_035590215.1 of Microhierax caerulescens. Classification (NCBI taxonomy): domain Eukaryota; kingdom Metazoa; phylum Chordata; class Aves; order Falconiformes; family Falconidae; genus Microhierax; species Microhierax caerulescens. The sequence goes on along the minus strand of JAVJGJ010000014.1, from coordinate 85,129,967 downwards.
ACAAATGATGCAAGCACCTCTCAGTATCCCCTTTGTTGGTAAAAGTAACAAATTCTTGGTTTAGTATGCAGCTTTCAATTGGATTTCAATCTACATGACAACAATTTACATTTCCAGTGTACTGCTATTGGCATGTAACTGAATTTTGGCAGCTAGTTCTTTGATATAAGGAAAAACATATATCGCCAGAAGCTTCAGCTTTTACAGTCTCATGAAAATCACCTCTTCTAATTTAGTAAAATCTACAAAATGATTTAACAGGTAGAAATTGCTATCCTAGCCAAGGGGAATTCTGAAGAAAATGTGTATAAAATTTTACACAGATACAGAATACCAAGGAGACACTGGAATTTTAAGTACCATGTAGTTTCAATAAATAAATAAATAAATAGATAGATAGATAAAAATTTAGAACAAGTTTGAAGAAACTTTGAAATAATCTCAGTTCAGTTATTAACTAATTTAACAGCATTACAGTATTCACACATAAATCTCCATGTCCACCCTTATTCTTAGAGAGAAAAAATCTACAGAATTAAAAACAGTTGTTCAAAGTTAGAGAAGGCAATGTCATAATTGCCATTTTGTTTTTGACAAAGTAATTCCTTAAATCACTGTAAGCACCTTCTGTTCTTTCATTGGAAATGTTAAAATAGCTTCCCTCACACTACTATGTGAAAGACTTGTCAAGCTTTCTCATGAAAATGCATATAATGCTTACTTTTCAGGTCAAACTAACCTCTATTCCTCTTCCAGCTATTTTAGTTTCACCTTAGGAAGAATTACCTTTGGGAACTCGAGTGTCATCTGACCATCAATGTATTGTTGAAGGAAAGACCAGTATTGCAAATCTCTACCTGCGTATCTCCATCACTGCTGCTACTCCACGGTGACACAATTAGAGACAGCAGTCTGCTATGTCAGTGACCAGCTTCATAGAAACAAGACTAAAGAATTTTCTACCTGGAGTAGGAGAGAAGGTTTTCATTTGCCATCTTTTCCTCACTTTAACCTTCTACAGTTTAAGGAACGAGCCTGCCTTTCACTGTCTCATGTCTTCTGACTAGAGCAGAAACATGAGAAGTAGTTGTGAGTTCTGTTCCTCATTCCCTGTGGCCCCCGCTCTGCTCACGATCTGTGCCCACACTTGCTCACACAATTGGGTTGGTTGCTTCTCTGTAGAGCAGACCTCACTGTAGCAGCTCCAGTCATCACAGAAATACTAGGAAGGATGTCAAAGAGCCACTGCATTTCTCCGTAGGATATGACCAGGATGGCAGCAAGCGCTACTGCTTTCAGAAGGAAAAGCCAGCTTGCTTTGCTCTTTTAAAAAGACAAGTCAAGGAAGAACAGCAGGTCAAGAGGACTGTGTGCAGAATGACCTATCACTTTCCATTATTCTAGCAAATTAAAGAGATTTTCACACAATGTAGTTGCCAATAGACCTAATGACTATATAAAAGGAAACAGAAAAGAGAGATTACTGCTATTTGCAAGCCCATGCTATCTGGATAGTTAGACATTATAGTAATTGAGGTTACTGTAGCAAAAAGAAGGAAGAGAGAGAGTGGGTTTAAGGCATGGAAAAATAGAATGTTATAAATCCAGAAACTACCAGAGATAGAGAAACTGAAAAAAAGCATAAACTACCATTTCATTATGGATACTTTTTTACTAGGAACCCTAAGGAGAATCCCTTTCTCCATATCTTCCAGAATTAACTAATTCAGATTCTTGATTCTGTCTATCTGTGGTTTTAAAATTGTACAATTGCGTTGTTGCCTCATTTTTCAAAAATTGCTAACACTGGATTCTGCGGTGTGTGCTGAATATAGTTCTAAGGGAAAAAGAAACATTAATCTAATTCCTTTCTGAGCCACGTAATATCAGCTATGTAAAAAAGACCGACCATAACTATAACTTAGTTCTGTGCTCTCACCCGGTATAGGTGATGAATTCTACAGTATGCTATCATTTACATTTCATGGGACTTAATCAAAATGAATCCTCTATACCACACTGTTACTAACTATTGATCAAGAAATTAAATGAAAGAAAACAAGCTGCAAAGCCTGCTCCTCAGAAGAAAATACCAGATCATATTTTAAAAATGGAATAGGTGAATGTGGTCCTTTGAAAGACTGATGATAGCATTAATCTTATTTGCATCATAAATCCTGGCAGCTGCACTTTCAACAGCTTGTTATAGAATAGAAACAAGTAGACCTAGATTCCATATTGTCTTTAATAACAGCAAAGGAGCCAACTCCTGTTTTCACTTTCTGATTTACATTTCATCATAGGTATGAGTACAATAAAAATTCTGAGTAGTAACCCACAGTGAGTTTTATTTAATCAACTGAGCCTTGAAAAATCAAAGTCCGCATTTCCTTTGTAAACTGCACTGTCACACCTGTTTATTACAGACACTTTTAAAGAGTAACCTACTCCAAGACCCCTGAAATAGGATGTTAAATGTAAAGGTATAACCTTCTTTCTTTTGATTTAAATTAGGCTTTTGTGGCTTAGGTATATTTTATGTGTATTTTTCACCTGTCAGGTAATCCAGAAACAGATTGTCACATCAAGATATACTATAAAGATCAAGATAGAAGTTCTGAGAATCATAGAGATTTGAGTTTATAAACTTGCTTATTATGTTTTTATTCATGCAGCTCTGAAGGCATAGTGTCAGCTTTTTATCTAGACTCTTTTCATTACTTCTCCCTGTTGGTGTTGCAGCACATGCTGTGAATGACCTCCAGAGATTCCTGAAGCTATATGCAGAAAGAAAATTGAATCTGAAAGCTTTATTAGACAAGTTTGTCTTCAGCTTGTGTCTGGTGTCAGCTGTATTGAAAAGTAGAACTGCCTGTGAAACTGGGTCCTGACCTTGAAAAATCTCCAATCAAACAGTAACAGATTCAGTTTTGGGCCATATCGGTATTTGTTTGATGCGGCACATGTGTTAGGTGTGAAAAAGCTTCTTAATGAAAATCATACAGAATAATCGGACAACTTCTTTCCGGAACACAATGAGGAAACTAGACATACAGAGTGATGTACACTCAGCCAACTCAGGCTGGCATTTGTGAACTTCTTTAATACAGAAGCCTATAAAGTAAAATGACTCAAAACCAAAAAAAAATAAAATTATTTTTATAAAACACTATTCATACATTCATCCAAAAGCAACCATAGTAAAAGGTAAAGACAACACCTGTTCCTTTACTATTGCACTTTTTACGAGAGTAAGCAACCTTTGTCAGGCTAGCTGACTCAGAGAAGAACATACTTTTACTACTCTCCACTGATTTAAGAACTCAAGGTATTCTTTATACTTCCCTACTGCATTGTTCCCTGTTCATTTTCTCTCTTGCATTTTGTTTTAGTAAAACCTTTCATAGAGTTAAACTGGATTACAACTAATAATAAAATAGACATTTCCTTTAGATTCTACATGCATAAGTATCAGAAACTATACAATTTTAGACATGGCCATTATTGGAAATAATATTTCTCTCTATTACAAATCTCATGCTAGTGGTCATCTTTACTGGTGTTAACTAATATTAATCGAAATGGATTACTGGCAGTAGTGTTGCCTTCTAAATCAGTGTAGGACTACTTGTCACATCAGATGCATGCTGTGGATTTTTAGCTATTCAACTCTGTGAAGAGTGGTTCTACAAAATTAAATATCAACTATGTCCCCCACACAAGCATTTTAATAGCTAATATCAGAGTTCTTCTAAATGGTGAATGTTATCTGCAACATATTTTTAAACATCAACATGTTTGCATTAGTATTGAAAACACTGTAGACACACACATCCCTAGATTGTTCAGTCTTCCCCAAGGAATTAATTTGAGTATTCTTGGTCTCAGTTATATTATGCCAGCTGATATAAACAATACAGGCACTCTAACATCTGATTTGTACATTTGTTTTTAATTTACCCTCTAATTACACATATTGTTATCTTTTCAGGTGCATATAATGAAATGCACAAAAATTTTCATGCCTAGCCTTTGGAAATTCTGAGAAGCACAGTTCTGAACTATAGCATGTGTTCACTCAAGCACTGTGCATAATATATAAACAATGAGTGCTTCAGAGCAATTAGCTATGAAATTACTACAAAAAATAAAATAGTATCTATTGTGCATTTTTCCTCAAAGCTAGTTGTTGTAATTTTGTTTCTTACGTTTTTAGTCATTGTCTCTTGAATATCTCTTAAAAACAAATTGTCTGTTTTCAAAGAGGCGGTGGGACTTCATACGACCCAGCTCTGAAATCCATGGAATTAATAGATTTTAAAATTATAGTTTCAAAAACAAAGAATCCTTCATTCCCGCTGAATATATTAAACCAGAGACTTAACAGGACAGTCTTCATAATGCAGAATACTGCTGTACCCAATCTGTACATGCCTCTTTCTTAGAACTAAACAATACAGAATAATAGATCATTCAACTATGCATTTAATTTGAAAATAAAAGAAAATTCCAGATGCATAAAATACAGAAACTTGCACTACAGAAGCACTTTCAGCTTCTAATGTCACTGGATTTTAGTTTTAAATATCGTGTTATTTCATCAAGGTACGTATTGTCACATGCATAGTTTGATTTGCTGCTAATTTTCCACAAAAACCTACAGTCTCAGGATTTGTGTACTTTTTAGTAGCACCAGTACATGTTTCTTACGTTACATTACATTCCAAGCAATGCATACAAATTTAAGCTATATTAAGCCACAGTGGAACATATACTCAGAGAGTAACAGCAGTGATATTTTTTCAAGTGTTTTATAAGATCATATAAGCCTAGAACAAAGCAGCGTGTCTAGTCCAGGTGGGGGCTTGTTTCATGGAGAAATAAAAGGCAAACTATACTTTCCCAAACAGGAGACATACCTTAGGATGCACTCCAACTAAAATATCAAAGGACAAGCAAATGAAATTTGTCACTAGTTCCCCCAGATTCACAAGTATCGCTCTTTCAATTCAAACCCAAAACCTCAAGGTATTATAAACTCTGGAGGCAACTGCTGTGAACCTTTTTTCTACGCCCTAGCTGAATATATGGGCTAATAAGCAATGAGTTTTCCTTTGGTTACAGTTACAGATGGATGAACTTTGGATGAAGTTACAGATCACAATCCTCATGCTACAACTTGCTTCTAACTGACTCAGCTTGACACATCACTCCTCGCCTGTTCTCCCTTATTCATTCTAAATCCTGAAAAGCCTTCTTCCCCTGTACAAGGAAGATTAGTCTGTGACTCCTATTCCAAAGCAAATTATACTGGAAGCACAGAAGAGTGTTGGTTGTATACATTCAAAGAAAGATACCTAAAGCTGATGGCTAGTGCTATGAGTTCTGGTGATACAGTATTAGCTTTCTTCAAATTCTTTGTATTAAATATACAGTACCTAACAATGCATATAAAGCCTTTCTGATAAATGCATCTCTAACTCTGCTACAATTTGGAAAACAATGAAAACATATTCTTTTTCCTTTACCTTTTTCTAGACCTGCTACACAATACTCCAAAATAAGACTGATACCTTGTAAAATTTTAAAGGGACAAATTCTATGTAATTTCAGAAGTAATTTCATCATCGTAACTGACACAAATACTCACTACGGTTTTCTTCATTTCACAGTCATACACTTTTCTGTTTCACTTCAGTAGGCATTTCATACAAAAAGACAAAAATTCATGCAAAAATACAGGGGGGGGGAATGAAGTTGATTGTACACGAAGTATTCTTCACAGAAGTTGTTAAATAAAACTGCAAGAGTACCAATATAATATACTGCTCACTGTTTTTTAGCTGTACATGCAAAATTTTAGATTAGTTGACAGAGTATTTTCAGATGTATTTATTCACAGTTATTTTAAAAGTTTCATTAAAATACATATCCTTTTTAAGAAACTGTATTTTCAAGTATAGCTTTAAATGAAAGTGGCCAAAATTTTCTGCTAAGGTCTTACTTGAATGAAAGCAAATAACATAAAAAGCCTTCCACAAGATGAAACTCAGAAATGCCTCCCACCCCACACTGTATTTACATGGGTTTACAAAGCACTCTTTAACTTTACCTAACTAATTAATTAAATGCAGTGGTAGGACTTCAGTACAAAAGAAGTCATACGAATGCTAGCGATACTATTAAATTCTGTGCCTCCTATAAAAGCACATTCCAAAAGTGCATTTCTCTCTGCTTAAAATATTTTCAAACTGCTGGCTAAGGAATGCATCAAGTTATTTGGATAGAGACATTCACACAATTTCATGGTATCATGTCAGGTACAGACAGCAAGTATGATTTTCTTCCTGAATCATCTTGTCTTGAAAGTCAATCTTTGTGAAGGTTTTAGATGTACCCTTCAGCTAAGTATATTTTTTGAGCTGGAAAAGTAGTTCTTGTTCATTATGCCCAAGGGCACACTGGACTGGTGGGATAGAGGATTTTTTTTTTTAGTACTGCCTCTGCCAAAGAAACTGTAATACACAGACCTAGAAATACAGACAGGGTCCTTTACCTCTGTAACAGCCACCAGATGGTATATTTAGTAAGACCCTCTGGCTGAGTTCTTGCAGCCAGACTAAACCAAATGACACCTGACAGGGCAATAGATATTAGCCAATTACATCTTCATTCCCTGTTCTCAAACACAGATGTCAACATTTAATTTCTGATGTCCACAAAAGTCTCTACAGAATCAGGAAGGGAATAATTATTAACAGGAGATACTGCTATTGTTTGACAGAGTCCTTCTGAAATAATTTTGTGCATCTTTCTTTAAAAATGATCTTTAATGAGATTGTTTAGATTTTAGGAGGCTTGGTTAAAGCTAGTTCTCCCATAGACAGTTGAGTCTCTATGCATCACAGTACATCACCACAAAAGTTCATAAAAATGTGTATAATATAAGAGATTAAAATAACTACAGAATTTATAGCATAGTGTGACATAACTGATGGCATTCAATCTCTCTTCCCGTCCCCCATCCCCTTTTTTTTTAATTAAATTAAATACAAAAATACTTTAGTAACACTGTGAGAGTAGTTCAACACTGGAACAGGTTATCCAGAGAGGTTGTGGAGTCTGTACCCTTGGAGTTATTTAAAACCTGACTGGACGTGACCCTGAGCAACCTGCGGTAATTGACTGTGCTTTGAGCAAGAGGAATACATGTCTCCCCAGGTCCCTTCTGAACTCTACAGTTCCATGGTGATATATCTATAATGATGTGATTGCAGTAATCTGACTCAAATAAAGAAAACTTACGAATTAGTGTCACAAGCACAAGTTCAAATTTTAAGTGCTCTTGGTAACTGAAAGGATATTAATCTTACTTCCTGCTTAAACCTTTATAGAACACCAGCGCTTTCACTTTCTGCATGTATAATTCCATCTGCTGATTCTCAGAAACGTTAATAGTCAGAGCCTACATCTTGAATTAAGGTAAATCAGTAATTTTGCAAGATGAGTTAATATAGGAATGTATTGCACTACTGCTGTGTGTTCTTCCTCTTGTTCTGTCATTACAATTTCCTTTGTAACAGCAACAATGTTACTCACCAACACTCCCTCTCCCTGGAATTTGACATAACCTGCTGATACAGCAAGTTTAGTGACCCAACACAGAAAAAAATGATGACAGATCTCCTTCAGTTCCCCCATGTCATTACATGAATTTCTATAGCATGTCTTAAAACAAAATCCTGTAAAGCATAGATACTGCTGTACTACAAGTTTTAAAAAATACTAGTGGATTTTAGCCCACTAATTTCTAATTTTTAGAAAATTGAAACAATCACCACTGGATCCACAGCAGTTCTAAATGGCTAAAACTAAATTATAGCCCCTATTTAATAAGATACAACATATCATAAGCAAGTCATCTGCTTTGACTGCTATTCTGACAGAAGTTGCACTGTCTTCTGGTATTGAGTATTATGGATTCTGTCTATATGATGCAATTATTTACTTCTCTCTTTTTTCTGCTTTGCTGTCCTAGAACCACCAGTAGAAGGCAGATAATTCTCCAATTTCAGCTTTTCTTGTAGCTACCCATTAAAACACTGAAAGCATGAGGGATCAACACCCTACAAGTAATCAAATCCAGGTGACTACTGTAGCTGTGTCATAGCCCGAGTTACAGGCAATCTGACAGGAGGGAGGAAAAATTTCTTTCTGCTCCCACATTCCAAGTTATACAGGTGAGTAACATTCCTCATCCAAGCAATGGAAATAGTTCAACATCAGTATAGAATCTGAGACTTTAGAAACTCAGATTTAATCCAGTGCTTCCATTGTGTATTTCCTTTCCACCCCTGCTTAATCACTACCTTTCAAAGGAAAGCAGTGGGAAATAAAATCCATTTATCAAGGAGATAAAAATGGGTTTGTAATCCTTGTAGGGAACCAGCAGGTGCAAAGAGATATGAGAAGAATCCAATATATATATATTATCCAAATAATTTAAATGAAATGTAGATCAAGTCTCTTGTGGATTCATGAACTCAAGACACCCAGAGATGTATATCACAAACTTAATGTTTAACTGCAAAATTACTCCTACCATGTTGTGATAACAACCTTTCCTATGAATGCACAAGCTTTGTCTTGAAACTGCCTCAGTTCATTGCCCTATCATAAAAAGTAATTTCAGAATTTCATTCTGTGACCAATTTACATCCATTTGACCTGTAACAATATCATCTTTTAATTTAAATTATTTCTTCTCCCTTTATAATATTTCCTCCATGAATATATGTAGAAAGTCAAAATCTCATCTAATCTCTTCACAGAATAAAGAAACAAGATTTTTAAACAGTAATAATTTGAAAAAACATGCTATAATCTTTTCATGAAATCTACAATATAATTTGTCTTCTGGGACACATTACACAAAATAGAAAGGAAACAATAAAATTACCAAGTTGTGTGGCATACTAGCACATTTTCTGTTTACAAGCTGAAGCTGAAATTTGTAAGGATGCAGAATGAATTTAGATAGTCACCAATCAGTTTCATTTTAACTGTGTGATTTGTAATTAATTTAAAAATATGTATATACTAAAGCACTTACAGAGACCTGAAGAGAAAAGGCCAAATGCTGCTAATGCTGGCTTTTCCTTTAGTTGTTGAATTAAGTGGTTAATTGCCTTCCAGTCAGCATTCAAGTCTTCTAATTTTTTCTAGAATAGAAAACAACAATGCATTAGGATTACAATACATAAATTAATGTGAATAAATGTAAAATAAATTAATTTCTTGTTTTCTCCATCTGATGGACCACCTGAATTAAAAAGAAAACAGAAAGGTAGAAACAACAATTAATTTTCACAAATAGGAAAGAGGCATGAGTGAAATCCTTCCCAGCTGGGCCGCAGAAAAGCTTCGTGGTGTCAGCATCCTAAAATCATCTTTCCTCCTCAACGTTTAGCTGCTGAAGCTCAAGGACGACTTAGAGCCAGCACAACTGCGTGACCCTGAACATGGATTGACTTACCAGACCAACCTCAGCCTCTTCCCATCCCCTTGGCCCTGCCCAGCCACCTGGGGCTGTGTTTGACTCTGGTCCCCCTCTCCGGGCCTGATCCTGGCACCCCCTCCTACCACCTCCTCCCAGGGGCAGCCCCCCTGCCTGCTCTGCTTCTCTGCTGGGGACAGTAGGAGGGGCCCTGGCTGGTGAGACCCTGTCCCACAGCCCACCTGGGAGCCCCTGCTGCTCCCTGCTGCCAGGGGGCACCTGCTTGCCCTGCAACCTGGTCAACAAGCCTTTATACATTTTTAGGGAACACAGGATGACTTGTTTATCATATTATCAAGAGGTAGGGGGTTTTGTCACCACAAACCTGAGATGCTAATTTTTTAAATTAAAATAGAGAGGTGAATTATGTATTAAAAAACCCCAAACCGGTCAGTAAAACATCTACAATTTGTAACATCAAATGCAGAATGCATTCTCCCACCTATTTAAGGGGTGGGGAAGGTAAAAATAAACTCTTAGGAGTCTTCAAGGAGTCATAAACTTCAGTGTGCGGGCATGCAGTCCTGACCAGTAATGGCTAAATTGCTACTTTTAAACAAAATCTAAGAAAAAGTCTGGAGTGTGAATTACATCAGTCCTCAGAGGCATTTAGACTTGAAAACGTTTCCACCTCTTTTGTTTTCCTTGCTCTAAGGACTGTAAAGAAGGATGAAGCATTGCTAATTCTCTGTTGGCATCTCCAAACTCTTAAAATGAAAACTGCATTTCTTTTTTAAGTTGGTCCCTAAGTGTCTGCTACAAAAAGCAGCACAAAGTACCAGTGCCACTCAGAAATGCCTTTTGTATTCTTGTGTCCAATTCACGATTAGATATATAGTCTAAATCACAATCCAGCTGTGATGGAAACAGGATGCCTATTAAAAAAGGTACTTTAATTACCTAGAGTCTAAGATGACAGGGGTCAATAGGAGAGGGATAGGGAACAATACTAATTAAACTGAAGTGTGTACTCACACACAGAGACACTGAGGCAGCAGAGTTTTTTATTCTGATATGTCAGGGGACCGTTTATAGAATTTGCCTTAAGCCTTGCCATAAATACTCTAAACCTGCTAAGGTCTTTTATATGTCACCACTGGAGGCCAGAATATTACCTGGTACACACTCTGGACAGATTTTTGTGTAAATGCTTTCTGATAGGGCTGTAGAGAAAGGATACAATTCTGCATTTGGGAATAAACTAACACTTTATCTATAAGAGCTTTTTGAAAACCGCATTAGAAGTAAAATAAAAAGTTAGGAAAATCAGAGATTCTCCTTTGATAACAGACTATAAGGACTAGGCAGAAAAAGCAATCAGGTATGAACGATAAATGCAACTTGTCATGTGACAATTTAAAATCATACATATATTTTATTTCTGTGTGGATTACAATCACACAGAAACACACACTTTGGACACATTTTATGGCAGATTTTAAAGTTCCTTTTTCCTCTGCTGTTATAGCCCAAGAACCTACTTCCAAACCTTAAAATGCAAAGGAATGCCCCAATATTGAATTAATATTCAGAAGTAGAGGAGGGCACAGAGAGCCCTTAAAAACAAAAGCTGGAGAGATTACACTGTCAATGTCTGGCTTCATTTTGCAATACATTCACAGTAACTCAGGAAGGAGATATGGATGTTACAAATACAATACTGGTCCTCACTATGAATAGCTACTTAATCATTCATGTGGACATGAGCCAGGGATTTCTTTCCAGGAATGACTAAATATAAAACATGCCCACTACAGACATTAGAGAGAGTTGTCTAAGGCAACATCTACTCCACTAATAAGAGTAGCTAGTCCTTAACTCTTCTATCAGAATTATAGTTTGATCTAACCTTGGATCTGCCATAAATTAGCATGTATGCATTAAAATGTTAACTTATTTGAGCACAACGATTTTGCTGTAATTGCAACTCTAGAGCTTTGGTGACAAGTATGAACATCAAAATATGTTGCATTGAGGAACACTTTTATTGATTTCCTTTAAATGTCAGCACTGGTGTAATTTAAGTGAGGTTAACATTCCTACATGAAATAATCTCATTGACAGCACTAAAACTAAATAGGAGTGTTTAGAGAGAGAAACGATGTAGTCTTTTAAATGCAAGACTGAAGACAATGAAAATTAGTTCCTCACTACTTACTCTCCCACCCAATATGAGAAAGGACAAATTGAGTGCTGTGGCAAGGGACCTGCAGCTTTTCCACTGACACAGAAATCCTTTTCTGAATAAACTGCTCTGTTTAAGTGCTGTTAGTGATGAGATTGGGGCTTAAGTTCTTCCTATTGCCACTGTCACCAACAGTAATCTCTCCCTCCCCCACCTGCAAAAGCTTTACATAAACTCATTTTGAAAGCACAAAATCCATTTTATGGAAGTGAATAGGTCTGATTATTAAAGTGCTAGTGCTTAAAGGATCACACATCCTATTCTTGACTCTTGAATCAGCATATACTAGGTTTTCACTTGCTAAAAAATATATTTTTAGAGTCCCGCATTGGAAAATTCCATGTTAGTGTGCTTAGTGTAGGTGTGAAAATATACTTATTTCAATGACATAACTATGAGAAAAGATTAAGTATGTGTCAATATAATACCATGGGATATAATTTACATTCAAAACACTGTAATGACAGTGTATTATAAAGGTTGCAAAGATAAACAGCTAAACATTAGGAAATGCTAGAATAACATCAAGTATTGATTCAGATACAATGCACATAACTGCACCAATATCTTTAAATCTCTGACACATTTTCCAGCACAGGAGAGGCTTGCAGTGTGAATGAATCTATAGGACCTCTACTTCATTTATTGAAAAGAATGGGATAATTTGTGGTGAATTAAGGAAATCAGAGAGAAAAAAAAAAAAAGGAAGCTAAGACAAAGGTGCCTCAGAGAACTAAATAATCTACAAAGTTGTCAAGCAATGTTATGCAAGTAATGTTTTTAAATAGGCCATGACTTTTATCTCTTTTTCTGCGCCACAAACTCAACAAGGAGCATGACTCTAAGTATTTAATTGCTGCATGAACTGTGAGCAGTATCCACATCGTGTACGGAATTAGTCAGGGTTCAGCCTAAACTAAGACCACCACAGTAGCTTTAATTCAAGAATTTTCTAGAACTTAGAATGCTCAACTTTGCAGCATTGCTAATATCTTTTCAAAAACACTTCAATCTGAGTACAAATTATTTCTGCTTCCAGAAAATAGCTTTTGTGTAGAAAATTAATTTGACATTTTCTGAAAAGTCTATATTGGAACATATAAATAGCAGGCAGTGCTGAAAGTTAGTTATCAAGAACAACGACAGAAGAACAGCTTAGTATAAATGGGTGAAAACCTACATCATCAAGAAAGCAATTGGAACAGTCCTGACAGTATATATACACTGTTTTATGACTGATTGTACAAGACAGACAAGTGAACCAGAAATTAACTTCACAGGTCGTTCAATTAACCGAACTACAGAATGTAATGAAAAAAGCAAAATGCGATTAAAGATGGACTAGAAATTGAATACTCACTACTTCACAAGTAGCTACTAATTTCCTTACAGACACATTTTATAATGTCATTGTCAAAACTACAACTCAAGGAACATCATATTCTTTATTTAAAGAGTTATCTTGTTCCAGTAAATCTGGTAGAAATTGGCAGTTTTCAGTGTCTTTGATGTGAACACTTAAAAGAAATAGACACAGAATATAATTCTATGTCAGAAGTTTGGCCTAAACAGAATCATTTCACACCATTTATACTTCTGTCAGTGCTACGTAAAACAAGTACTAGTTGTTCTTCTTGAAAATGCCAACATTCACTCTGCAATGCTTTATATACAATTACAAAAATCTAGAAAGCCAAAACTTCTAGTTTTCTGTTGTTCAAGTGCTTTGCTTGTTAAAATGTGGAGTAAAATCCCCTAAGACTGAAGCTGAAATCGTACAAAATGAGTAAACGCAGAGTAATTTTTGTTCCGTTATCCATTCAGTGTGCAGATGACATTTTTCAGTTCCAAATAATAGCGCTGCATTAGCCAAGGAAAACGCGGAACACAGAGTTAAGAGGTTTGTTTCTGCTCATTCTTATTCTCACACTTCTTTGAAGTCACCTTAAGTCTACCTCTTTTAGTGTTTTAATACTGTTTGGGAGAATCGATCATTTAAAAAAAAAAGGGGAGGGGGGGATATAGAAGAAGAAAACTCTTAAGGATTTCTGTTCAGAAAAAGAAGAAACAAAACTCATCATTCTTAAACACGTATTCATTTCTAAAGTGGAGATAAGTGCATTCATGTGCTCCTGTGAATGGAAATCTGCTGGTGGGATTTATAAGTAATTTAGAGGAAAGTTGGTAAAAGTAGGAAAATAATGCTCCTAGTATAGCGACTAAATAGAGATGGAAAACAAAAAAAATCACTGTAGAGGTCACTCGCAGACATTCTAACTTTGTGAGGAAATGTTTCACTGTAAAATGAGGTTATTGAGTGCTATAGGTTTGGAAAAGCTCTAAATACAAAGACAAAGTTTACTGTCTCTGCCCAGTCAGAAGCAATTACAATAGCCACTTAGTGTAATCAACAAGCCATTATTGCAGTTTCTGGGCACTCTTAATCATCATGTTCACAGTTACTTTATTAGCAGTTACAAAAAATAGATTAAGCTTTGGTCGATATGGTAGTTACCTTACTAGTTTGGCCTCCCACTCCAGAAGCAGCTGAAACTCAAATGGGAGGCTGCTAGCCAATTATTTACTGCTGCAAGATTCTACAGGATGGAAAACGATACTCTAGTCTCAGTGAACACCAAAACATCTTTAGGAAACTGAGTGTAAAATATCCCTTTCAAACAGACTTGTATGCTGCTATTTTATGGCACACTTTTCTAAAAAAGAAGTGTAGGGAGGCATTAGCCTTATTAATAATATATACTCTGCTCAAAATAAAAAATAAGTCATTCATTCTACGTGAATTTTGGCAGAGAAACTGAGTGGGAAAGTTCTATTATTAACAGGTCTTCTTTCCTTCAAGATGGAAAAAAATTAAAGCAAGGAGCCCCTTTTACCACTTGACTCTTACCTTTTCTAGAAAACGTTCATTTTTTTAACTGACAAAATTTCTGAAAGAGAAATTCAAAATAAGGGAGTTTAAAAACATGTTATATGATGCCATTAGTTAGGCACCGAAAATTACATTTGCTTTCAATGTGGATTACTCCTGAAGAGGTAAAACAACTTTAATATCAAAAATAATATCCCCATCACATACACAAAAATTTTCTAGCTGGGAACATTAAATTTCTTTTGGCTGTGCTATCACAGAACAGAACAAATGCCATTTGGCAAGTTCATTCACTGATTTTAAACAGAGCACATCAAGGACAAGTGTACAACATGGGAAGCATAACCCATTACACAGTAATGGATATTGCTAAAGGTTGCTTCATTACCTTTACTGGATGAGTGGCTGGTTTTTCCTTATATAAATGACACCCTTTAGACAAAACCTCTTCCACATTCGGCTGTTTAGCCTGCACTGCTGCTTCAGTTTCCTGAAAAATAAAAACACATGCAGTGTAGATTAACCACAGCATACACAATAAGACTGACAAGTCCTAAAGCTCCATGGGAAGCCATAAAACACAAGTAGATTAGTTTCTGCTCAGGATTGGTTTCTGGGAAACCTTACGGATAGTAGCAGCTAAGGACAAAGAGGGTCACCAGAGAAAACAAAAGCAAAGAGGGATGGAAAAGAGTAATGCTAGCAAAATAAACAACAATAGGTCCCTTCATCCTGAAGGCTTCAAAAAATGATTACAAACCTAACACAAATTCCTATCAGGAAACACAGGCATCAGAAATCTTATTTAAGCAGCTCTGTCTTTTTGTCTGGTTTAAATTACCAGCAGATTAAAAGTACAAAGGTTAAATCATTTTGTTTATACAGTACATGGCATTAAAACCATATCATAAAATGCAATATGATACTGAATTTAGGAAGATTAAAAGTATTAATAGAAAACTACTATTACTAGTAGCAAACTAGTACTTATCTAGTGAAACATTTATACTAATGAATTAAAACCAAAAGCACAGTAGCAGTGACAGTTCCTAAAGGTACGGGGAGGTACCTACCATTAGAAATGACACCCTAACGAACCAGCAATAGCATATTCTCTAGCAATTTTCTTTTCTAATCTGGAAAGGTGTAATGTGCTGAAATAAGGCAACTCCAAGAAACCCTTCAAAACATACAGCAGCTTCATTTCAGCAGGCACTGATCAAATAAATAATGGGTGAAGCACTACACCCATTTATACTGTAGGTAATTAGAAGAAATAGGTAGAAGAATATAGAAGTAGGTAATTAAAAGAAAAAAAAACAAAACAAAAAACAACCAAAAAAGCACCCAAAACCAACAACACTGAAAAGTGTAAAAGAAGAGATAAACTACACCTAGAGTTCCATGACTTACCTTGTTTTCATTTTTCAAGCAATAGAAGAAAAAACAAACCAAACCAAAAAACACCAAACAAATCCCAGAGTTATCTGAGATGCCAAAATTAACTGGTTGCTTTGTTTTTGTTTTCTTTCTCCACTCTTCTCCCACCTATTTTATAGCTTGATTACCTTGTCCTAACCAATATAACAGGCTATCCACTGACTCTCCAACTTGATTTGCTGTTCACAGTCCCAGTTATCATTAGTGTGACAGCAGACAAGATTGTGTGCCAGGCTTGTCACTATCTGATCCGACACATCATTTTGTTGGCACAAATCTGCTATTATTTGCTCTGCAATAAACTTGCTGAATTCTATATAATTTTCAGTCTAAGAAAGGGGCCATTTTGCTCCTCTGTTTCAGCTCAACATAGAAAATATATCTACATAGCTGCCTGAAATTTTATGTGCAAAACTTCATGGGCAATCAGTATAAAAAGAAATAAAAGTGTTCATAAATTCACTATTATCTCCCATTTTTCTTT
Organism: Microhierax caerulescens; assembly: GCA_035590215.1. Classification (NCBI taxonomy): domain Eukaryota; kingdom Metazoa; phylum Chordata; class Aves; order Falconiformes; family Falconidae; genus Microhierax; species Microhierax caerulescens. Next base: position 85,113,412 of record JAVJGJ010000014.1, on the reverse strand, counting down.
TCAAATATTGTTTATCCGTAGCAAATGAAGCGAATTAAGTCTTGTCTGATTTCTTGCAATTATTTGAAATGTTTGCATTTAATTGATTTTTATTAAGCATTTCAGTATTAATGATATAACTGTAAGGATTCATAAAGAATGAGCATTGAAAAGCAATAAACAGCAAAACTGGGGGGTGTGGTGTGTGGAGTTGATTAACCTGTTGATAAACACTCATTAAAGTCCTATTTTCTTCCTGTTTCCATACTAAGTTAGCTTTCTGCTTTCCTACTCACCACATAAAAAATAATTATCAAGGGGTGTTAATGAAGAAGGTAAATTTATGTCTATCTTCATGAAAAATAGCCATTTTAATATTTCTTTCTTTAGATTTTATTTTTTAAAAAAAAACCTAAGCCGTCTGCAGTTTTTTGCTAATATTTTGTGTTGTACTATTTACATGTGTAAAATACTTATCTCATAACAGTGCCAGGTATTGTAAAAAATTCTGTAGCAGGAAAAAACACGTTATAAGGCCCTGCAGAGTCCAAGAACATGAAGATCACTGTGGGCACACTGACGCTGCTGGTGTAACCTGCGGCATGGATGTGCCTTTGAAGTGGACCTCTCAATCTTTCCCATTCACTGGGCTCTGGTTTCCACCATGGACTGGTCTGGGAGCACACAAATTGGTTTCAGGCTGTAACCAGCATAGAAGGTGCGCTCTAGGGGGGCACCTAACAGCCCCAGGCCCTGAGGGCAACCCCAGCCCTGCCTGCCCCTGCCCACTTCCCCGACACCCCCAGGGCACCCCTCACCTGCCCACAGCCCAGGACCCCATGTCAGCCTCGCTGGGGCCATCACTCCATGCCCCAGCAACACCACAGCAGGGCTGGTCTCCAGGTCCCCACAGCCCGTCACTGCCCGGCCATGGGCACCACTGAGCCGGGCCCATCCACAGGCTGTTTCCCATCCCAGGGAGGTGCCAGCTGCCCAGGGCAGGGGCTGCCCTGCTCCTGGCTGCGCAATGGGATGGGCCCAGGCTGCCAGGCCCTGCCTTGAAGACCCCCCAAGGGGGCCCTCTGATGGCCCTGGCCCACAGGTGGCCACCAGCCCTGCAGGGCCCGGGCACTTACTGGTCCCTCCCAAGTCCCCCACTTCCCCTTAACATTTTCCGGACTAGAGGAAAATCAGAGGGTCTTTCACGAGCTTCTCTTAAGCTTTGCCATGTATTTGATCTGACTAGGTTTGTAATAACAACCATTAACAGTATCAGTCAAGTTCCACCACCAGGAATTGAAAATTCAAACCCAGAAGAACCTCACTAGGAAAGGCGCTACAGACTAATTAAAAGGACAATTAATAACAGAAGTTACTACTCAATTTCTGTAGCTGTAACAACATTTGGTTTCTCAGTATTTACTTGTAAACTGCCTTATATATTGAAATTTGAATTGTGATTTATCATACACACACATACAAATAGGCTAATTTGCCTTTTAAAATTAAGGAAAAAAAAAGGAAAATGAATGACTGGTGGTACTATGCAAATCCACATTCTGCAGAAAAGAAATCATTAAATGATTCTTTCCGTTGTCAGTATTTTATGCTAATACTAGTATACACAACACATAAAACTAAAGATAGCCCATTTCTACATATTATATAAACATTTGAAAAGTTTTTGTTGTTTTTTTTTTAATGCATTCAAAAGGTATTTGTTCTTTATAGATAGAATACAGGTGTCATTTTCCGAAACATAATATATTTAGCTGTTAAATGACCAATTCCTTCTGCTTTACAGTTTTCTGGAGTTACATGAACTAATCTTCTGTAGTCTGATCTTCCAAAATCAATGCCCTTGACCTAAACTGAAATGCATAGTGCAAGTCTATCCAATATAACAAGGTGCTTCATTTGAGATTTATGTGGAAATAGGAAAAGAGATAAGAGTCCGGGTGAAAAAGATGTTCTCAATATCTTCTCATTCACTTGGACACCACTGAAATTAACACATACCTTCTTTGTTAGAGCAGCAACTACTTTTTGATTGTTGCTCATTAATGCCATCATTTAAAAACATCACAAAATGATTTTACGTAAGCGCACACCTCACATTAAATCGCTGCAGTAACTTTGAGGGAGATCTTTGCCCAGTTCCCTGCCTGATGGGATAGCCCCTTGATGAATTCTGCCCAGTGAGCAAGTTTCCAGCAATTTCAAAACCATTTGCTAGGTGACACCCTTTTAATACAGGTCAACAGGCAAAAAAGTAGTTTCAGGATACTGCTCCATCATTCAGTTCCCAAAGTGAACAAAAAGGTAACAACTGTGACATGGCCTCCGATGGCTCACTCACAGCAAAAACCCTGTTATTATCTAGGCTGTGCAGGATCCACATGAATAACATAATCCCAGAGCAGGGCCTGACATCTGCTCTTGATTGCCCAGGCCAGGTTACTACTAAAGCTCATAGGAGTGGTCCGTGATCATGTCCATCAGTTTTTAGAGGATGCCAAACCCATCACTTTTAAAAGTCCTGATTCGAAATCATTGACTCCTCTGCCACACTCACTCTGCTCACTGCGGGAGGGTGGCTGTGGGGCAGATGTAGCACTGTCTCTGGGAGACAGAGCTGACTCTACTGGAATTGCACAATTTACGAACCACCTGTGAAAGGAATCGTAGTGCTGCTTCTGGGCTGGGTGATGAATATGCTAATTAAACATTTCACACATATGGCAAATTAAAATAAATCATCATTGGAAACTGCTGTTTCTCAAACATGAATATACAACAAGAATCAGAGGCCACCATTTTTCCATGGCATACCATTTATGAATTTTCAGTGGTGTTAAAATGATGCATCCAAACTGATGAAAGCCTACTGCTGAATAAGCCATACTGGCTTCTGCATTTCTAACAACATGTCAGTTCAACCCGCTGAACAAATTTACAGCCTGGAAAAGTGGCAGGGACTTGTCTACAGCCCCATCTGGACTATGAAAGTCTGTTGATATAGCTCAGAACTTAGAAAATTCATATTCCCTAGCTGAAACCAATATATTGACTAAACCTCTGGTGCGTATGCTAATGGAAGAGAAAGTTTGATGGGTTGGCATATGTTATTTCAAGAGATGGTAGCTATCCTAGCAGACACAGGCAGGCTGTTTGACATATGCTGCACATAACTTGGAGGCCCAGGCAACCATCTATAAAAGTATCTGCAACATTTCAGACTGTGTATTGGTCTATATTAAGAATCACAAGCACTGATTCACCTTCTCTACTAATGCTGGCAAAACTTTTGGGATTGGTTTCCCAATAAGATTGTGTGCATGGTATATTTTCTGCAGGGACAGCAGGAGAAGTTCAGGTGATTAAACCTGTGTCTTCATGGTGAAGTTCAATGCGAAAGTGGAAATTCAATTACAACCTTCAAATACAAATATATCACTTTAAAATTAATATAGTGAGTTATTTTAAAAGTCAAGACTTCTTTTTATCAAGATGGTTCATTACATGAAGATTAAAGAAGATAATTTATTCACAGGAAAACAGAGGCATTAAGTGATTTCCCTTCACTTTACTGATCAAGACAAGTCAGTGATGTATATCAAGCAAATATACTAAATCTAAAACCTAAAATAATTTGGAGACTTTTAATGTAAAAAAGACTTTTTCAAAGTAATTAGATACAAATCCTCATATACATCTAATTATGTCTTTCTTGTCTTTTAGATGAGGGATAGTGTAACTTGTAACATTTTCTTATTCATGCTCACAAGAAGTTCCAGCAAGGTTCCTTGAAATATTGATGACTATCTTTCAGGCTACTATTCCCAGTTATTTTAGGGGAAAAGTTGTAAATAAATTGTTAGGTTCTGAATGCCTCATTTTTTCACCACAAGTAAAGGGGAGTGGATAGAAAATGTGAATATATTCCCGTCTTCATGAATTCTGGTTCTAAATAAGTGACCTCTTTTTTTCTTTTCACTCAGCTTTGCACATTTCCATTCATGGAGCAGACTAACAAGCTAAACCACCTCAAAGAATGGTATGAGAAAACTTAATTAAAATACATCAAAGTGCAAATACACCATGGTGAGCATCAGATCTTGATGGCAGGTCAGACAATACAGTCAATGGCGTTCTTGGTGTTCACTTTAGATATCTTTACAATATTATCAGAATATATCCAAGACAAACTATTATTAACAGTTCTGTGGCCATATTGAGGTGGAACCTAATACACTGGGGGGAAAACAGAGTTCCCAGTATTTAAAATTCCTGAATAAAGCCTTTAATTAATTAATCTTGACAAAATTCAAGAGGAAAGCTTGTACCTCTGTTCTTTTCAGCATAACAGATGAAAAGGTTAAAAGGTTTGATAACTTCCTGTATTTTACTTACCTTACTAGAAAGAAAACATTCTGTGATTATCTACAGAATTTAACTTCACCTTCCTGTCTTAGGGCTTTATTTAAAAAAACCCAAACAAACAAAACCAAAAAAAAGCCAAACACAAGTAATTAAATTTGAAGACTCTTCCATTAGTGGCCTAGGTTGATGCTTAATGTAAAACTGTTTTAGCACTAAATATATTCTGTAACTAGTGAACAAGCAATTTTATACACTTGCCTCTAAAAATGCCATTATAATGAGTAAATAAGATAACCGTTCTTTCCCCCATTACCTTAAATGACTGATTTTTTTAAATGTTTGAGACTTGAAATATGATCCCAAGGCAGTGTTAGAAGCTATCTTCATGGGGAAAATAATATTGTGAGATTCAACCAGCTTTTTAAAGTAAAGTGGGCAAAATAGAGTAATCTGATTTTAATGAGAGACTAGAAAATTGATACAACTATAGCTCCTGACCTATGTGAATAATTTTTGAGATTAAATTTTAGAGGAGAAAATTATTTCATGGAAAAATTCACTACATGAAGGACCTCTTCCTTCTAAAAGTTTAACAATTCAATTTTAGAGTTCATAACTACTTTATAAACCTATGATTGCAGCAGTTTGTAAAATATTTAGACACTGTGTCTATTCAGACTTGGTGGCGTTTTTCATAATCCTGCTTCCTGTAATACATCTTATTCCTGGTACTGGATAAGAGAAGGGAAAAAATAATAATAATAAAAAAAAAAAAGGAAGTCCTCCACAATGAAATGGAACTAAGAAGATCCCAAATTTTAAGCCATGCAAATTATGTCTGAATTAGCAATCCCCACTGCTCTGCAGAGTGAAAGGATGTTTTTTTCCAAAGCACTGTTTCCTGTTGGCTACCAGAAGAGGAGATGAAATATAGTAATTTTTTTTTCCCCACAGAGAAATCAGTATCTATCCATTGCAGCTGTCTGTCCTGAAAAGGAAATTTCCTGGAGGTACTGAAGATAAATGAAAATATTAGCTGTAAAGAAATGACCTGCAGATAGGGCATATGAAAAGAATTTGGCTATGGTGGTCATATACTGATAAAGTACTGTTAATCATCCAGTTGGACTATGAAAAAGCCCAGTAAGAAGAATTCTTTGAGATTGGATATGATTCAGAATATTTTATTTTGAGGCTGGACAGGACACAGGATGAAACAGCTGCTCCTGTTCCACCTAGACTGCAGATCCTGTCTTAGTTCCAGTGCATAATATAGAGATAACAAACCCAGGAGAACTGACACAGAAGAAGGAAATCTGGCAGAAAAACAAAATGAGAAATTCTTGTGAGAAAATAAGGGAAGTCACAATAATTTTACAAACTTTCTCCCAGTAATGTGCTCTTTTAGATGCCAAAGGATAGCAGCTTAAGAGGAAGAAAAATTACTTGGAATGACGCAGTAACAGATATGGACTACTACCATAAGCATCTTGACTGGCAGGTGACATTTGGTGATAATTATAAAAATGTTGAGTCACAGAAATTTTTTTATGTCTTCTTGTAAACAGCAAAGAAAGAAATCAGAATTTCTTCTCTTATTGCAAATGATGACAGTTCCATACAATAAACAACTAAACCAACAGCCACAACATAGATTTACATGGTACTGGGTATTGCCAGGATGAAGTTAATTTTCTTCACAGCAGCCTGTATGGCACTATATTTTGTATTTACAGTGAGAACAGTGCTGATAATACAGCGATGTTTTAGCTGTTGCTGAGCAGTGCTTACATAGTGCCAAGGCTGCCTCTGTTTTTCATGCTGCCCTGCCAGCGAACATGCTGGGGGTGCGCAAGAAGCTGGGAAGGGGACACTGCTGGGACAGCTGACCCCAACCAACCACAGGGCTATCCCTTACCATATGATGTCATGCTCAGCAATAAAAGCTGTGGAGAAGAAGGAGGAAGGGGAGACATTGGATGTTAAAGGGGTTTGTCTTCCCAAGTAACCACTATGTGTGGAGAGCCCGGCTTTCCTGGAGATGGCTGAACACCTGCCTGCTGACGGGAAGCGGTGAATTCATTTCTTATTCTGCTTTGCTTATGCGGGCAGGTTTTCTTTGCCTTTTGAACTGTCTTTGTCTCAACCTGTGAGATTTCTCACTTTTGCTCTTCTGATTCTCTGTCCCATCCCACTGGGGGTGATGAGTAAGCGAGCGGCTGTGTGGGGCTGAGCTGCCTGCCAGGGTTAACCTGTTGCAATTGTTTAGGAAGTATTGCCACCACCAATAACCATGTTTTGGTGCAGAATCTGTCATATCTAACAGGCTGACTCTCTTTACAAGAGTATCTCACAAGAATTAAGCTTTACAGCACTATGTCAAATATCTCAAAACCACATTTACTTGGAAACATAGCACAAAATCTGCAACAGGATTGTTTTCCACATTATTACTAACTTTAGGGTGAGAAGGAACTATGATTCTTTTAGGAATATACTTCTATGTTTACAAAAAAAAAACAAACCACAAACCAAAACACTAAAAAAATAAATCAGTTTTTCCTCAAATATCAATTAAATTAATATTGATCAAATAAAACTTATTTAAATATCCACCAGGTACCAAAAATTCATATAATTACCAATGTACAAAACCCCAAGATGATGTATATTCCCTGCCTCTAGTATTTACTACATAGCAATGAATTCTAAGCAAATTAAGTCAAAGCTAACAGGACCTTGTGCAGATATAAGTGGTCATTTGTATGGGCTCTTCTTCAGATTCCAGTACTTTAAATTGTACATTGTCTGTAGAGGAAAAGATATAATCTTACAGAAGGTGAGCTTCTGTTTAATAAATAACATGTTATTATCAAGAAGAGGAACATCCAAGAGCTTTCATTAATTGTGTTTTGAAGACAGTTGTCTGTTAAGAAAAGAGACTATGAAAAAGAACACAATTGGTGAGGATGTTAGAAAACTATTTTCTGAATAGGAGAGGAAATATCCTATCTCTGAAACATAGCTACAGTGAAGCAGTTATAGTTTTGGTATTGACTTCACTAGAGCCTTGGTAAATGCTCTGTCCTTCCTGTAAGTTTCCTCCTGTATTTATGTGCTCATTTATATTATATTATAACCACACTTTTCCCTAGGACTCTGAACACTAACTGAGCTGTTATTAATAGTACAAGGATGAAGCCAAAAGGCAAAGTTGAGGTATAGCCTAACTTCCAAGCAACTCACCCACACTTCTAAAAAGCTAATGCTTTAAAAATGAAATCATATCTTGATTTACTAGTCATCCCTTACTTCCTACTAAAATTCTACCACACATCAAATACTTGATCGCCTTTCAAAAATCTTTCCTACCCTGAGTCACTGGAATACAGATAAGTTTGCAATCCATCCTTAAGGCTGCAAAGTCTGTTACACATTAAACAGTTTACAAGGATTACTCATTGGGAAAGTTTTGCTGTATTTTCACAAACCATTTGCAGCCAATATTGTTTAATATTCTTGCACTTGGAATTAGTTATTTTTTAGAAGAGGTTTGGATACAGACTACTTAAAATCTAAATGCTCAAAGCTCACCGAGAAAACATGGGAGCAGATTGCTCCTCAAAGTTCCACAAAAAGATATATGGAAAGAGTGATAATTAAGTTATGCACAGAATATCAAGCTCTGGTTTCTATGAGTTGATTAAATTGACATTTCAGATGTTAATAATTCATTGAAAATAGGAGCGGTTTCAATAATCAAACAATATTTCAACATCGGAAGTTTTCGCAGTTCAGCCTTTTGCCAAATCATAAACAGATGTCAGAATACAGTGAGATAAATCTCTGGGGTACATATCCTTTATGTAGACTCATGTAGACAATCTATACTACCTCTTATTGCATATAAAAACTACTCATCTAAAAGCTGTTAGCAAAGTGAAAAGGTAAAAGAATCAATAGAGTTAAAATCTGACTTATCTGGCCTAGCTTGTCAAGTAGAGACTGGCAAATGAAAGCTGATGGAAGGAAAAATACAGCAATGCCCAGTCAGAGCTTTCGTTCTCTTGTGTGGGTGAATTTTCTTTTATTTGTCTAGAATTAGGTTTGCTTCTCCTTAGCCGTGCTCTTCTCTTATGTTCTAACTGGAGGTTGTCAAGTATATAATGAAGTGATTGACAAGATTTGACAGCTTTCCTATTGTCATTCAGAGCTTGTCAAGGACAAAATCCAAATACAAGTTATTTTTAACAATACAGAGTTATTTATTTTTTTAAGGATGACCTATTTTTATCTGCTAAAAATGAACACAATATGCTATTTTAAATATACGGCAAGTGACCACCATGGACAGTAAACAAGTATAAATACTACACCCAGAGACAGTTTGAAGCTTCTTTACCAGTATATGCAAAAATCAAGGTTGTGTAAACCTTGGAAAGGAGGAGAGGACTCAAGTGCAGAAGATCACAAACGGGGTGAGTAACAACCCAGAAGGTAAGAAGGGAGTAAAGAGTAAAGACTGGGAAGCTGAGTAAGCAGGAAGAAAGAACTAGTGAGATGGCAAGAGGATGTGGAGGCAATGTGGATGGACAGCAGAAAGTTTTTAATATTGACTGGAGAAGAAGATTTGGAAGGGTCAGCAGGACTTCAGTGGTCTAGAAGTGGAAACAGAAATCTGATTTTTATCAATTCATTCCCTAGCCAGTGTGTTATTCCTCCATCCGTTCCTTAAAATGCTGGGACTTGCATTTCTGTTCATCCCCTCTGTATCTTCACCATCTATAGTCACCTACATCTGTTCACAATCCCCCTGGAAAACTGTCTTCCAGGGGAAACGGCAGTGCTGAGACTAAAACCAGGAGGAATTCCCAGGAAGCACAGCTTTGACCTTCTCCTGTGGCTGGAGGAGGTATACTGGCTCCTAAGGCTTGTAGGAGGTAGGAGGTGGAGGAGCAGGCATTACCCTCTGCTCCCCTGTGCTCTCTCCTCAGATCTTTCCTTCAGACCTGCACATCTGGAGTTCTCCTGAAGAGGTAGGGAATGCCATCAGTAGACATTTATATAACATGTAAGATAGGGTTGTCTGTTCAGATTAGAATTGAGTATCTCCAGTTCCTCCTTTAACAGCAGGGGAACTGGAATCAAGCTCAGCAATGCAGGCCTTTTGATCCCCAAGACTAAATCATCGTAATGGCAAAGAATTTGTGAAAGTAAAGCATTAAGCTCAAATAACCCCCATATAAATGTATACAGTAGTAACATGCATATTATTAAACTAATATCCAGAAATGCAAAAGAAAAGAACTAAGCACTGTTAGCTAAATGTATCCATTTGCTACACTGTGCAGGGCTTTTAACCAGAAAAATACAGAGGAATATGGAATGAGGTTGGGTGAATACCTCTACTTTATTTACTAAAAAGTATTTTTCTATGCACCTTTTACATTTACTGTCATTGTTTTTTAAAAAAAAAAAAAAAAAGATAGAAGGCAGAGGAGAAAAGATCCTGTTTGACATACACTTTGACTCAAACTAGCTAATGGATTCTTTGATTAATTTAAGAAGATTAACTCTACAATCAGAAACCAAGTACAGATTTTGTGAATATGATAGGTAACTGAAGGTGAAACGGCACTTAAAATGCTTACTATAACAAAACCTTAGCCATGGAACTACAATCACAAGACCCATATGCCTAATAGTGTTAGCCACAGTGCAGAACACATCTCTTGAAAAATTCAAAGGGTGAAATTCAGACAAAGATATACCATCAAAAAGAATTTTTACCAGACACCCACTGTCCATCTGGCCAATTGCTATTGATGTCTTGCACATACAGCCATTGAATCTGTAATGTTCCAGAGATCCAGAGCAGAGCAAAGGCATTTGTCCTGAAGCTCTCTACTATCTTCAACTCCTCACCTCTGGTAAGAAGACTTTGTTTTCATAGGATTATGCAGAACAGGTAATAAATCTCAAAATAATGTATATATATATATGTACTGGATGGAAGATCAGGCAAATTGAAAAAGAGAAGGACTGAAAATGAAATGTCAGTGTTCTGCCCAGCATTGAGTTCTGATTATACAAATACTGGTTGTAACTTTCTATTAGTTCCTTGGATGGACAGGTAAAACCCTGTTTTGAAATTTTCTATATTTTCTCTTTGGACATTTAAATAAAATCTTAAAATACTTTAGGTGTTGAGTTTATTTTCCAAAATACTGCAAGTTATGTATTTTAGCATTTGCTTTTAAAAAATGTACTTAAATTCAGTTCACATAATGAAACTCAGAAGAAATATTTTCAACCTAAAATTCACTTGGGAGGAGATAGCCAGGGAATTTTTTTAAAAATTCAGTATTCAAACAGTTTTTATAGAAGACTGAGAAAATAAAGTTAGGATACACAGTGTTTTCCTAATTATTTTTGTGCAATATGAGATGATGACTTTTAGGGTTCTCTCACCAAAGTGCTTTCTGTTACACTAAAGTTATTGCATGAGAATCAGAGCTAACATGCACCTTATTAAATTATTTCCAAGATTATTTTTTTTGGTGTTTAAACACAGAAACTACTTATATGCATGTACTTACAATTTTCTTAACAAGTGTTTATTTGTATTTTCAGGTTACTAGGCTGTAAACATGCTTTTCTTTTTAGGTTCCATTTACAAGCAACCTTTCCAGCCTATTTTTGCTTTATGCAATGTGCTTGTATATCTATATGCGTTTCTGAACCATTGCTCAAAGCCTTATGTACTGGTGGTAATGATCTGGCACACCACAGCTAGAGATTACACTCTGTGGTCACGTACTGCAAAACTACACTCCAATTACATAACTACAGGTACCTTAATTCTAGCTAAAGAAGCAGAGCCCAGCAGTCACAACATGATATACTGCTGCTTTTGACAATAGATTCAATATTCAGAATACCAGTAACAGTTAGATTTTGTTACTCACATTTTTTTCTGTTTCAAGGACTAGCAGCAAGTAAATGCTTAGGAAACTGTCTACTGGTAGGTGTTTGTTTTTGTGGGTTTTTTTTTCTTTTCTACATCTTTCTAATATCAGTTTGGCACTACTTAAACTGTGTTAAAACTGACAGAGTTTTGTGGATTATAATCTGCAACAAGTTAGTTTTAATCTGAAATGAGTTAGTGGTATTTTCTATTATGAACAAAAAATTCTATTACGAGTTAAAAATCTTTGAAAAGTATTTCAGTAGACTGATATTTACTATATCCAGTGCTAATTACTTGTTTACTTGGGGTCCGTTATGAATACAGGGTAGGTCATCATACATGAAACATAAACAATGTAAAATGAACCTAGTACTACTTATTTTGTAAAGAGAAATAGAAAACCCATAATCAAAATTATCTTGGAATCTGTCATAGATAGAACCATTTCTTTATAAAATTATGAGGTTTTAACTTATTTAAAATCTGTAAAAATAACATACTAACTTCACTTAATCTTAGCAATGATACCTGACTAAAAGAACCCTAAAAATTACCACAATACTTATTAAGTTCTGAAAGTTGACACTAGTTTTTCCTCACATTCTTTGTTTTCTGGACTACCACTAGTCAAAATTCAGAAGTAAAGGACAAGCTGTTGGCAAGATTTGAATCTTTTCCAGGGATTGTTTTATCCAGTAAAAAGTTATGTTCAATTAATTCTGCAGTATTTCTCATCTTTCAGAACTTTGTCTTTGAGGTCGAAATTCACTAAATAAAATTCCACTGTCTCAGAAACATAGAATGTTTTCTTTGGATGAACATTTACTTGAACTGAAGATTGCTATTAGTACTAAAAGCTATCAAAAGTACTAGCTAGGTTTTTCCTGGTTAAGTAAGGTGGGTTTCTCTGGACTGTACTTCTGGATAGTAAAGAAAAAAAAAAGAATCAGCATGTTTTATTATGATAATTGAGCAGGTCTGAAGATATCTGTAAACTTACATTTTTTCAGAAGATTTAGAATGCTTGGCTTTTTAAGAATACTGACCCACGGATTTCAAACACTAGATAACAGAGCAAATAATCCATAGTAACAGCTAAAAAATAGCAGCAACTAAACACATATTAGCACTAGCCTGTTTGTAAACTTTCCTTATCTCTACCTTATTAGACAAGATGCTTCCCATTCTGTACACATTCGGGTTTCTAAAATTTATTCTAGCTAATGATTTCTTGTTTATTATGTCACAATACAATAAAATTTCCTTATTATATGTCTGGATATGAGGTTCTTTTTCTGATTGTAAAAAAAAAACTTTAGCTCCCACCTAAAGTATTTTTCTAAAGCCTTAGCACTCCACAAATGTTACATGAACTACATTAAAAAAGTGCAATCTGACTGTAACAGATTGCAGAATGTTAATTTTATCTTAGTCACAGTTGCAGTGGTTTGTGATAGGAAAGCTTTTACTTATGGTCTGTCTTATCCAGTCATTTTGATCTTAATATATTTAAGAAAGCCCTATTATTCTAGTTCTGTTAGACTGAAACCTAACTTCTGAATCTAACAATTCTTTGAAGCCTCCTAATGTTCTGCCTGTAAGCAAAAGCTCTGGGAATATCTAATAAATATTCTCATTTACTTGGAGTTCTATCATACACAGGATTAAACAGGACTATGAAGAAACAAATATTTAGAGGAAAACTGAGAGAAATCAGATTGGTTAGACTTTCTGAAGGTATTTTCTTAATCTGCCAGCTAGTGAAGTATCACTCATTACCCTCTCTTCCAGGATTCCCCTCTTACTTTTTCTTGCAGGTGAAGTAAATACATTTCAGCAGAACAGTCAGTGGGAGGAAATAAAGGTCAGTACTTGCAGAACTTCCTTTAGCCATAATTCTGGAGCTCTACAGATTGTTGATGCCGTAGGCAAAGCTGTTTCAAAGTGTAAAGTATAGGTCTATAGCCACATGTTCAGAATAACATATCCCTAAAAGGTTTAAGTATATTAAATTTGGATGGCTGGATCAGAATAAATACATTTCAAAGTGCTCATGTATGTCCTTAAATATTCCATTAAGGCGACAATGCAGAAGTGACTATACTTCCATTATAGCAACATTTGCTACCAACTTAAGACTGATTAGCTGACTTAGCCAAAATAAGCTTGTTATTAAAGATAAACACATTATTAGCAGGACCACAAAAATAATTGCTTTGTCCACAACAATTGCTTTTTGGACTAATACTAATTAGAAACTCTGTATAGCTTTCTTGACCAAATTAGAATAACAGATAGTTAACAAACACAGTTTAGAAGAAAATCTGATTACTGGCAATGTAGTATTGGAGCTCTCTCTAGTTTGGCGAACAAAGCAGTGGCAGAAAGATGAAGCTAAACAAACACAGCCAAGGAAAAATGTGCAAGGTTTTAACCCAACTGTTGAAGTGATTTACCACAAGATGTGGATGACTGCCTGTACCTGGAAATTAGAATCTGGTCTTGCTTTGGTTTGTTTGTTTTTGAGAAAGATGTGCTGCCATTCCAGCAGGAAATAATTCAGAGAACTGAAGGTATTACCTTATAGAGCAGGTCTGACTGGATGCTCAGAGCAGTATCTTCTGACCTTATATCGAACCAGCTATACTAACTCTATGCACATCTCTGAGAGACAACAAATAGTATTTGTTCAAAGTCAACTGCAGGGTTGCCATATATCATGCGATAGCTGTAACTGTTTCTATATAACAGCTCCTCATATAAAATGTTAATATCCAACAGTATATGAGGGCTTGTTTTACAAGTTCTTGTTTATATTAATATTTTTGACAAAAAGAATATCTGGCAGAAAGTTTGTAAATAATGTCTAGGTTAAAGAGGAAGGTGGAGATCATCCTGTTAGAAGTCTGTGCATGTTTGCACCTCAGCAACTGCTACACAGTTTGCTCTGATGTTAGTCTAGTATCTACTGCTGTTAGATGGATATCACCCTCCCTGCATATTTCTATCCCAAAGAAGTGCCAAAGTACGATGGAAAATATATCTTAAAATACTATGAAACTGCCTCAGACTTAAAAGAAGCAAGGCTACTCTCAGAAAGCCCAACAAGCAAGGCAGAAGTTACTGGGGCTAGTGCTGTTTGGGTAGAGATCCAAACAGATCTCTTACGGCTAAACAAAACTTCCTTTTGTCAAAATCCAGTCATTGAGAGAAAATGTTTCATATCATCCGTGTTACCCTGCAGGACCCCGGCTTTGCACGGAGAGGATATGGTTGCATTAACAGCTGAAGAGCAGCTATCACTTCTTGGGATTCAGGTTTACTTATGTGACTAAGGATTGTGGCAATACAACCAGAAAAAACAGGAATCTGAGTGCTCAGGAGTTGCAAAATGCACATGTTTAGCTGTGGATATGTAGTGACACAGAAAGAATAAACTGCTAAGAAAAATAAAGTTGTTCAACATAAACTGAAAGCAAGACCAGGAAAATGTGCTTCACTAGCTACATGTCACTAGTGCTGGGAGAAGTACTGGTAAAAAAATCTACTAGCACATAAAAACACAACGGCATAGTAAGAGCTGAACTTCAACATGTCTACATGGAAGGTGTCTCCTGGCATGGCTGTATTCAATGACTATAACACCATTAACCTAGACACAGTGCTGGCAGAAGCTGTACTGCAAACAAAGCTGCACTATTAAGTATTTTAATCTTTTCCTGTGTTATGACGTAGACTATTTTTGGAGTATTTTATTTGCACTGTTTTGTAACATTGGAAATTCACGATGATTTCATCTGAGTAAGTATGTGAGGTATGAATACTAAATCATGCAAAAAAGCTATTAGACTGAGAATAATTCCAGGTCAAAGAGTGAATCCGCAGAGGAGTCATACTGTTAGCCTGGCAAACTGGAAAAGTTCATAGAATTAAAGACTATATATTCTAGACACATGAGAAGCTACATGGAAGGTACTTTGCAAACCTGGAAGTGTTCCAGTGCTCACAAGCAGCAGTAGAGTCTAGAAACTCTTATAGACGTAGATTTCATGGCTTCCCCATGCATATACATAAGTATTTCACAGAAGCAGTCTGCATTATGTTGCTACTGAGAAGGGAGATTATGTCATTGTAGTAAAAAATATTCAGCACTTAAAAAGAACTGAGATCTATCCTAATACTTTAAACCAGTAGCTTGCAAATATGTATTTCAATGTTGATTTATTGGGACAGGGTTTTAATTTTTTAAAAAAATCTCTGACTGTAGAAGAAAACTGTAATTAAGAATTAACAACATGAGTGAAGCAAATACTGCTACAGAAGTTTTTTAAATCTTGGTAATAAAGAATCCTTTCTTTACTCTTATTTATTAAGTGAGAAATGAGTGTTATTAGAGCCTACCTGGGGTTTTGGAAACCACTGCTAAAACATGTAGCGCCCAACTGAAAGCATGCGTTCTAATTGTGGCATTGCAGTCTCTAAATTATGGTCAATAAAATTATGAAGACAAATTATATTGTCAGGCATTTCCTGAGCCATGCTGTAATTTTTTAAAGCAAGCATAGAGCAATGATAGCAGAATAAGGTGAAATAAAACAACATTTTTGATTCATTAGGGAATCTATTTTATACTAAATGCTGTCACAATTTACAATATATTTATTTGGACTTATTTTAAAAAGTTTTGTTTCAACAATTTCAGTGTTTAATTTTTTCTTAACATTTTTTTCTACTATTTTAAATTATATATATATATATATACATATATATATATATATATGTTTGCAAGCTAAGATGTTGCCCAAAGCACCAAATGACAGAAAGCATTCCAGAAATCATAGAATTCTAGGCGCCCCAGCATGTTCCTTGGTCACGACAAGGTCTTACCCCACAAGGGTGGCCAAGGAATACACTGGAATTGTCCGATCTCTTTCTGTCTGCATCTTCTCATCTCTGTTGAGACTGTTCCACTACCTACTTTTGTACTGAACTCTGGGTACAAGCCTAGGAGACAACTGGTATTAAGCATCTGAAAACATTTTGTAGGTCTGGAGGAGGCTGATATGATACTAT
>JAVJGJ010000014.1:85084995-85096907 GCA_035590215.1 Microhierax caerulescens | reverse complement strand
ATACTATCCAACTATTTGCTTACAAATGCCTCTCTAATAAAGGGTTAATAAATGTGACATGACAGCCAGAGAGCCTTTTCTTAAATAAGTGATTATATCACATTGGGCAAGAACACACACCATGTCATCCTGTGCTAGTCCAAGGGCAAGACACCACTTGGAAATTTGACATCCAGGATATAGGCAGGCTCCAGAGCACTGGGGACACACAATCACAGTCAGCGGTGGCATTGTTACAGGACTGCAACAGGACTTGACATTCCCTGTTTTACATAACATGATTGTATGACGTAAAAGTGTTTGGGCATTAAAAGAGTTCTTTAAAAGAAACTGAGCTAAAGTGAACTTAACATGCTCAGCAAAACCACACATCTTCAGAAGGAGGTATCATTCCATTTCATGCAAGGCAAGAAATGTTTTAAATACTTTTTAAAAAATTTATTTCACTGAAAATTGCATCATTAAAATCAATACAAAACTCAGTGTCTTCTATTTAATCTTTATCTAGGTGAACAAGATACTCAGCTACTATAAACCAGAGACATTTCTTGGATTTCAGTAACCTATTGTATTTTAAATATTTTCCAAGTTTATGTGAAGATAAGCTCATATATGCGTAGACAAAATGCAAGGTCAAAAGGTCTAAGTATACACCGGCAGACCAGTTGATTCTTAATGTGTATTTCTCATCCTTAATTTCTCTGGCCTCACCCAACCCATATATAGGTTGTTGTTTTGGTTTTTTTAATACTTAAATACGTATCAAGGACCAGATTACAAATATTTTACTCACAATTACTAGACAATCAGCTACATTGATTGCTGAATTGTTACCTGTGCAGTTAGGTATCTTAACTTGCAATATGAGAATCGTGATATAGCACTAACTATTCTGATTTTCATGTAGTCATATTAACTTGAACGCAACATCTTAAATGGTCCAACACTGATATTCTAAATTTTAGTTTGCTTTGTGTTAAAACTTGATGTATCAGCTTTTGGAGTTACTGTTTCATGTATATGACAACACAAAAGAATAGATTATATTTATATTTCACCTTGGAACTATTAGCTTTAAACTGCCCTGTCACTAGAAACCATTTAGTGGAAAAGAATAAAAGTTTTCCTTAATTCATAGAACTTTGAACTTCTGGGGACTACTGCCAACTTCTGTCCCAAAGCTATACTGTTAATAGAAACTACACAGCTGATGCTGCAACTGACTTTTTGACCTCTAAATATCCTGATGCTTCTTTAAAATGGAAGAAAATTTACCTTAATATCAAAAGCTCCTGGTTGACCCACTTTGTTATAAAGCTCCAGCTGGTTCTTGACAGGTGTTACCCAGAGTATCACCTGATTTAGTTGTTGATCAAGTTCAATGAAATCCTTTAGCAGAATCTCTATTTCTTTTTGTTTCTCTGGAAGATCTTTGGACACCTGAAAAAAATACCAGAAGGCAGTTATTTGGTGGAAAAAAAAAGTAACATGAAGCAATTTAACACTACACACACATACACTTAAATAAAATGTTAAAATACAAGTTTTATACATTGATAGAAGGGAGAGAGAGAAAAGACCCACCAATAAAATTATTATGGTAGCTATATCTTAGGAGTCAGTCAAAACATACTCTTTCCAAAAAAAAACAAACCAAAAAACAAAGAATGAAAACAAAAACCCCAAAACAAAGCACACACACAGACTTAAAACAAAATTAAACCAAACCAAACTAAATGCCCCAACATCAGGGTTGTTTGTTTTTTGTTGGGGTTTTTTTGTGGGGTTTTTTTTTTTTTTTTTGTTGTTTTTTTGGGCTTTTTTTTTTTTTTTTTTTTTTGTAAAATAATGTATCACTTCAGTATATGAAACTGTTTTAAAGGTGAATTTTTAATCAGGAAAAGTCATAGTGAAAATATGGAATTGATTGTTGTAATGATATCTAACATTTCTCAACCTCTTGAATCTAGATATTTATGAGCATGTGTTTTTTTTACAAGGTATTTAACGTTGCCAGTTGAGTCCAAATATGCCAAAGCAGATTCACACAGTGAAGAAAAATAATGAAGTATATCATCGGTACTGACTGGGCCACTTGGTTCTCTTATTTGCATTCAAAGCAGTCAGATTTTTAACTAAGCACATTCTTCTGTGCCAACAGTATTAGAAATGAAGAATCAGTGAATGACGTAGTTCAAATCCAACAGCACTGAAGTACTTGGAGTAAATATAGGAACAGGTTGAAAATAAATAAGCCAACACAAAGCTCCATGCTGTCCTGCCCAGATTGTCTTCTATAGGTAGAGAGGTGAGGTGTCACTATACTACACAATGGGCAACATTGCAAACATATACTAGGGGAGAAACCATCTGTACTTTAAAAAAAATAACAAACCACAACAGCAAATACAGGACCTGGGCAAAGATAAGAAACAATGGCCATTCATTATTAAAATCAGCCAAGAAGTATGGTTAGCTTTCCATATAAAGAAAAATGAGGTTTCCCAAACATTCATTGTTTTTAAACACATTTTTACTAAAGCAACCCTCTTAAAAGTAGCAAATGTGGGTTTCTGATACACACAATAAAACAGAAATTACTTGTAAAGTTAAATAGCGTTAATGGAAGCATTGCCACCATATTGCCTGGCTACAGAAGTATTACTGCTGCATACTAACTTCTAATCCCTAATGATAGTACTTTACAGAAGACAGTAAGTCTAAACCCACCAGAGACAGGAAAGTAACAAAGGTTACTAAAATAAAAACAAACCACCAAAAAAAAGAAAGCCAAAAAACAAGAACACTCCAAACAACCCAAATCAATCAATACAAAAACCACCAGCTGCGAGAATGGGAAGAACACATTACATTTACCTTTCTTTACAAATTGGGTTTGAAGATACTATTTTGTTGATACTAAAATAACACCTCTACATATATTCTGCATATCATTTATTAGACTGTATTTAAATGATACTTGTAATTCAAGAAGTTGATTTGCTATATATTACATTATCTCCATTGTTCACTAGAACCACCCTGTAATATCCTATTTAATAAAAACTGACCCATGAGTCAAATTACTTCTTCCATCTTCCTAATCTTATGAAATATAATAAAAACCTCTGCTTTTCCAGAATGGCTCCAGATATGAAAGAAAACAATTAAAAATGCATTCATTTCCCTTATGTGTTAACTCAGTATCTATGCAGACCTTGGCCCAATTTCATAGAAGATTAGTTTCATCTTTCTTACAACTTCTTAATGTTGATCTCCAGTGTTTAGTAGCTTTAATATTAATGAAAACAAGTTCCACAGAAACTACTAAAAGTACATCGTTAGTCACAGGCAGATAAAAATCCAAGCTGACTTCTGAAGATCTGAAATTTAAATAAATTTTCTTCAAATCAACATTAATCAAGCATATTTGGTCTATGACAAGAAAGACAAATCTGTAGAGGTTGGGTTTGGGTGTGGGTTTGTTTTTTTTTTTTTGGGTGGGGGTGGGTGAGGGAATAGGGGGTGGGGCAGCAGAAAGTAAACAATTGAATTCTGAGGAATGTTCAGTCCAGAAAAGCAGAAGATGAAAGATTAGGTTGTGGTGACAGACTGGACTTCCACCTACTGTTTTCAAAAATAATCACACAAGAAAAGAAAACAAAATAAATCCCACCTACACTAAGAGGTAAATTGTGATATAAATAAATGCAGCCTCTTCTTACAAGTTGGCCTCTGCTTTAAAACTATAGCAAAAACATAAGATTGTAGTAATTTTAATATAAAAATAAAAAAGAAACCGAGGTAAACATGTACCAGCTCATTACAGACAGAAATCTACAGTTGTCTACTTTTACCATAGAGATAAAAAGAGCAGTAAATAAATAAATAAAGGACGGACTTTCCTCAAACTCAGGTTAAGACTGCAGTTAAGCACGGAGAAGCATTTAACAAGGCAGTACCTTGTAAGATCCAGGTTACGTACCACTGTGTGAGAATCACACTCTTAGATTCTGGATCTCAGGGATTTTTGATTTTTTTTTCTTTTCCTTTTTTTTTTTTTTTTTTTTAATAAACTCTGGCATCGAACTGTCAAGCTGGCTAATCAAATTAGAGCCTGATGAGTTTAAGGTAATTACAAGCCTCCCTATCAAGCCAAGGTCCTGCTGCAGACTGTCTCTGGAGGGACAGCTTGTTTCCTGACCTAATTCTGCAGCTCATCAAAAGTGTAATTTGGGAAACTCTCCACAGACTAATGGACATGGATATGGTGACTGGGTGTCGAGATTTATGCCCTTTCTGTGGCAGAGGAGAACGCAAGGAGATGGGGCTCTCCAGAATCTTCCTTACCTGTTTACTCTCAGTCTTTAAAGCTTGTTACTCACAGCTCCAGGAGTTCCACCCCTGAAGTGGGATTCTGATGAACTACAGCCATCCCACTGCCCTGCTGTCTCTGAGCTCTCTCTACAAGTTCTTGGATGCCTCCAGGGATGAGTGGGCAATGGCTAATGTCCCATTCCAATTCTAGTTTCTACATTTTTTCTTTTGGCCCCCTTCCTCCTTTTATTTATTTGAAGTCTCAGGTTAACCATGCAGCATCTACTCAGTTTCTTAAGAACCTTATATCTTTCCCTCCTACTTAAGAAAGACTGCTAGGTTTCATCAGATAAGAGCTGATGTCATTTTCTAAGGGGGAAGACCAATAGAAACAGCAGCCATCAGGCAACAACTGCAAAACAATAAAACCAGGGCAAACTTGGGGGATGTTTTCCCCCAGATCTGCCTAAGACTGAACACAGGTCTGATTAAGCAGTGTAACAGGTTGGCAAGGAAGACAGGATGCACAGAAAAGACTGAAGAAAGGACAACTTGATTTGGAACATCTTTCTAAAAGTGTAGCTTAGTCCTTTGCATACAAATTATATATTTTCAACTTTGCCTTATTTGGCAGCAGATCAACGTTGAAAACATACGTTAGTTTGCAATGAAAGGAAAAAATAAATTTACAAGTGCAAAGGACAATAAAAATGTGGATTATTCCTTCAAAGAAAAAATTCTGATTTCAACATCAAAGGACTATATAATTTCAATGATACGTGTCAAAATATTCATCTGAAAGCATGTGATGCATCTAAAATTTTGTACTTTAGTTCAAGTGTTAATTAAGTTATATTAATTGGAAGCTTAGTAATGGAATAATAGAAAAGATATAAGCTCTAAATTGGGAAACAGTAGAAGAGCCTAATTTTACCAACTACCAACTGACATTGATCTTCAAAATACTTAATTTTATTCTAAACATAAACTATCAATTTTCCACTTATTTAATTTTATTTATTCCTATATTTTCATTAAAATACTAAAAAAAACACAAATAAATTACCAGGATAGAAAGGAAAACATCTCTCATAACAAGAATTTTCTCTGAAATTTGAATAATTACATATTTGGAAATCTAATCTTTATCTAAATATTTTCATTTCTTCTCATAAATTCTAAAATTACTTGCATTGCTTGTTTCTGTTCCATCTGAACCTCGTGTCTTGGATGATCTTCCTTCACAAGGAGCCTAATATATTGAAAGAACATAATACTATGTTCTTTCATCACCACCCCAACCTGTTTATTTTGGTGTAAAACAATACATATGCTCAGCTTGGCAGTAGAGATCCTGATCATTTCACACGCTCCAGTTTTCCACTGCTGTTTCCTACTTTAGCTTTAGATAGTTATTTTTCAGTCTATTCGCATAGTTGTGTGCATGCACCATGGGATGAACTGGAGCTGAGCAGATGGAAAGGAATACAAATTATTATGATAATAATAAATCTAATTATAAAGGGAGGAAGAAGTTGTATAAAGTATGTCACCTGATGTAAAATCATATTCTGTGTCCTTGTTCTGTTTAATTCCTTATGAATATCTAAAAAGCAGATTCAATTAAAGCAGTATCAATTAAAATAATAGCTGTAGAGTTACAGTTCAATCCTTTAACTCAGGAACAATGCTCAAAATGAAAAAAAAAAATGAAACTAATTAGGTAGAGACAGTAAGTAAGGAAGAATGAACAATGGGGAATTGTTTTGCAGAGGTCAGAATGTCATTGCAAATGAAAGAACTTGATAAATTATATTACTAGTAAAGGCATCATTATCAGCAGCTGTCACCTGATAAAAGTAAAGAAAGCCACTGAAATTACTTGCATATATTATATTTCAAGTGACCAATGCCTGTTTTTGAATATTTCCATCCTCTCCCACAAGTCAATGTCAAGGTCATTTCCTATTTACCTGAAATGACCAAAGAGAAGATAATTCATTTATTACCCAGCTGCTTGGGAATATAGATGAGAACTTGTGTCTCCCAACATCATGTTGTCAAAAAAGAACACAGAGTATTTTCCTAATGGTACGTGGGAAGAAAATAAATACCAAATTCCAAGATTTTAACTGCAGTGGAAATCTGTGGGATTTCCCCTCCAATATCCGATAAGGTATCCCTTTCTCTTGCTTGCTGTCTCACCAACCTCTCAATAACAAAACAGCATTTACAAATGGATCTTATTTTGATGAACCTGACAGTGGATTAAAAATTAGCTTTCTTGATATAACATGATAAACTATAATGAACTACAATGAATATGAACAAAAGTATGTTGTGGGATATCTGTGATGACTGTTAACAATGTTTTTTCTGGTGTGCCCCACTTGGGGGGGTCCCTCTGATACACAAAAAAACTTACGAAAGTAGGCTTCTAATGTAGGAAAATTGGTACTGTAAAATTTGAAAAAACCCACAATTGTTTGCATACAGAGAAATTAAGAATGTATAGCTTTCTGTATTAACTGCTTCCCTTACTAAATGTAAAAAAAGCAGCAGCTTCTGCTTTACTGTTCCATTTCTGCAAAAATATAAATAATAGGAAAAAAGGAGACAGGTGACTATACTGCAATCAGCCTGCAGCATAACTGGACTGAAAACAGGTTTTTATATTGTCCAAGCCAGGACTTGGATGATAAAGAAATAACTATAGTCATAATAACTATTAGATGCAAACTTCTAAAAACATAACTGACACTTCCATAACGCTAGTAAGATGATTGCATAAACCAGCAGTTTCTTACAGCCACCGTTCAGAAAGTTTTCTCTGCTTAAAATCACCATCCCTAGAGCACCTACCAAAGAGTGATTTAAAATGGAAGGGGGAGAAGCTAATTTTTATGCATCATTTCTTAATGTAAAACAATCAGTGTAAGAAAGAGTTTCATATAAGTTAAGTTTAGGATGCCATTTAGTTAATTGACTGAGCCATTTTCATTAACAAACTCAATGTTGAGTTTAAAATAAAATCTACATAACTTCTTTTAAACAGTGAATATTTACCAGACATACTGTTTCCGACAAAGTTGGAATAAACACTCTTATTAGGGGAAGATGAAGGCTACTAAAAATTTGTATAGTTGATTTTTATTTGCTATGTAGCTAGTGTTTCATATTTCCTTACAAGCTTCCCAGGACCTAACCTTGGCATGGTTTTTGGCTTCTTTTTTTTTTTTTTAACTTCTTAAAGATGTATTTGTAATATTCTTAAGTTTCATTTTTTATTAAAAAAAAAAAAACCAACAACAACAACAAAAAAAAAAAACTTTCTCTTTTTTTCCCATTGATGCAAAAGACAAAAGCTCTCCACAGAACCAATGCATCAAATCATTTTCTGTTTCATCTGGCTGCTTAGATTTTTAAAAAGCAAACATACATATCCTCCACTCTAATAATTTGTTTTCTTTTTCTTGTATGGTAATATGATTGTATATGTCACAGTCTTTTGAATATCTCTATGGGTTTTACATTTAATATTTATAACTATTTGTCATTCATTCTGCTCTATACTATCCTAGCAATTCTCCTTTTTCAAGGTTATTTTTGAACACAAGACACTCCACCTTAAATCTGTGCTAAATAAACTAGTCCACAGTTTTACTTTCTTTATCTTTGCTTCTTACTCAGTTCCAGAAATCCAGAAACAGCCACCAAGGATTTACAGTATGATTCCTTCAGTAATTCTTAATGAGGGATATTCTGACAGGAAAATGATTTCTAAATAAAAGTACAATGCCCTAATTGTTCTTTCCCTGGTTTACGGCAGATAGTAACAATCCATCCCTCAGGCTACACACAGCCTGTGAGACAAGCGAACTCCAGCATGCACCTTGCAGTACTGGCAGCCTGCCTAAACACTTACCTGACGCCTGTCAGTCAAAGATTTTTTTCCCCATGGAAAGCAGAGCCTGGCACACACGTTGGGAGGCCAACAGAAAATGGCAGGCCATAGTGCTATTCAGAACAGTGTCTCAGGGAAACGCAACGTTACTTTACAGGTTAAGATAAACGCTGTCTGACGTAGGCAAGAGCAATCTTTCCTCATGGTCTGGCAAGCAAAATGGTCCTGCCTCCACGTCTGGTCTTTCCATGTGTAGGAGCAATTCCTGCCTGTTACTTTGTCTCCCCATCCTCTTCTGCAGCTCTCCTTTCCCAAACATCACACATTATCTGAGTGCTTCACTTTCAAAACCATTCCCGGTACTGAAAGCTCAACTTCCACGCATAACCAGCTCACAGTGGCAATCAGTCAAAAGCTGAACTAAACCCATCAATACTTTCTTCCATGCTGTTGCCTACATCTGAGAGAAGCTTCCCAGAAGTATTCGCGAAATGGCCACGGAGCTTCTAACAACTGTCATCTGCCAGAATGCCTGACAAGCAAAACGAAGCCAAAAGGCACTGCAATGAAACAAATGACAAATATTTATACAACACGTAGTATCTCAAAATGCAAGCGATAAACTTTGAATTGCTATTGGGTTTGCTCACAGAGTTTTTTAATAGGAATGAAAAAAAACCAAACACAAACCATAACATTTTGTTTAGTAGAAGAAATGGATATAATTGGATCAAGTATTTTAACGCAGCAATAAAATTGGTATCAAACAGCAATTTCTGGCTGTAAGCTACAGCTAGAGCAGCAAGTTAGATAATAAATGTAGAGATAAACTGTATTATTTCCACAGTAAATAAATGGGGATTTTTTTGCATTACCTTTATGCCATGTAGATAAATTACAATGGGTTGGAATTTTATCTACAGCCGAATATTTATAGCATTTCCTAGCAACATAGAATTTATTCTGTTAAAAATTATAGGAAAAAAAAAAAAAAACCCACGTTGGTATTTCAGTTCTAGTGAGTGATCTTGTCTGCCAAGTACTGAGCTGACACATCTGACAGAAAACAACAATGAACTTGCTTTTCTTTTTAGTTGTTCATGAAGAGTTACCTGGTTTAGCACTTTGAGGGAGGTGACAACTTTTCATTTGTAAGAAACATGCAGTTAATAGAAAAGTTGAGATCGTGGGAGTTACCTTAGTTAACAGTGCTCAATGTGCTATTAAGCTCAGTATCAGAACAGGCCATTCCCTGCATCATGATGATGATGATGAATTTTTGAAAAGGTGCTTTTAAAACTCTGAGAAAAGTGGCCAAAAAGGCAAGGCAAGAGTAAGGGAAAAGTGAAGGGGAAGCTTAGCTTTAAGGTTATTTCATGCTATTCTGTTTTTAGGAATTCTAATTATATAGGCATGTTGCAATACAGACATTCCTATATAAAGTATAATTTTTATCTCATAAAGAGCAAATACTAAACCACTGATTTTTAGGTCCCTACAGTCTTCCTTAACAGACATGCATGAAACATCTAACATACAATGGAAGTGTCTATCTTGGAACTGAAGTTTTTAAAAGAGTCCAAATAATTGTCATTCATTGGTGTGTGACATTATGTGAACCATTATTCATTGCATGTGAAATCTCTCTCAGATACATAGTTGTTGCAGTGCGGAAAAATGTGTTAGGATTTGCCTAAAGTGCCTTATAGGAAATCTCGTCATTCAGCTAGATCAATATTACCTCCTGACAATTAGTACTTTTTATATTTGCCCAGAGCAGCTGTGGGTGCCCCGTCCCTGGCAGTGCTCCAGGCCAGGCTGGATGGGGCTTGGAGCAACCTGGTCTGGTGGAAGGTGTCCCTGCCCATGGCAGGGGGGTTGGAACTAGGTGATCTTTAAGGTCCCTTCCAACCCAAACCATTCTATGATTCTGTGATTATATTCAAAGTACTTGGCATAAATTCTTAAACAGATGATGAATATATTCCAGAATCATGTGGCAAACAATAATAAAAAGGAATTTTCAGAAGGTTGGTAAGATAGTATGATATATATTGTATATATACATACATATATGTATTTAATCATTATTTTATGGACTCATTGACTAGTATAGAGTTTTTATCCCTGCATGGTTCTATTTCATAAATATTTTTAATTCTTTGTGTAAAGTTTAATATCTAGCAAACAGAGCAGCAATATGGCCTTATGAACACACATCTGAAGTCTTTATGATTAATATAAAAACAAATAGAAATGCTTTACTCTTATGTATCCCATGGATTATTATTAAATGATTTATGATGTCATCAATACAATCTAGTTCATCCTCACTTTTTAAGCAGGTACAAATTAAGGTAGTTAGTTTATAGAAAGTTCAGAAACACCTTTACTGTAGATATTAGTTGAGCGTGGCCATAGCAAAGTCTTGCCACTAAGATTATGGAAAGAAATATTAATTCAAAAAGACTGCCAAAAAAAGATTATGGGCTACAACAAATGCTAAGAGGTCTCAAGGGAAACAGCTGAGATCTGCTCAGCTTCAACAGACTCCTGGCTCAACAGGACATTCTTGTCAAATAAGAATGGTATCTATTATCACACTGATTGGTTTCACAGATTGAGGTGAATCAGCACTGACATGTGACCTGACCTCAGACTCCACTAAGGTCAGAAATAAAAAAAAAATAATTGAGAATCTATTACAGATCCCATTCATGCATACTTACAAAAAACAATCACCCTGTAATTTTCTGGTGTTTTGAGGTAGTAACGAACAAAATAAAATTGTTAGACACTACATATGTGATATTGTAACAGGTAAACTAACTTACTGTGAGAGGAAAAGAGATATCTAGCATCCTAGTCAAGTTTCCAGGTCCAGTAGACATAAGCTTATTTTAACCAGAACATCTAAAATGTTCCCTTTAACCAAAACTTTTGAAAAAGCCAGTCACCTTAATTGTTTAACATGCTTTATATTCTTTGTTTAGAAAATTTTGCAATGGAAAAGAAGAGCAAGACTAAAAGCAATAGCATGTTGGACCTTTCAGAGCTAAATCCCCACATGCAGTTGCCTAAAAATAAATTCCAATTAATTTGACATCATAGTGGAAAAAGAAATTTCAAATTCATATCCAACCCCCAACTTAAATGCTGTGTGACTTCAATGCTACAAAACAATCAAAGAAAAAAAAACAACTCAAAGTGAGAAAACGCACACATTTATCACACTCTTTCTACATGCCCATGACTAATGTCAGTGTATGGATAGAACTAAAACTGTTCATTAACCCCTTTAACTTTTAATAGCCTTTAAAATAAAAATAACAATGCATCAGAAATTCTCATGACTAGTAGCATGGTATTTATTCATAACTATAGTGGTTATTATATCTTCTGAGGAAGCTAAGCCAGCTTTTGCCTTTTGATAAAATGTGTAAAAAGTATTAGGATTTCTGATTTGAAAGATAAATTTAGAAATGGATATTTAAATTTCATATTTAGAGTAGTAACATTCAGGAGAGTCTTCTATGAAATAATCAAATAGTTTATTAAGTCTGTTTAATGTTGATTACCCAAGATAATTTAGATATTTGTAGGAAGATGTTATGAAAGCAGAAATAGATATCCACTCAGTTCGTATCAGAGGAAAGAAAAAAGAAAAAAAAGGGGGGGGGGGGGAGAGAAG
>JAVJGJ010000014.1:85067669-85084985 GCA_035590215.1 Microhierax caerulescens | reverse complement strand
CCCCCCCCCCCCCCCCCCCCCCCCAGAAGAATATGGTAAATAGGACTATTACAAATTTTCTTATCTAGAAGCATAAGATACATGTGTAATAAGATAAATGTACAAGGTGGTTAGTTTTTACTACCCCTAATTAGAAATATCACAATAGCACAAACATCCCAACTGATATTCATAGATGCCTTTTGAGTTTAAGAAAACATTAAACTGTTAAGAAAACATTCCTCACTATGATTTTAGATGGAAAGCTGCTATTGAGGTAGATTGGGATTTAACCTGATAAATGCTGTAGCACATCGAGCATTCTTCAGAAAAAACTTAGTAACATGCATTGTGGAAACATCAAAAGATGAGAGGACAATTTCTTTCCGCTTCATCCCACCAAACACAAATTAGTCTTGTCAAATGTTGCAAGTCTCTTCTGTTCTTCTGCTTTTTGCAAAACCCTTCCAGGATCTGTTGCCCCTCTTTCATGTGAAGTGAGGGAAATTACAAAGACAGAGTATCATACAAATTGTCCTTTTACCTCTTCTACCTTCTGAGACAGTCACAGTAAGAACTAAGTAAATAAGGAATGACTGGGGTCACAGAAGTTGCTGTTGGGGCGACTACAAGGAACAAAAGAAGGAAGAGGAAAGACAGTCAACAGACAACCAAGGAAAGTTATTTTGATATATGCTGCAAGAAATTCATTAGGAAATCTGCCCAATTTTCTTGTAAGTAGCTCCTTTCCTGTAAGTTTTTCCATGTTGATGAGCAACCTAGCCTGAAATCCACAAATAATACTGTGATAAATTTCCAACTATATTTAAATTTTATTATATTTATTATGGTTGCTGTCATTTATTGTTAAGCCTAAAACACACCTGGAAAACCAAAACTAAGGTAAAACAAATAGAGCTAGAATCTAACATGTATAAAGAAGAAAGAATCCTAACTGTTCTAAATATACTCAAAAACTTGTCTTAAAGGAAAAGAAGAATGAATATTCAGTAGTATGTCCAAGAGCCCTTGATATTGCCAGATTGCTGCAAAATTTTGAATATTGTAACTTTTCTCTTGAAGGGACTTCAGAATGACTAATCCTTTTGAATGAGACTAAACAATATACTGTTGTAGGAGAGTATTTATTAATACTTAACAAGACAAAGAAAATTGGTGCTGTCATTAATAAAAAGAGAGCAATCATATATTTCTTTTCAGGACTACTGAAATAATGTAAAGCAGCATTACTAACCACTTTTACAATGCTTTTAACCTTCAGAATGTTTTAATGTCACCAGGTAATTTAATTTCACAATATTCCTGTGGGGTAGGGTGTTGTGCATAGGAAAATAGAACAGCTGGAAAATTAATCAACTTCTCTGGCATTTCCAGTCCATGGAAAGTGACACGATCAAAATGCTCTCTGTAGAGTATCATACTCAAATATACCATCTAGCAGGGATTTACAGCACTAAAATTTTCCTTTTTCTGATGCAGTGCTACTGCATCTATTTATTCATAGTGGTTAATGGGGGGGGGGGCACATAACTTTTTGTTTCATTTTTACTTTTTTGCTTATAAATGAGGAAAATACATATTGGAGTTTGTATGCTAATACATTGAAACTAAACCAGCACAATAAGCCATGCAAAGCACATGCCTGTGGGGTAGCAGAGGAGGGGGCTGGTTATCTCCACGTTATGCAAGCTTGGCTGCCAAAGTTAAAAGGATAGCTTTTTGGGTTTCAGGGGAAAAGGCTTCTCCAGAAAATGTTTCAGGCTACATCTAACCTGCTGGACACAGAAGTGGTTCTGAATGCCCAGAGGTGAGTGCATGCCCTGATGACATCCTGGCCCCACACTGTGCTAAGACCTAACTGTGCACAAGCTGTCCCCTTCATTTTCAAGGGAAGGAAGCCTAGGCTTGGGGCCAGGCTGAAACTGTAATGTGCTCCTCATGCCCCTGAAATGAGGGAGCCAGGACCCTCTAGTATGCTGCTGCACAAACATGCTACTCTCAATAGGAGAAACACAAAATAACTCAAGTATGCAAGTAAAGAATGTTACATACCATGTATAAGTAAAGTAAAATCAATAAGCATCCATTTTTACAGACAGAATCATTCCATAAGCAAAATCCTTTCCTCAATCAGCTCTTTGTTTCTGCTGCTCAAAGAAGAAAGTAAAACTAAGCAGTGGATGAGCCTTCCCAATTCACTTTATTGTCTGTGAGACTCGCTGGTTTGAAGGTAGGCCAGATGAACTGGTCTGGTAGTCTACATTACCTACACAGTAGGAATTACCAGCATCTTCCCTGTAGTTAAATTATCAGATTTTATGCAGCCAGATTGTGTTTGTTTCTTTTCTTTATTCTTAGAAATAAAAAAAATTAAGTTTTGCCTTTAACACAACTATGACAACAGTGTAACTTTCACCAAAGCCTGGGAATTTCTTATGCCCTTATTAAGTGAATGACCCTTCTGTCTTCAGTGCTTCAAACTGTACTTCAGTATGGCAGAATTCCCCCACTCAACTCCTTGACACAGGATGCTGTGGGCTTAAAGTTTCCACGAACTTAAACGATTCCTGGCACAATTTTTCTATTCAATGGTAATTTTTAGATTATTCTTCTATTAATTTGCCCAGAAAATATTTGAGATCATGTATATTTTTAGCTTACTACCTTTTCTTCATTAATATCTTCTCTAGGCATCTGATTTCAGGCATTAGAGATGGCTAAATGTACATGGTCAGAGGGTGTACAGACCTTTTGTTTGTCCCAAATCATTCACTGGTATGTTCTCACGCAAAATGAAATAAACAGGTTATTCCCTTCTTTAAATTGTACATCTTTTTGATGTAGGCTGAATATAGCTCACCTCTTTGACCTCAGTGTTTTGCATCCAGAAATCCACACAAAACTGCTCTAGAAACAGATTATTACAGTCGTTCATCTGCATTTTGCAGGTGAGATCAAACATGCTCTTCCTAACCTCTTCAATGTAAAATATATAATTATTGACTACCAATATATTCTCCGTAAAAAAAAACCTCTTAACATTGTAAGAACACTATTATAATCTATGTCATTTGGACCAACAGCAAAGATAATTATGACCGTATTTTAAGGGATTTTCTCCTAGGTAGTTTTCACAACCTGGCTTCCTATTTCTTCTGGTTTTTACATTAAAAGCCTGTATAATAAAGCTCCCCCAGAGGATTCATATCTAATATTCTGGTTTTCTGGAACAAAACCTGCATTCTGTTATGACTAATGCTTATATACAGAAAAACCTGCACTATTATTTGGCTCATTCTGAATACATTCAAGTATTTATTTTGATAAAAGTGGATATTCTTCCTTGTCTACTGTTTGTTGTTTGTTTTATGGGTTTGTTTGTTTGTTTGATCATCTATGAATTGGGTCATGTATTAAGTCCTGGAAAGGAAAGCAGGTAAGGTTGAGGTCTATTTAGGGTTTCTTTCAATGTGATGCTCTTCACTTCTACTTCAGAAAAAGTATTTTGCAAATTACCTTTGCTTCAAAGTTTTAGTAGATGCAGTGACTGTTTCTTTCACTAAATACCTTGAATGACCAAAAAAGCTAAAGGAGTTGAAGCATTTTTGTCCACCACCTCAAAAAAACAGATATGCTATGTAAAATTATTTTTTTCTTTAAGATTAAAACCAGCTGACCAGCTATATCTTTCCCTTGATGATATTTCAGACATGGGATAAATTACATACTTTTGAATTCCTGTTTTGCTCCTAGAGAACTGCCTTAATCTGATCTTAATTTTTGTTCTTATAAATCCCGAAGAATAGGCATTTCTAAAAAAATAGATTTTAAACTGAAGAAATGAGCAATTATATCAAATATCTGGGTATTTTTTTTTTAAGGTTGTAAAATGCAGTCCTTGTAAAGCAACAGTTAAAAAGAAATAAAAAGATCAGAGTATCATACCATAACAATATTCAACTCAAATTAACAACAATTAAGATCTGAATCTTAATCTTAAATCAGACTAGAAGTTATCTGTTAGTCTAAGCCTGATCTGTTACCATCTCTTATTTTATAGACAGGAAATAACAAAATCTTTCAGTGTAAGTTAAACCAATTCACTTTATCCCATCTACTGTGAAAACCTATACTTAGCCTTGATTGCAGATATTCACAGAGCTATTATAATCCACCTTTCAAATGGCATCAACTAACAAAAAAATAGAAAAGACAAAAAAAAGAGTTGTCTCCTTATGTTTTATAATAGTCTCCAGTTCTTTCTGATGACAATCATTAGGATGACTTACAGTATAGCATGTAAACAAAAACTAATATCTGAAACTGCTAAAATGATAAAAGTTGCCTCTGATCACTGAGTAGGCTGCAGGGCCCAGTTCCCATTGTGCTCTGTCTTCTAACACACACAGTACACTGTTTTCAAAGCATCTAAAGTATCTCAATAGCTCTAAATCAATACATCTAGAAAACCTTCAGTATGTGTAGCCTATAAAAAACAGGAAAAAACATAAAGGGAATGTAGAAGTAATTCAGACATTCACATTAGGCTACAAATGCTTTAGTACATACTTTCTTGTTTACCTTATTTGAACGATCTGTAAGGCAATTTTATTTTAGGGGCGGGGGAGCATGTGAGAGAACCAAAGGGGAACCAAAAGACAATCCATGTTTTTATCAATATTCCCTGAGATTAAAAAGCTAATTTTTACGGTCTTGGGAAAAACAAAACAAAACAAAAAACAAACCCAAATAAAAAAAGCCATTTCTACTTATCTATGGAAT
The DNA here is from genome assembly GCA_035590215.1 of Microhierax caerulescens. Classification (NCBI taxonomy): domain Eukaryota; kingdom Metazoa; phylum Chordata; class Aves; order Falconiformes; family Falconidae; genus Microhierax; species Microhierax caerulescens. The sequence goes on along the minus strand of JAVJGJ010000014.1, from coordinate 85,080,203 downwards.
TCTTAGTTGAAATGCACAGTCAGTTTCTCTTTTCACAACCTGCAAAAAGCGTGCGCCAAGTGAATGTACTTATATTTCTTGCTAACTGAATGCAAGGTTTTCATGCCTGCTTTATGAACAAGAGTTCACGGCAATTTTCTTAAATGACAGAAAATGCAATCCAACTGAAGATTTATCATTATATTTAAAAGGTATGTGTATTTATGTGTATAACACATCAGAGTTAGACTACAAGACCATTTGTATATAAGGTTGTTTAGACTTGTCATCATCGTCTTTAAGAAGAAAGATGAAAATTTTAAAACAGAAACCAAATTCTGAATCATATGATTCAATTTATAGGAAGTGATTAAATTACATATCATATTACTTCACCAATTTTATTCATGGAAAATAGTAGATAACCAATTTAGTTCCATGATAACAGAATCCAGATTTTAGTTGATCAAGTAAATAACAAACCGGATTTTCTATTTAATGTTCCACACCACGTATGAAACAAATCGTGCCTTTGAATATATAGGTATTTCCTACTTCTTCAGCTTCAGAAAAAATGTGGGCTTCTACAGAGCAGCAAGTAAAAGAAAAATAGTCCCCTTCACGATGGCTTCCATAATTCTCTTCAGCCCCTGTGAATACTCAACTTCTTTATTGGTGTAAGAACTTGAGTGTTTCTCCTGTTTGAATAACAAGCTGGGAAAAGGGACACATCAAAACCGTATAGATCCCATGCACAAAAAAGGTAGACTTTTAAACTCTTACATCACCCTGTGCTTAGGAGCAGAAGCTCTTCTACCATATTGTGGACAACATTACTGACTTGGAACCCAAAGTTCCTTTCATTGCTCTCTCAGAAATTCAAAAAATTATTCAAAATAGAATTTATATTCTTCTAGACAAAAACATTACTAAGGTGGGCAATTGTTGAGAATAAGTTTCTGTTCCCCAGCAGACTGGAAGAGGCAGCATATCCTCGAGTGTACCTAGGCAGCAGGAGTCTTTAGCTCTCTGCAGTGAGGTGGAATGCCCCAGAATGCCCCAGCAGTAGAAAATAAGACAGAAACACCAAACAGGGAGACTAAGTGTAACCCCATTCAGGTCTGTCCTACATGAGTTATTTGAAGAAAATTTCATGGTTTTGCTAATTAGTAAGTTTATCATTGAGTTAAACAACCCTCTCCATTACATAGTTAACAACTATTGACAAAAAAGACCCACTAGAAAGTATAGAAATATGGCTATATCATACATATATCACTTATTATCCTATTACCACTAGCAATAATTCAGTACATCTTGTTTATAATCTACATATCCACATTATTTTCTAGTTAGACTGAAAACAATGGTCTACACCAAACAGCTGACCTTCAAATTAAGCTGTAGACTAACAAAATACCCAGAAAAATAGTTTCAAACATTACTCAACAGCACTGGAAAGCTAAAGACATATAAATTTTAATACAATTTGCCCTAAAATAAAATTTTAAATGAAGGGTAATCAGCACTGTTGTGCTTGTGTGTTGTCTTATGACATCTTCATTTCTGTATGCTTAGCATGGCTGGGAAACAGCAATTTATCTTTACATTGCCAGTAAATTTGCCTTTTAAAACTTTGAGTAGAGATAGCTACTAGCAACACTCAAAAAGGAATAAAACAGATATATAATTGTTTCTTAGAGTTTGACATTCCTACGTTAATCCAATCAACATATACATCAAACTTCATTTTGTTGTACATGAGACCATTTGTCAGTACAGCCAGTAACATGAATGTGGACTACACCTCATTAGTGATCTATGACAAACTGTCATAGATAATTTAGTATAGCATCACACTTTATTACATTTAAGGGAATCAGGTCACTTATTAATTGAAAGCAAACTCAGGAAAAGATCAATCTTTTGATCCTAAAAATGCTAGGTGTACTATTCTAATTTCAAATTGAAAGAACAAGTATCAAACTGTAGCGTTTGTTTTCCAAGATCTTTTCCCCTCCCTCCCACAAATAACAATAGTAACAATTGTTATAGCTTTGACTGTGAACTCAAACTAAGTTGCACCGACATGGTGGAAATTCAATGTCATCACAGGTAATCTATGAATAATTACTACTCAAGGCAAGTTACAATCCATGAACTATAACCTTGTTATGACTTTGTCCTTCTGCACTTTCTGGGCCCATCTGTTTTTCTTTACACTTGATCAACCAAGCTAAGATGACCTATACTTTTCCTGGTGGTACAGAAAATGTTCACAAATTATAGCTATGTCACTCAATTTTATTTTATTTTTTGTCCACATAGCACAACAAATTCATTTGTTGTGGCAGTAAACAGTGAAATAGTCTCTCCAGTGTTTGGTAATTAGTTCTAATACCAGCAGACAACCTAAAAGGCAGCAAAACAAAATGTCTCCATCAGGCACTTATAACAACCTTCATAATACATACAGTAGATGTTGTGAAGACTAAGGTGGATAAATGAGAATGCTGATTTTGGCATCCGGCTTACTTTCAGATAATCTAGCTCATCCCTCTTGGCTGACATCAGACCAAGAATAATATTAAAGAGTAATAAACTCCTTCCAGCAAACCTCTGATTCCATGGTTCACTGGTCTCAGACCTAATCTATCAATCCATTTACTTCACAGTAAAAGGTAAGAAACCCATTACAGATCTGTTATGTGCCCTGGCAGGTGGTATATGACAAGAACTGAATTCATCACAAACTCCTGTGCCTCGTACCCCTTTTGTATGCTTTGAAGCACTAGGTGGTTAGCTTACTCAGCTGTCACAGCAGAAGATACTTTGAGCTTTGAAAATAAACATAAAAAATTCTTGATGTGAAGGCATAATAATGGTTATAAACCACCTCATTTTTCATACTATTAAGACTTCACAAAGATAGTCTTATTTTCATTTTTACAAGAAATACTAACTTTGGAGAGGGTACAATAAGTAAAACCAGGCTAGAATTTAGGAGTCATGCTTTCAAATATGGGCTTTAATCTTCATTCTCTGCTTAAACTATGTCTGACGTAGCAGCGTATTAGAATCACCATTCTCTAAAGTTGTCCAAAAAAATGACATTTTAAAATTATTACTATCCAAAGGAAGAAAAACTCTTCATATATCTATTCTCAAGGTCACCAGCACGTGATATAAACACCCAAAGACAATACTGAAGCAAAAGCAAAAAAAGCTTCTTTTATGTGACTGCAATTCCTTTCATACTCAATTTCTTTATTCGGCTTATTTTCATTGCTGTAGGGCAACAGTTTCTGTGACTGTAAAGAAGGTTTGAACGTTACTTGTTTCAAATATGTCACCTTGAAGGTTAAGACTCTCAGGTGTTGTCCCCCATTCCCCTGCTTGCCAGATCAAGGCAAAACAAAAATTTGTCATAACCTTAGGAGATATTTGGTTACATTCTCAGCTGGTGTAAATTGTCACAGGTTCTTTGAAGTAAACAAAATTGATCTAGTCTATGTCAAATAAGGATCTACCTTACATCATTCATGTAACTGTCATGGATCTTTCATATTTTGAAAATAAGATCATCCTGCAATACAAGATAATCAGAAATGGTAGATGGCTGCATGTTCATTTCTAGCAGAGATGCCAGAAACCAAAATGAACAGCTAGAAATGAAGGATTAATGTATAAGATACACTTTTAGAAGGAGATAGAGAGACAGAAAAGCCCCAGAGAAATCTCTGTTTGATGATGTTTGTCCACTGTGCTTTGAGGAACACAAAAAATATATCCTCATCAAAACAACTGACTACAGAACCATCCTCAGGTGACCTACAGAAGTTTGCCTGATATAAAAGTGCCAGAGCTGTGAGCTTTGGCTCACTGTAACAATTTGTTGGTTTTTTTGGGGGTGGTTGTGTGGGGTTTTTTTAGTGCTTACAGATCTGTAACCAAAGGAAGACAATGTATGTCCTTCTGTCAGGTCTGCTGACTTTCTTTCCATTATTGCCAATTTTACTATAGACCCTAGACTTCCAGAGGAAAAGTGAAAAAAATTAATTGACGCTTCCTACACAAATTATGAGTAAAAGAAAAAAAAATATGTAAATGAAAAAAAAAAACTTTTCCCTTCAGTTTCATTAGAAAAATCTGACAGAAACCCAAAATGAACTTTTAACTTTGTTGTTGTTGTTTGGCCTGGGTTGTTTTGGTTTTTTTTTGTTACATCTATCACGATAATATGGGATATACAAAACCTTCAGAGAAAGAGAACACCTTCACAGAACATATATGGATTCAGTTCTTGTAATTTTCAAACTCAGTTTCTGTTCATTAAAAAAACAAAACAAAACAAAACAAACTGCATTTTTCAGATTCTTTAGATTCAGCTACCAAGGACTAGTAAGAACTCAAATTTAAACATTTCCATAGACAGATAACTGAAATCAAAATAATATGTTTAAATGATGACCTCAAATGGGAGTTCAGTTTTCTGGTTTTAGTCTCTTTTAGTAGTAAATGGCAGCTTCAAGTGGTAAGTTCCAAGCCTAATATTGACAGACACATTACTTATATCTAGGAGACATAAACTTGTAAGGAGCCTGATTTACTGAACAGTAGCTTTGTCCTCCATATTTCATCCAGACCTAACTACTTTCAACAGCATTCATAGTTGCTCTGAATGTGACAAGTACCTTGGAACTTCTCTGCATCAGCAAGTGGAAAGTAAAAATGCAGTGTTTTGGGTATATGACTAATCAGTAAAAGATTACATTCAGAGACAAATTACAGATTTGGTTAAAATGTATTTGTGTAATTTAACTAAACGTAATACCCCACACACACACCCTCCTCCCCCAGAAACGAATGTTGTCTTTTTAATACTACAGCTCAGATATTCAAATTGTGGTGCCTAAATTCAGCTACGTATATGCTTACTTCAGCTAGCAAATAACACTGTTTTGATCTTGAAGTATTCTGAATTCTTCTATATGCATCGATTTTAGAAACCCATTTGTAGAGAAAGAAACACTTCTGTCTGAGCATCCAAATAATGATTTATATGTCCACCTTGGAGTTTGTGAATACGATCAATATTTATTATCCATTTTTGCCTGAGCCATTAGCTAATATTCTGAACCTTGCCAGACTGTTTCTGTTAGGAAGAAATTAATGAGAATCCCACATCAAATAAATTCCTGTTTATTTCCCAGGTCTGTGCTTAAAATCCAACCGTGTTCACAGAAATGTTAACAAAAGAACCCAGGATATAGTATTCTTGACCAGAAACTGTAGCTTGTCTTTTCAGTAACGTACTCAGAAGATGTTCTCACCTGTTTTTTCCCCAGAGCTAAACACAATGAATCCATCTCTCTTTCTTCCCCAGCATACTGGTAACTTTAACAAGTAGATACCACAGATTAATTTCCCAAATTCTGATTTTGCCATCAATCTCAATGGAAATCCTTCAGATGATTCTACAGTGACCCTTTCTGACCCAGCTAATCCATACCTTGGGTGGTGGTCCTCTGGCCAACACTTTTACCGTTTCTGTTACATGAGAAACAGAAGCTACATGAGAGCACTCAAATTATCTACCTCTCTTTACCAGATTTGCTATTCATTGTCTCAGTTTTCAACACAAAAATATGCTATTTTAAACAACAGAATACAACAAAATCCTCTCTTACTGCTCTTCGTAAATATTAAGATCCCAGGAAGCAAAATGAGTGGTACTTTGCTACACAGAAACCGGAACTCAAAGTTCAAGGTTGGAAGAAGCATGGTTGAAGGTGAAACAGTGGCTGCAACTTCCACCTTGCAGTTGGACAGACGAGAGGAGACAGTTGGGAAGTGTTGCCACAAAGTCAATTAGCCATTTACTATTGCCTATCACACACCTGGGTCACCGTAACCAGAATACTTGCTGTACCGTCAAAACAACCAGGCTACAAAAATGATGCTCTGCATTCCACCCTTCAGCAGCAGACCTGTAAGTTAGGGGGTATATTTGGATGCAACATCATCTCTTCAAGAACTAACGGTCTTGGTTTGCTGTCACTTTTTCTCAGAGCAGAGTATTGTACACATTTTTCTTCCACAGATTCATTTTGCATACAGATGTCTCTTCATACAGAGAAAAGCAATACGTACCAGAAAATATATAATGCAAATATCTGCTGCAGATTAAAATTTCATGCCACAGTTATATCAGTAATATGTCTAACCTTTAACAAGCGATGGTTAGCCTCCTTCAGTGTATTCTCAAGCTTATGTTTTTTGTCTGGGTTCAGTGATGCACTTCCAAGTGCTATTCCTCCAGTTTCATTTAATCGTTTGAGTATTCCCTTGTGTGGCGGCAGCTCTTCAACTCTTAACTGGAACAGACAAATACAGCAGTTAAGATGAACTGTGGTAGAATTTTCAGCTCTCTTATCTTCACCTTTATCGATTTGTGTATCAGCTGAAGGAATAAACTCAATTCAAGACCAAATAACCATTGCTTTCTGAATGTAGAAAGCTACCCAGCCCCCCAAAAAAGAGACTGTAATAGCGGAACAAGCCTAAAGATAGTCCTAAAGACCAAAACACAGAGTTTCTCAGGATATTAATCACTGTTACATGGTGGATTCCACTTCTGGACACTCAATAGCTCATGTATATGAATTTTAATAATCTTATAATATTTTAAAGGACAAGCACCTTGGAGAAGGCTTTTAACATGTTGCATGCTGTGAACAGAGTCAGCCAGATGGTATGTGGTGAAAAGCTCTCCAGTATAATCTCATAATTAAGAATGTTCATGTATGGTCATAAAAAAAACCACAAGTAAAGCCACAGGATGCAAAGCACCATTTAAATATACTACTTTTCCATCATCAGTGCAGCTACTGCAAACTGACAAGTAAAGACAATGCAACCAAAACACAAAGTTCTTCAATTTCTTTTTTTTTATTTTTTTTATTTTATTTATTTATTGACATAAGCAAGTAGGTATGAATTGAGCCACATTGCAAGCCAATACTTTATTATTTGTTGCATTAGGATGTATTCCTTTTTGTGTAGCTCCAAAAGAACAAGGTGGAATGTAAAAACATGATACAATTAAGAGATGGTAACACCTTTAATTTTGGATTATGTATCCCTCGGGAATACTGTGAATGGGAAATACTTGTGCATAAATGAGGAGTGGGAGACCTCATGGTTCTAAATAAGCAATTTAGACTTTAAACCTCTGATCATGTCTGCAAATTTTAAGATGCATCTAACATTCCTTAAAAATATGATTTTTCTTTAGTTCTGATATTCTCAATAAGGAGGCAAAGCCTCACAAATTCTCTGTCCATCTCACTGACATCGTATGCTAAACAGTCAGAGCGACAAATGGCACATGGTTGTCTTTATATCCTAAAATGCTATTTATCCTATGCTTGTTTATTTAAAAATAAACTTGAAGATAGTTTCTTAGTAAAGAATCTTCTAGATTTTTTTTCAGACATTGTTGAAAGAAAGATAGACCAAAGTGATGAGTTTCCTGCAGATACTTTAAAACTCTATTCCATCACTTGCTGAATTTGTTCAACTTGGACTGGCATAAAGGATAACTAGTCCTTATCCTCAAGAGAGGACAGAAAACCTTTAGACAGGTGTTCTATAAGTAATATGCATTTTTCAACCACAGCTCAATTTCTATTGTGCAAGTTATTGAACATAGTCATTCTATTGAACACATTTCAGAAACTAAACAGAGCACCTTCTATTACATAGACTTATTAGAAGTTTCATAGTTTAAAAGCTCTAACATTTTAATGAAAATATTCCAGCCTTTAAAAAAAACATTTAATATTCTGTTGAGGTTTTGTAAAAAGCATTTTAAAAAATTCACCTAGATGTTTAGTGCAGAAGATGTTGCAGTGATACTTTAACCAGCTGACATAATAATTGTGCTTGCAATTCTAGATAATCTTGTGAAATACTGACTATAATTTCATAAGTCAGAAGTTACAAAAGGTTAACAAGACACCTATAGAGAAATGTTTTACAGATAAAACAGCCAAGTTCTGATTTAAGAAACAAGGATGAAAAGGATAATGCTTAATTACCTAGTGAAAGGATAGGTATTTTTCTTTCAGTACATTTTCCATTTCTTTTCTGATTTTAATATGGTCAGTATATGTTTGTACTAGGTTTTGAAATACCACTGCTTAATTTACCTAAAGAAGATAAATTAATGCTGTCTTTGATGGCAGAAGCCTTCTCTGAAAATAGCATTTAATCTTTTTTTATGTAGAATTTATAAAGTAAGAAAACATTAAGAATAAAATTCATGATACCTTTACTTTGCTAAGGCAGTCTCTTAACTGGTCTTCATTCCCTGGTTCAAGGGGAATACCAATAATGCTGTCTGCTTCCTCTAACCATGAGATCAAGTTGTTCAAGTCCTCTTGAAAGCCTGATAAAATATTCTTTTCCTCCTCTAGCCTGTAATAAGAATACAATATTAATGTTTCTATGCATTTAATTTTATGTTTAAGTGTTTATTCATATCAAAAGACAGACAAGGGAAAATGAATCCTTACCATTATATAAATTATTTTTTTTAAATGTGTCATAATTTTTTTCATATCAAAATTCTCAGACCAGTACCTTTTTAACATGGCATTAACTGTATTCTAAAATAAGAACTCAAGTTATAATTTGCAACATCACTAAATTCAGCTTCTGGATTGCATATGGCAGGTAGCACACAGGCACGTCAGAGCTAGAGCTGTTCATTATTCAGACCAGATTTTTGCATGAACTAACAGCAGGGGAACACAGCATCAGCAACTGAGAAATTTAGCACCAAAAGTTTACCAAACTGAAACTATATAAAGTGACACTTAAACCCATTGGCATATTGTACAAACAGATATTTCGGTGACTGTGCCACGTAGTTTGTGTAAAGGATTCCAGTCAAGACCACAAAAAGTAGGTAACGTTCATAGTCCATAAGAAGGAATAGGACAGGATTTATCTCACCTAACTTTAGATGTCTACTTTGTCAACACCTACAACTCGGCTGTTGATTTTGTCATCCAGATTCTCTTCACTGAATGCCAACTGGCATTTCTAGGGTGTGAGATAAGGATTAATTTTAGATTATTAGAATATTAAGCCATACAACATTTTTCTTTTATTAAATAAAGGAAATCCAGATGACCAATCAAGATATAAACATTGCAGATGTCTAAAATCAGGTAAGACTACTTTTACCATGTCTGTATAAATATATGGAGATTCAAACTTTAGCACCTAAGCTTCCAAAGTTATCAAGAGATGCATGAGAGAAATTAAAAGGGCAGCAGGGAAGAACATTGGCAGAAAGTGAGCCCTTTGGAATTAACATTATGGGTCAATCTCCTCTGAAGTAGAAAAAATATGTTTTGTATAAATCACTTGTAATTTGCCCTCCAAACTTATTCACAAAACTGAGCCTTACCTGTATGGAAAGGTTAAATAGGTATTAATAAAATTAAACAATAATCAATCACCTATTAAATAACAACAGCTTTTTGTTGTTTCTGTTATTTTGTTAAGGCTACTTAAGATCGACACAAAAGCTTTTATTGGTTTTTTATTATTATTGTTATTTCCAAGATCTAGCTGAGTTTGGGAGGTTAGGTCATTTATTATACATAAGAAGTGTCAAATATTAGTATTTTAAGAGTATAAGTTTACATTACAGTGCAGAATCAAGGTCAGTATTATTAATATATTATTTCTGAATGCAAAATTGTATCAAAGCAGAATTAAAATGGTTTTAACTTTCTCTCATTTCCCATACTTGCCACGATAGTGCCCACAGAACACTCTGAAATGTCAAATGGAATTACTTCTATTTCCCATTATAACTATGCTATCATTTATGCTGGGTTTTTTTGTTTGGGTTTTTTTGTTTGTTTTTTTTCCTAGGAAGCTGTTTTCTGATGGCTGACAAGCAAAGATGTCTCTTCAGAAAAGCTAGATGATAAGCTTGAGGCAAAAGTGAATCAATAAAAAGTGTCAGCTTCTCATCACGTAACAAAAAAATACTGAAAACAATCGTTGCTTGACACACTTGCTAGTGTACATGCACATGCACGCAGCCTGACAAACAATAATGTAAAATCTCTCATTCAAGCAGAACAGAAATTTAGAAATTTCTAACAGTCAGTACCTATCTTATAGAAGTCTGTACATCCAAATCCTCAAAACATTTCACCCTATATTAAGAAATCTGACTTTAAGTCTTTCAAATCTTGTATGACTTTTTTTCTCTCACTGTGATTTCCAGACAATAAAAGTATTCAAGTGACTTCAAGAGTTCCACATTTGAAACATATATTTACAAGGAAAGAAAGCTGCTTACTTAATGGTTCGGTCAGCAGTGAAAATTCTAGTCGTGAAGAGGAGCACAAGCATATGAGCCAAATTAAATTCCATTTCACAGCACAAGAATCATCTAACTTTATGGTATAAGCAATAAATTTCTATTGATTAAGATTTTTTTGATGAGAGAAAGAGTAATGCTGTTGGAATGCTGAGTGTCATAAAATGAAACCAGGAACATACAATTCAACTATTACTTTACATAATTTGCAAACTAGCAAAACTTTTGCTAGTGCTTTACCTGCCTTCCATCTTATTGGGGTTTATTGCACTTCTAAGGATAGTTAGAGGATTCCTTGCAAGATGAGAATTGCTATACTAAATGAATAACTCAGGCTCTACAGACCACTCTTTAAAATAGTAGATTAAAACCCACAGTAAAGTACCAAAGACAACACTCATTTCCAGACTTCACTATTGAGCTGCTGAATCTCACAGTCTGGTTGCACTAAATATGCCATATCTTATGGAAACCTGAAAAATATGATAGTTGTCATGCATGAGAGACAGGCTTTCCTGGATTGCAAAAGCCAAGCAAGAAGACATCACTACAAAGGTGTTCCTGACAAAGAGAAGCATTTCCATTCAATTTACAAGAACCAAATGCTTGAAAATATCTCCAGCTATTTTCCTAAATCCATCCTTTCTTTTGTAGTTAAAAAGCTAAACAGCATCTTCAAAAATATATGCAGTGAATATCTTGGAAAGGAAAACCTTATAAAATGATATTATGCATTGCTTTTCTAAATAATTATGAATAAGTACCTCACATTTTCCAGCTTCTTTTCTCTACAGCACAGTTTAAAGATGTTCTCTGTTATTTTTTAAAATATGAAGCATTATTTCCTTGTTTATCTTTAAGTTTAATGTCTCTTAGAATTTATTTAAGCATGTAATAATGATAATAATGAATGGGATATTTTAAACTCTTCATCTATGATTTAGTAGTAGATATTTCATTTCCTGAGTCAATTCAGTGCATTTTGATAAGAAAAAGGCACTACGTTCTGCTTGAAATATTGGTTGTGAATTATAAATATTCTTAATAAGTTTTCAGAAAATGGATTTGCATTGATTATGGCTGAAAAAATATATATACAGAAAAATAACTGCCAAATGCATTAAGTATTACGAAGTCCAACAATAAATCATGTATTCAGCCATAATAAATATACAAAGCTTATGTAAAGGAGATTAGTAAAAGGCAGTACAGGTCTAAATGCAGGATGCTTTTTTCCTAGCTCAGCTGATATATCCATAGATTGCTATATTCTCAAGCATTACAGGTGGATCGTAGCTGCAACTTTAGGTAAGCAATAAATTTCAATGTACCCTCACACAGAACAAATTCTTGTCAGCTCGTGTCCAAGAACCAGATAGTGAGGAATCACACTAAATCTACAGCAGTATGGGTATATAGGGTTCAGCCATCACTCTTAAGAAACTGAAAGACACTGTGGAAACAAGAAGGACACTCTTAGGTGCTTATTGGGAAGCGTGTATTGATAGAAAAAGAAATGAGAATCTTACTGTACTATCCAAGGTTCATAGAATCATAGAAATATTTAGGTTGGGAAAGACCTTTAAGATCATCAGGTCCAACCATTAACCTAGCACTGCCAAGTCCACCACTAAACCATGTCCCTAACTGTCATGTCACATCTACACATCTTTTAAATACTTCCATGGACGGTGACTCAACCACTTTCCTGGGCAGCCCGTTCCAGTGCTTGACAACCCCTTCAGTCAGGAAAGAAGTCTGAAAGGAGAGAGTCTCCTGTGACAATGTCCTGTCTTTATTTCTTTATGGAAGTGGTTTTGACCCAGGCTGTAGACTGACTTAACCCTGATGACACCTCCAAGCTAGATGAACCTTGTCTTTGTTCAGTTCCACTTGCAGAGGCTCACACACACTAAGCAAGGGCTCTTGGGAAGGTGGGGGGGTCACAGGGGAGATGTGCTCGCTGCGCTGGGCAGGAACCTCTGGCCATTCCCCTCTATCTCGAGTCACCATGTTCAGCCAGGTGGAGGGCACGGGGATTCCTCTCTATCACGTGTCCTGCCTGCCTGTCGGGCCTGTCCCAGGGAAGGTGGGGTGCGATTCCACTGGGCTCTCTCTCTCGCACTCCCTGATGCTCCTCAGCC
>JAVJGJ010000014.1:85039892-85067565 GCA_035590215.1 Microhierax caerulescens | reverse complement strand
GCAGGGCACAGCCAGCAGCCTGGCACCTGGGGGGCTGCCCGTTCCCACCGGAGCTCTGTCTGGGCAGCTGTGTCAGTGAAGCATTTGGAGTGGACATAACCTTCTGCCAGGTGGATACCATTGCTCCGCAGACGAGCTGGCAGGGTTACAGCGCCCACCCTGTGTGCCACACCGTGTTTCACTCCCCCACTTGCAGGTGCTTCCCAGGGGCTTGTTTTCTAGGTGTGGGGGGCTCAGCCACCTTTGCTTTTGGCCCTGCTCAGGTCCCACCGGGTGCTGTGGCACGAGCTGTGTGCTCCGGCAGCTCGCTCCTCCTGAGGTGCCCCCAGCTTGGGAAACCCCACTGTGCACCACACTGGAGAGCTCCACTGGAGAAGGTCATCGTGATGCTGTGGGTTTCCTCCTGTCCTCAGTTCCCTCTGATCTAGGTTTAGGTTTTAGCAATAGACACATTAAGCAGTAAGGATTAACCTTTCTTTACATTGTCAGAGAAAAGACATGAGTGGACTTTAGAAACCAACATACACTGTGTCCTATTTTCCTGTGGCAAAAAATTCCTGCCAATATTTCTAGGTGCTTTAAGAAGTCAACATTGCAACTTTTAAACATACTGTTGTCTTCAAAACCAGCTTCTTGCTGTGATTACATATGCTGTAACTGCAGAAAATACCTGTTTCAAAATTAAATCTGTGACGTTATTGTAAAAAAAAAAAAAAAAAAAGTATAGTAAAATGTTGATTGATCTTGATTAGTTTAATTATGTTTATTGTAATGAATTAATAATTATTTGATCAACTAGGTAGCTGAATTTATGTGTTTTGTCACAGCAAACGGCCAATGGCAGCTGATTTTTCACCAAGTAACATTGATTTGCTCTGGGCACAGGAGGAAAGCAGGAAAGCCTCGTCCTATCAGTTAAGTAATCAGATTTATTGTCTGGGAATTGAGTTAAACTATGAAAAAGCCAACAAAGAGGACCAATGTAGGCAAGATTTTATGATCCAGAATATGAAAATCACACCTAATCAAAGACCTAGAACTCAGGAAAGGTAATAATTGCGATTCTTTTAGAAACAGGAACTCAAATAGTATAAACTGTTTAACCAGGAAATGCACTGCAGAATAGAAGCGTTGATAATGTAAAGCTATAAGCAGAGCTGATGCAATTGTTGTATAATGTAATTTTTATATTTCAAAAATGTTTCAAAGCTGGAAAATATTGCATCAGAGGCCTCTATCAAAATGGGTCCCAGCAAAAAGTTGATGTGTTATGCAGATAATGGCAGAAGGAACATGACAGTGAGTCCCAATGTGATTTGTAGAGTTAAATAGGCATCACTAAAGAAAACCTGACAACTGCTATACTGGATGCCTAATACGAACTTTCTATCTAAAAATGACTCAGCATCTTATCAAAGAGAAACTCTATCTTCATCAGACAAAGGTAAATATTCATAACTACACGTAGGGCAGGAAAATACCGTTTTTAAAGATAATATATTAACTGAAATGCTTGGCAAATTTCTGCTGCTCTGAACAGGCTCAGAACAGAAGTGGTAGCTCGAGTTCCTGCTATAGATCTAGAATGGAATTCTAAATCAGCAAACATATTTATTAGCTTCCATTCCTTTATATTAGTATATTCTAATATTTACCAGACATGAGGCCACTACTGCTCTTATTTAGGCTCATAAGCAAATTACTCTGCAGTCACTGCCTAGATATTGAACAAGCACAAGCCACTGGTGCCAAATTGTTCTTTAGAGGAAGAAGAAAAATATTTACTGTAAACTAATGTCTTTCTATATGTGTATACATAACACATGCATGTATAGACAAATACAGGTATACATATATATGCACACATAAATTTAAACAAGCAAATACATTAAAAAGTAAACACCATAAATAGCAAAAGAAGTGAATTAACAGCCCTGTTTCCCTGGTTCTGTCTTAAATTTTCTTACAGAAACCTGCCTGACTGTTTTCAGGAACTGTTGTTTGTCTAGGATTTCTGGAAATGAAAGCCTTATCAATGAAAAACCCTGATGTTTCTGGAATCAAATATTTATTGTGCCTACCTACTACAGCTCTGATTCTCTTAAGGAGTACTGTTATGCAGCCAGAAATTCTGGACCTTCCTGATGCACACAGACTGACCCTTTTCGGTTGTATAGGACAAGTAAAGAAGAACCAACATTACATTTTTTGTGTTATTCACTGAGAAGTGTATGTGTACATGAGAGGTCAGAAGTTCTCAAGCCAAAACAGGTTATCTAAAACCAGGTAATCAAGACATTTATTTCTGTGAAACTGAGGTAAATGTTAATCTATGCTGAGATCTGTAGCACTGCAATTATAAAAAATGAAGAAAAACTATCTCCCTGTAATCTTAACAGCAGAAGCACATCAAATCTTTCTGAGGCGGTGTCCCCCTTTGCCCTCATTATGTGGAAGTGTGGGACCAGTCATCCAGTGCTGTGCTGTGAACCACACAATAAAACTTCCGTTCCTTAACTGGACCAGATTGCCCAGAACCTAAGCTCTCAGCAAGAGCTTTACATTTTTGTTTTCCTATCACTTCTACTCATCCGTAAAGCACATAGTTCAGTGGAGGCATTATGTGATGGTACACTAAGGATAAACCTGAGAAAGATACAACTTTAAATATGTAAATCTTCGCACAGAAAATGCACAGCATTCAAGTGAATTCACTTGAGAGCAAAATTCTTGAGCTGTACAGTATTTTGAATGAGAAATCAAAAAGATTTCTTGTCTTCCAGCAGAGATAGCAATTGGCAAGATTCCCTTTTCATCTTAAGTAGACTGTCAGTTTCATCACCCCTATGAATTCAATTGCAACTCTTAAAACATTTAAAATTTTTCCCAGTCATGAAGGAAAGATTTTTACTTTGATGACTAATTTAAATGTTGAACAGTAGGATTGAGTTTTATTATCTAGGCAATGTGGGATGTTTTCAACCTAAGACTTTCCAGAAATTCTTTTAGAGATGTTTGCTATATATGTGTGTGTGAGCACACATGTGTACAGAGAAAGGTTTCAGAATTCAGATTTAAAAAAATAATGTTCCATAAAGATCTACTTCTTTATCCTAGTCAGAAGCAGTATGTAGTATAGTAATTATATAGTCCCTTGCAACTAACAGGAGCTGCAGGTGTGCTTCATAATTTACTTTACAATTTGTTCTTGGCCTGCTGGAATATTACTTCTATTATAAATAACATCCTGCATGACAAGTATCATATTATGCAAGCCACTAAAATAAAGCACTCTCTGTATTAGCTGAACCAGTTAATCAAATAAAAAGTTTTAACTCAATGACTGATTGCACCTTTTGAACAAGTTGATTTCTATCACCGTAATTACATTTGGAACAACAGGTGCATGTAATTTCTAGATGTTTAAATTCACGGCAGCAATGACAAATTAACAGGTAATTGTTATTAAGGGAGTATGGGCTTCTGAACCTGAGCCTAAACAAACTGGAATAAGGAGCGTGAGCCACCAGTCAACTCAGACATGGACCAAGCAGGTCCTGAGAGAGCACTTGGGAATACATCTTGCTGGATAAGCAGGTGACTGAGGAGTAAGACATCATTTCAGCAGCAGCTGATCCTACGGAGCCAAGCAGATCCATCTCCAGCACAGATCTGCATGCTGTTCTATGCGACTGCCTTATCCTTTTAGACCAGCCTAAGTCCCAAAAGAGCTTTTAAACTGCTTGTTAGTTGGCAAATGGTTTCTTTTATTAACCCTGAAATGTAACCCATCTTGTTTGATGGAAAAATCTCAAACTATAGCACGGAAGTACTGAATGTCCTACGTAACTTCTGGTCTTCTGCATGACTGCTATTCTCAGGCACATGACTTTGTGTTTTCAATATTAAAGCACAGCGGCTTTCTGTTTGCATTTCTGAATTCATAAGGCCCCTTGGTCAACTTTTCTGACTACACAGCTGCTTATATGAGTTCTATATGCATCATACTTCTGGAAGCAAATGTATTAATATTCAGTATTTAATATTCAGTAGTAAAGAAAATTAAATAGAATAATTATTTTTCCTAATACCATTTTGTATATGTGGAATTTCACAGATCACTGGTTAGTTTTCTTAACAGTATTAAACTGAATCAAAATCAAAATACCCTGGGTGTGGGTGTGTATATATATATATATATATATATATATAAACTGTCATTAATCTTTAGTTCTAGTTGTTAACTAATACATAAGCATTCATGGCCCATTATTTCAGGTAAGTTTATATTTTCATTTACAGTTTCTAGAAACCATATGAAATGAATATTGCACCTCACATATTTTCTCCATAGTCAACAATGTGATACCAATACCATAACAACCCGTAAATAGTTTGTGAAACACATCATATGTTTACAGTTTGTAACTGCACACAAGTGATGTTGGACTGATTTGGAAGGTGTCAGCTAGAGATAGAAAATATGCAATCACAGGAGTAGGACAGATCTGCACTTGTGACTCATATACCCACTTGCTATTCCAATAATGTTTTGGTGCCTTTTTTTTTTTTTTTTACCATTCAGCTGTTTATTTTGTATTTATGGCATTTCTAAGATTAGGAATTAGAGCATTTAGTATCTGTTACTGAGTATTTAAGAAGCCACCAAAATAGTGACTTGACAATTTAGAGAAAATATTTACTCAGACAGAATTAATTTCCTTTTTTTCTGAACAATACTTTAATATGCTTCTTTGGGTAAGGAACTCTAAATAAAATAATTGAAATTAAAAGTATCACAGAAACTTCAGAAAAGTCAGATGTAAATACTAAACAGTAAGAAGTTAGCTATACTAATTGTAAACATAATGCAAATTTTGATTTTTCTCTAGAGATTTACTGTAAGAAACCCAAATAGTAAATAAATAAATAAATAAATAAAATCGATATGTAACTAATTTCATGTTGGAAAGAAAAAAAAATAGTTATTGACTTAACTGTCATGAAATCTCTTCATCCTAAGCCAGCTTTTAAATTGCAATGAGAAGCTAATCACAGCCTTCAATAGACTGAGTGTTCAGGTGAGGGAAACCAATCACCGGTAGCTAGAGTCTTATGACAAAAAAAGAATACTTAATGAAGGTATGGTATGAAAAATACTTAGAAGTATACTTAATTTATAACAATTATTTTTAATTTAGAACAGAAAGCTTGCAGTTTTATATTCAGGAAAAGTTATTTGAAAATATTCTGGTAGACAGCCTTTGTTCTGTCATTCTTTCCATAATTACTTCAACTGCGTTTGAGTAGAGATCTGAACAGACAGTCTGCAGGTTCAAGCTAATTAAAAGTGCAAATATATCTGCAGCTAAAATAATGAAAAATTCTCTTCTGCTCAACAGAACCCAATTTTAACAAATGTCAATTTGTGATGAATAAACCCCCTAAACTGATTACTTCTGAAACAGTGAAGGCATCTAATGCCTGTGCATCTGTTTTTCAAAAATCACACAAGAAATTTTTAACAAAAATGAAAAATACAAAGACCAGCCAGCATCACTGTTACAAGTCTGTCAACAAACTCATTTATAAGCTTTCACTTATCAAGCTCCTCTGTGAGATGTTGCTTCTCCTCCTGATACATATTCCTTTAACTAGTTCTGCCTGGTCCACGCCTTCCTGCAACGAGAGTGAATGTGCAGTACCATGCTGAAACTGATGCAGCCCTGGGGCTTGCCACCACCCAGGCACCTGAGTACACACAAGTGCCTTGATGGCAAGCCACTGCCTCCCCTAAGTAGCCCAAAATGCAAATGTCACGATGGCACGACTCAGCGCTGACACGCACAGCATCATATGGCCTGATGCATCTCAGGGGACAAAAAAAGCAGAGAGATTTTCTGATGGTACAGTTTGGAAGATTTTGTATTCAGAATGATTGCTGGACTACGAAGAGGAAGAAACAGAGAGGTCCATCCGTCCCCACACCCCCTGCCCCTACTAACTTTATCTAGAGTTAGTAGCATCTATTTAAGGGGTCATTGCAACATCCCCTAGTCTCCAAAGTCTCCCTTTCAGTTTCAGTAACAC
This sequence comes from Microhierax caerulescens, assembly GCA_035590215.1. NCBI lineage: Eukaryota > Metazoa > Chordata > Aves > Falconiformes > Falconidae > Microhierax > Microhierax caerulescens. The sequence continues at coordinate 85,061,475 of JAVJGJ010000014.1, read as the reverse complement.
TGTTCCAGAGCACAAATTCAGGCTTCTCCAATACATGCCGCTTGCAGCAAAATGCTAACAAAAGCTCAATTAAATTCCCAATTTGCTAACTATCAGTGTATCAGACTTTCAATCAAGTTTCATTTTATTCAACTGCCTGGCCTATTCAGAAGTTTGCAGTAAGAGAAAATGACTAGATGTGCTAAAATTACATTCTCACCTAACTCTTAGCTGGATGGATTAGTCTGCAAGATACAGAAATATTAAACACTGAATTCAAACTTCTACAGCTTTGAAACTCTTAGATAAAGGCAAATGAAAGATAACATCCTACACAAACAGAACTTAGGCATAACCTCTTGATCTTCAGTACCAAAGAAAGGAGATTCAAAGCCAATTTTAAGTCTGTGCTTTGCCTGGGATGAGCATTTGACCTTTTAAAACTTAAAAAACAACAGCTTCTTTTTACTGAAGAGCAGTAGAGGTTCCTCAAATTATTTTGAGATTTAGTTTATTTTCTTGTCTGGTTTTAATGAAGTTACCCATCTGTAGTCCAAATAATTCTCATTCATTAAATCTGCCAGTCTAGTGCTAAGATTAATATTAATGTCTAGTGGACAGTTAGCTTCCAGTTTCAGTTATTTACGGAATATCATGGGTTTTATCTGGTTTACAGTTCTTATTATGCAGGTAGTTTAATATTTATTCCAAATCCAATTGGATTAACATGTTGAAACTCTCAGAATTATATCACGTCTTTCTCCCCTTTTCAAGTCAACCAGCCACAGCATTCATGATGGTTAAAGGAAACATTTTGAATTTACATTGTTCTTTATCAATGCAGTAACAATATTATCTTCTCATACAGAATAAATAGTAGACCATTTAACAGTGCCTCCTCAGGAAAACTGACAAAGTAATTCTGCAGAATTCCCACTCACCCACCCCCCAAAATATTATCAGTGCATCAGAACATGAAAAATGCTTGAGTGTGTCAGACAAGCTAGCCCTACAGGTTGCCACCAACACTGCTAAGAGGATATGGTAATTAAGGGGAGCAGAGAAAACTGGGCACCTTAGTTAACCTGTTCATCTCAAACTCCACCAGAAGCCAGTCATTAGATTAAGAATTTTACAGGGCTGAGTCATATTTTCTTCCACAAACTCAGATATTCAGAAACCATAATATAAAGTAATTTTAAAATTGATTTCCCTAGCTCTTACGCTTTCAACAAGTACCCTTTACTTCTGGTACTGAGGAATTAGGCAAATAATGTGTTATTCCACATTCAGCTTACCCAGCCCTTTGATTTTGTAAAGCCTCAGTCATATCTCTGCTGAGACTTCTCTCCAGATTTAAGATCCCCAGTTTCTTGGTCTATTCTCACCATGCAGCTGCTCCAAACCCTGGCTCATTTTAGTTGCCTTCCTCCAGTGATACTTCTGTAAGTCCATCATACCCCTCAATATGCAGAGAGCAGTTCTGCACACAGTACTCAACATGAGCATGGTACGATGTTCAATGACAGCAAAACTCTTTTTTTGTTTTGTTTTCAAATACTCTTGCTGATGCTGCCTAAAATGTTATGGTTTTTTGGCTGCCTTTCCAATCTAAGCCTGCAAACACTGTCAGCGATAATGCCAGAATCACTTTCTTGAGTTGTAACTGCCATTTGCAAGCTCAGCATGTAAGCATGGTATAGACTGTTTCTCTGAAATTTGTTGCCTCACATTTGTCTGTGATAAGGATCATCTGCCACTTGTTGCCCATCTGCTCAGATTTGGAGTTTCCCGCTATCAGCTCCGTATTTGACTACCTGAGAGAGCTTAACGTCATGGGCATCCTTGGAAATGTCACCATACACCTCCTGTCTCAAACTAAACTCTCATATTCACGCACCTTACAGACACATCTATGCTGGTTTCTCTTACTTCTGTAATCTTCCCCCACCTCCCAACTGATAAGTGTGTTCAAATTTTGCTTTAGAAATATGTCCAGAATGGAATGTATGAGCCCTATCTGTAAACTACATAAGATTATCAAAATCAATTTCTTCCATCTTGCTAAGCAATAGCAAAATAGACTACAGTATGTAACATTTCCTTGCCATTTAAATAATGCTTAGCAACATTACACAACATTTTGATTTCAAAGTCACTGTCAGATTTCATTTCTGGAATCTATTCAGTTGCTAATTTCTCCCCACTTCCTTTATCTTGAGAGCTGCTGAGCCAAAAAAATTAATAGAAAATAGAATTTCAGTTGATCACAACTCCTCTGTTTGAACTACTGAGAATCAGCTTTCGTAGCATAGCACAACTTATACTACAAAAAATAAAACATAAAATCTATTTAAAATTTAGAAACAGTTTTCTGATTTCCAGAAGGTTCTAAATGTTAATATATATTTTATTTTTCTTTCAAATTATTAAATTAAAAGGTATTCTACCAGTCTGCTCTCCCTTCAGAATAATTTTCTTCCATTATGTTTTTTTAATGTGGTTTCATTTTCAAAATTGGCTTAAATAAACCAAAATCTTAGAATTCCCTTCATAATTATAACATTATTTTAATTGTGAACATTTTATTTTTAGGAAAGAGAAATATTAAAGGACTATTAAAACTTAGATGATCCAAAACATAAGCACACTGAATTAGGAGTTTGTTTGGAAAACAGTGTTAAAGCCATTCTGAAAAAGAGGAGTAAAAATGTTTTAATTCACCCAGATCTACTATAATTTATATTGTACTGAAGTACTTAAATAAATTTGCCATAGTACAAACACACGCAATGGACACTGCTGTGACTATATTAGTTCTTTTGGGTTGCACGCAGAGATCATTTCCTTTGACTTCTCTTGTTTGGCCCATGCTTTGCTCTTAATGAAAAATTAAGGCAGTTTGGGTGACACAGGATTCAAGTCCTAAAAAGAGTTAAACTGACCGTACTCCAAAACAAATCAGGAAAACTAATGAAGAACCAAAAGATGCCAAAGCATAAAAGGGATGAAAACCCCACGACACCAAGGTTGTACGAAGACTGTGCAGCAGACAAGCCTACAGTCTTTTCATGCCTAGGATCATCAATAATTGAGACCTAGCTAGAACACACCACATTATTTCGGTAGACTAGGCTTCTTTCCTTTGAAAATCCGGTCTGTGAGAGTGAAAAGACAAAGGAAAGAAGAAAAAGCATGTACTGGGAGGCAATATAGCTAGACTAAGGGTAGGATCTGTATCTAAGATTTGGAGCAAAAGCTTCCCCTGACTGATGCATCAAGAAAGACCAGGCGATGCATAGAAGTGCAAACTCCTCTGTCCTGATGCACACTACGGTATATAAAAAACATTTGTATCAGTTTAACACGACACTACCTGTATTCCTTCTAGAGCAATGCATGCATTCATCTAGAGTTCACTGACTGAGTTCTCAGCAGTCACTGTCCTCAAAATTACGCAAGCTGTCATTCCAGGTGAAAACAAGCCAACCCGTCAACAAACCAAAGAGACCAAAAGAAGGAATGCATGTGCATGTGTCTATGCAAGAACCTTCACCTAGGAAACGTTACTGCATTATTCCCATTAAAGAGGTCCTAGGCTTCCTTAAAATACAGAATGTGCCAAGACACTCCATATACTGTTAACACCACCTTGAGCCAAAACAAGATTCAGACAGACATTTCTATTGATAAATGAAGTACAATATCTATCTTCACCAGAACTGGAACATGTTTCATACTCTCTGCAAATCTCAATCACCAATCTCTTTCTTCTGTGTTGCCCAGGGAGCTTACAGGGCTATTAAAATGCTGTGTTATTGTTTTATAAGTGCTATCACTTACATAACAAGTAAAGGCTTAGAAACACAGATGGGTCTCCATTGTACAAAAGAACAGCTTTTAGGGTGATAAAGGCAGGCCAAGGACTCCCTTGTGTAACAAAGAGCATTACCATCAACACCTGGAAATCCAGCAGAAAGAAATATTTAAAGCACTGCTGAAACTGCTTGGAACTGTAGCTTACTTGTTGCCTCTCCTCCTTTTAATGTGTTCCAAATGAAACTTTAATCGTCATTAAACTCAGTAACAATCTTTCAGGACACTCCTTTACCAGCAAACATTTCCCCAGTGTTGCCCCCCACAGCTCTAAACCAAACAAATGGTACATCACACATCAGAAGTAACAAAACTTGCACACTACTAGTTAACTAGTACATCTCCAGCACTCACTGATGCACCTCGATAAGGAATATTCTGGGTTTGAAAAAAATGCATGAAAAAACTTCTACTGTTTTAAAGCAGACTGTCATATGAATTTAGGCCTAGCACCTAGATTAAGAACATATGCTTTTATAAAACCTAGTATTAACAGCAACAACAACAACAACAAATCCTTTTTCTTTTTAATCGGAAATTCTCTTCTTAAAGAAGTTAAACCATTTTTGTGTTATCTGTAACTCAAACAGCTCTAGCTTCTCCTTGGCTGCATGAGAAAAACAAATCAATCAGAAAGTGATTATAAATATCATTAAATTACGAATCCATTCTTTTTATCCAAGTTATGAAATGCAGATGTTAATGGCATTTATGATGAGAAGTGAGTAAGAGTAGGATTAACTGTATGAATTAGCTAAGATATTATTAGTACTATAGAGATGTATTTTAATGCCATACTATCAAATAGAAAGATGGTAAATCAACTGTAAATTCTGTAAATGAAGCTCTAATCTGTTCTACTTATAATCAAACAATAATGTGTGCTTGTTTGAAGTTTTTAACATTAAGAGTAGATTTATAAAAATGTGGAGTATGGAAGGGAGTGGTGGTCATTGACAGGAGAAGGTGGAAAAGAAGAATTAAACAAATGATAGCGGGTGTGAATTTTAATTACTGATAATTCATTATGAATATAAAAACTCCAGAAGTTGAGAGCTCCTTTGAGTGTTTAAGCCAGAAGCAAATCTAAAATAACTAAAAATAATTTCACAATATTTTTGCTCTCTTTTAACCTACCTCTTTTTTTTCTCTACCAGCTGTCTGCAGATCTCCTGCCACCGGCTGTTCAAACTTTCCAGTTGTTCCTTCAGCACCTTAGCATCTGCCGCTGACGACTGCTCAATAATCTCTTCACCAGTTACATTCAATATTTTGACACCACTTTGCTGTGGCCCAATGCCATCTTGAAGCTCCTGCAAAACACCCAATGCATACGCATGTTCATAAAAATGTCAAGCATGAAACAAAATGCTTCATCACATACTGGCCAGATGGAAAGAGATGAAAGTTTTTGCTCTCCTCTGAATTCCAAATGAAAAATCCAGAGGTGAGTAGAGAGAAAGACATCTCATCTTTTTGTGACAATTGCCTTTCAGTGCATCCCTACAGCCCTTTTTTCCCTCATGTATTCTCGTCTAATAGAGATCATTACAGCAATATTCTGCAGATCAATTAATAAGTAAAACTTGCAAACAAATTTACTTCAATACCCCCAAAGGTATACACCATGTTTATTTATTAGCCTACGAAGCATTGTAAAATTTGAATTGCACAGTGTTTGGAGTTCCTATTACCTATGAACACAAATATGGGATGTTGAAAAAGCAAAAATTGTTTGAAGTACTCCTAAATCCATTAAAGAACACATTTGTCTCCAGTTGCAAGAAGCCTGATAATCTATTCCCTCATGGGGGTTTTTGGGGGGTTTTGTTTGTTTGTTTGTTTGTTTGTTTTGGTTAGGGTTTTTTTGTTTGTTTTTTGTTTGGGATTTTTTTTTTAGGGTTGGGGGGAGCTACATTTCTGAGGAAAAGTATTACTTTCATTGTTTCTACTTACAAAAGAAAACAAAAAACTACAAAAAGATAACCAAGATGGACCATTTTTCAAGTTCTACTAAATGCATTAGGATACATTTTCTATACCTTTTATCATTAAAAAAACCTGCCATGCCTGTAGCTACTTGTACCTCATGTTTAAGAGCAACACTGTACCTTAGATTTTAACACTGTATTCGTTTAAGAAAGTTCATATCTATACATAAACAAATAAATCCTTTCATATTTTTAATAATCATCAGAGAATTTCATTGAATTCCTTAAAGTGTACAAGAAGAAAAGAGTAAAAGAATTTTCAACACTTTACTGCTAAAAATAAGCAGAAACTGAAATAATTTCACCAGTCTACACTGTGGGATTCATACTTAGGTTTCACGTTATCAGGCAGTGTGTTTGAATCCTATCTACATACAAGAGCTTTCAAGTAAAATGCTGAATCTAGCTTTTTTTGGAAGAAACCAAGTATTTTACTGTATCACACTATGCTTGTTTTCTTTATCTAAACAAAAAATATAAATTACAGAGAAAGTTAGTATATCAACATATTAACATTACATTAAATGTGTCCATGAACTGGTTAAAATCAGCAGGGTACAGCTTTCCAGGAACGTAAAAGGTGAACATTAACTACTATTAACTTTTTTTTTTCTTTTTTCTTTTTTTTTTAAATGTATCTTGCCCATTATATCTTCAGGGATGCGGTTATGATTGAAAGTTCACAAGTTGAACCACACTTGGGAGTTACCCTGTTTTAACACAAACACACCCCAGTGGCCAGCTACTAATTCATTAGTAATATCATAATCATATAATATTATATATCATATTATATAATAATCATTAACTGCACAAAGTCAGTTGCATACCCTGTTGAGGGTTTTGCAAAAATTTTACACAGACAGCTTGAACACCAACACCAGCACAACTTGGGGCACAGAGGCCAACATCCACCTGCCGCTGCAGCATTTACCCACAGTCCTGTGCAGGTGTCCAGTTTTTCCAAGCACTCTATGCATTTGATGCTTTTCACATGATTAAATGGAAACACGTGCTGATGAAATTTGCCTACAGCCTAAGAAAAAAGATTTTTCTTGATACTGGGTAGCGTGCAAAGCACAGCAACCCATAAAGACATTTAGTTTTTTTAAAATTATTTTTATATTAAGTGGACACACGTGTTTTTAACTGTTTTGCTGAAAGTCATGTTTCCAAACACACCCTCCAATGCTCTTGGACCACAAAGATGCTTTTCATTCTGTATCTAAAACCTGTCAACAGCGATAGGTCCCTATTCATTCTCCTTCTACCCTTGCCACACACGTGTATGACAGCAAAGCGCTTGGGGCCTGCAAGGAGTTGCCTGTCATGGCCTTACAGTTTATGGTGCTTTCGTTGACGTTTCACCCTTTCATACAGAAACGGCAAAGCAAAAGGGCATGTTGCCCTTTGGGTTCCCAGCTTATTCAGGCAGCCATCTGAGATACTTATATGTGCAATTATACAGTTTCTAATCACTTTATGAACAGAGTGAGCAAACCAACTTAATTAAAAACGAGGTGTTTATATAATGTTAAAAATAAAATTACTCAGAAAAGACCTCATCGTATTTATAACCACAAAGCTTATCACAATTTTGAGTGGATTGCAGATATTTCTATATACTCTTTGTTTTCAACATGTTGCATTTTTAGCTACTAAGAAAAGCAGATGATCATATAAATACCTATTACTTTAATTTTGCTTTCTTGTGATTCCCAGGTGTAAGTAAGCAGGGAATGACATATCAGTAAAGTAAGGTTTAAATATTATCTCAGACTAAGTATTGAAAAAAACAGTATATTAAATGATTTCTACCTCTCATATAGATGGTTTTACGTTTTGATAATGGCCTCAACAAATTTAGTATAATAACTTAAAACTGCCAAGGCAATCATATGATGCTTCTTTGCCTTATCAGTTTTTCTTTCCCCAAGATTTACCTAAAATGAGATATTATGCACACTCTTTCAGAAAACTTCCAAGTGGAACAGATGCAAAAAAGAAATACAGAGTAAACACGGGAAAATTCTCACCAAAGTCAATAGAGATGTTTCTGCAATAGCAGGGGACTCTGTCCATAATCAGCATGAAAACTTTTGCCTAGATCAATGTTCGTTTTCATTTTTGTTCTCTTACTTGAACTTCTTGGTTCTAGAAGCAACTGCTTAGTGACAGCACAAAAGCAGCTGCTTAATGATTATGGTTTTTAATCAAACACAAAAAAAGGAAATGGGGAAAAAGGGAAAAAATGGAAAGAGAAATTCCCACAGTAATTTCTTAATATGATACTTTCAGCATTGCTTCAGATCTCCCCAAATGTCTGTACAACACTATTTCAGTTGTACCTCCAAACATTCAGTTCATATTTTGCATCAATATTACCAGCTGTGTGACTTGTCAAGCTGTTCTTGAGATACTCATGCAGTATAGTGAATATTAATAAACCACATCTGCCTGTGACAAAGTTGTTGGTAACACTTATTCTTCAGAAAATACTTTCCAACTACATCATACGTTGCCTTGCCTAAGAAAATTAAAGGTCTGAGAGACCCTGAATTTACAGGCATTTCTAGTACCATCTTGGCAATGGCTTTCAGTTCATACTCTGAATATGAGGTGTGAATCCTCTAAAAGGGAGATAGAACAAGAATATCTAACACTAAAAAACATTTGTCTTCCCTTTCCTCTTGTTTTTAATTTCCTTCCCATGCTGCTTTTCCTTTTATTATTTTCAGTTGAATTATTCAGTGGCTTTGCTATTCATTGCCATTTTCTTTCTTGTTCTATTTTTCCCTTTTTTACCCTCTCCCAGTCAATCCTGTGGCTTGCTTTCCCCTAACTACAACCAAAGATCAATAAAAAACCTGCAATAATGGAGATCCTAGAGCTAGTTCTATTCGTAAGCTTGCTGCACATCGCTACAAAGAGAAGTATTGTATGTTCTGCAGTTGCCATCCTTGTGCTTATGGACTTCTGCCCATTTAAGTTTTCTCTCACTGTTATACCACTCTTTTTCTTTTACTCTTTTTTTCTGTAATACATTTAATTTTACAACACTGCACCACTCAAGCAGCCAAAGGAACTTTCGACTGAATATGGATATCAGTGTATGCCTTGAAGTCAGGTTGTTAACAGGGCGCACAGTGATACTCATTTTAACGACATCTAAGAGTTACACTGCACAAATTTCTACATAACTGTGCACATGAACTTGAGAGAACAGTAGATAACAGTTTTGGTTACCTAAAGATGCCTGTACTTTCTGCAGAGAAGACTGATTCTTTGTGCATCACTTTGTAACACATGCATTTGAAAAGCAGAAACATATCCCTGTTGATACAATTGCAGTATTTAACCTAACAAACAAAATTAATATGAACTATGTGCTCACCAAAATGGTGTCTCACTAACATTTGATTCCCTTTTTAAAGCCCTGACTGTGCCTTCTTCATTCAGACAGCTGCCAGTAACCTTGTTTTGTCAACAAGAAACAAAACTGACAAAAAACCTATACCTATTTTGTCAAATCCGATCCTACATCAATTTTATCTACTATATAAACAATATGTAATTACATAAAGTTATAGTACTTTGGTCTTATGTAATTTTTTTATTTGAAATGTGAGTATTTTTTGTGATGAGTTTTTTTTTTGAATGGACCCTAATTAACAATTCAATATATGTTGTGATAATAATACTAAACATTTGCTTAACCTACCATCAACAATATCATGAAGAGTTAGTTACACTATTATTTTTCCCTGAGAAACTATGATCTTTTTTTTGTAAAGAAAGAGAAATAATTTATATGATTAATGATTTATCAACCAATTTCAAATACATTACATTATGACATCCCTAGTTGTCAAATTTTTTTCCTGATACCATTCACAATGCTCATGACAACCGATGAGGCAATATGACAAAAAGATAAGTTATTGGTTCTGATAGATTCCTGTTGATAATTAAAATAGTAAAGAAGAAAAAGATTTGAGTGGATGAGGATTTGAAGTAAACCAGTTTGATTTCTTTTCCTATGTTATGTAATTGAAACACTCATCAGAGTCCTTACCTGCTTACCTAAGCGGGTACCAGAATGGCATAATTTCTTGGACTTTGTTATTTCTTAGTTAACTTGTACATATATCATGCAACTCTTTCTGCAGTCTCATTTCCTCTTGTCATTGACTGAAACAGCATTTTACTGTTAAACTTAATCAGAAACTATTCCATAAGCAATCTTACCAGCACTTTCCTCTTTTCATTGTGGTAGACAAACATGCTTAACAATAATACATTGTTATGGAAAAGCCCTGTAGCAACATGAAGAAATACCACAAACAAGCTAATTTCTGTCAGAGACACTAGCTGGCACAAAATGTTTTAAGGAAAAAAATATTGTATTGCTTTTCCTTAATTTAGGGTAAGTTACAGATTCTAAAAGCATGTAAAGGTACTACGTACCACTTTCAGAAAATGGTAGTCTTGAATTTGACATTAATGTGCTATTCTTTAGCCATTTACATAGATTTTTCTTCCCCCTTAAACCGTATAAAAGCATAAGGTTGACATAAGAGTGTCTACCCAGATGCAAAAACATAAATCAGAGAACTGTGAAAACATTTGGTGGAAAACTATCCCCAAAACAATTTGCTAGCATTTGGTTACCAGAATGAATTTATCCATTAAGAGTATGTACCTCTGTTCAAGATTCTATTAGAAATAAGGAAGAAATCAGTTTTCCAGGCAGTTAAATCACATTGATTTAATCTGGAGATATATTACTGGCACTTTTTTAGGATTAAAATAATCAACAAAAAGTATATGTTGTTTCCTAGCTGTTTTGTTATAAGCAGCTACACAATGTTCAATATTTTGTGTGCATTATGTTTGTTATTGTGTTATTATGAATTATGGAATCTCAGGGCAGCTGATAGAGATGGAAGATGTGAAAAAACAGTAAGAAATTGAAGGCAATGTTTACTACGGAGTTAATAATTTAAAGCAAAGCATTTTTTTCTCAGAACAAATTACAGGAATTATTATGGCTTGAATATTACTATCAAGTGCTACTATGAAAAGAGGAGCATCCTGCGTTGACAGTAGGCTCTGGGCTGGTTCTACCTATAAAGCAGAACTAGGTGAGGTTTGTCAGTTTGTACTTGGTTTCTACATCAAGTGCTTTGAATATATTTTTTTTAATATATTTTGATGTTGTTTAATTAGAAAAACAAGAAGTCCAGTGCTGCCCTGGCTGCACTGCTGATCATCCATGACTGTTACTGTACACAAAGAAATGCAGGTACAATGCAATTCCACAACTGTATGTTTTAACAAATAAAATAGAAATATACAACTTCTCATATTCTGCTAAAAGCGCTTCTAATCAGAAAATCTCAGATTTGTTTGAAACTTTTAATATATTCTAGACTTTAACCCTTGACTATGCCCCTTCTTTCTAAAAAGTGAGAAATTTGTTCTTCATAAAACAAGGCATAAAAACTGAAATTCCTTTATTTTGCCTTTACAAATCCTTCAGTCTAGCCTGCTGTCCTCAGAAAGCAGTAGTCTACTGTACCTCAATAGCCTAGTAACTTCATACTTCAGATCACTACAGTAATTCCAGATTCTTGTCACTGCTGCCTGTGCTGCTATCAACTACAACTCCAAATGCATCTCTCCAGTTCTTCTTACTAATACTTAATGAATTTTCCTTTATAACTAGCTCTTGAGAGGCAAGTATCACCCAGTAGGACTTGGTACTATGAATTTCACCAGGGTGACAATCTGGTTTTTGAGAAGATCAAGCAAAAGTTTTTCCTGGATCCCTTATTATTGTAATAAATTAACCTGAATTTGTCTCTTCCTGCAATGCAAATTTCTCACGCCTTTAAATCCACAGGTGTGACCAAGGAAAGAGGAAGACAAGGGCTGCAAATGGAAATTTTCCCTCACATACATCTACTGCAACAAACCTGTTTTGAACACATTAATCATGTTTGCCTCAATTTTCTTGCTTCTCAATATGATAGAGCTTGGAGCTTAGAATAATTTGTTATCGGCTTTAGAAGACCTTCTGGATGCAGCTGCTGAGTAACTACGGTTCTAAAAGCTGCCTCCTACTCCTGCCCAAAGTCATTCTGGAACCAGCGTGTTTGCCTGGACAGAAAGTTAGAGAGCTGTATTGGGTTTGCATGGTGAGGTTTTGGTGGCGGGGGGTGGGGGTGGGGGTGGTACAGAGGTGGCTTCTGTGAGAAGCAGCTGGAAGCTTCCCTGTGTCTGACGGAGCCAATGCCAGCCAGCTCCAAGATGGACCCACCGGTGGCCAAGGCTGAGCCCATCAGTGACAGTGGTAGCACCTTGTGATAATGTATTTTAGAAGAGGAAAAAGAAAACAGCAATTGCAACTGAGAGAGAGAGGAGTGAGAACATGTGAGAGCAACAGCCCTGCAGACGCCCAGGTCAGTGCAGAAGGAGGGGCAGGAGGTGCTCCAGGTACCAGGGCAGAGGTTCCCCCCCAGCCCGTGGTGAAGGCCACGGTGAGGCAGGCTGCCCCCCTCAGCCCGTGGAGGTTAGTGGTGGAGCAGATCATGGAAGATCCCATGCTGGAGCAGGTGAATGCCCGAAAGAGACTGTGACCTTATGGATCTGGAGGAGTTTGTGAAGAACTGCAGCCTGTGGGAAGGACTCACATTGGAGAAGTTCACGGAGGGCTGTCTCCCATGGGAGGGACCCCATACTGGAGCAGGGGAGGAGTGTGAGGAGCCTCCCCCTGCGGAGGAAGGAGCAGCAGAGACAGTGTGTGATGGACTGACCGCAGCCCCTACTCCCTGTCCCCCTGTGCTGCGCAGCAGGAGGGAATAAAAAAAGCTGGGAGTAAAGTTAAGCCTGAGAAGGCGGGAGGGGCAGAAGGAAGGTGTTTTTTAAGATTCGGTTTTATCTTTCTGATTTCATTGGCAATAAATTAAATTATTTTTTCCTGAAGTTGAGTCTGGGTTTACCCGTGACGGTAATTGCTGAGAGATCTCCCTGTCCTTACCTCGACCCACAAACCTTTCATTCTATTTTGACTCCCTTGTCCAACTGAGGAGAGGAGTGACAGAGTGGCTTTGGTAGGCAGCTGGTGTCCAGCCAGGGTCAACCTACAACAAAAGCACTCTCCGGATCTTAGAAGCATTGAAAAATAATATATTATCGGTTCAGATGAGAGCTGACCTTGGCAATCCAGTCACCTTATTACAAATTATTTAGGTAAGCAGTATTGTCATCAAATGCTGACACTTTGCAAGCAAACTAACTCCTGGTAGTTTTATAAAGATATTTACCACAGGATTATTAATAATAATAAAAGTGCATGTCTTTCCCTTTATTTCCAGTGATATGTAATTGCTAAAATGGGCCATACTCCTTTAAATGTACGTTTCACATCCCTTTCTAATGCCACACTAAATTGTCATTAAAGTCATTTCAGTACTAACCTGTAAGGCGCATGACCAGAGGTCTATTTTGTGTTTCTAACCTAAATTACACAGTTGCTTCTTATTGGTTTATAAGTCAATTTAGCTTTAGAACTCATTTGGAAACACTGCAGGGAGAAAGAAGAGGCACTTTTTATTTTTTTTTTTTCTTTTCCCAAATCATCCCCACTGCTACTGCATACTAAGTATAATGTTTCAGGTTAAATACATATAATTTAACTATAAGTCAAAAAAACTACTCACTGATTTTGTGGCACACATGATGCCACTGAAACATATTAATATCCGTATTTATGTATCTCCAAAATGTAAAGACAAGCCTCTGTCAAACAGTTTTTCCATTTACCTTTACACGTATCTGTGGCAAGTTCTGACTGTGTCCTGATTTGATGCCACGTTTAATTTGCACTTTCTGATATTTACAACATTTTGATATTTTAACCAGCTCTGAAAAGTTATAACTGAGCGAATAATGTCAATTATAAGAAAAATTGTATCCTCCATCTTCAATCTCTTTCCAGCTATCACAAATCAAACTACTCACATAATATGTCCCAGTAATATTAAAAATAACAACATGACCTAGTTTCTTCAAACATAGCTTATTCTTAAGTTTTCAAGGACATCACAAATACTGATGGAATTACCTAAATATCAGGCCAGCTTTTTTAGCTAAATACATTATTTTATTACAACTCAAGGTGAACACAGTTCATTTTCTGCCATATTTAAATCAATTCGTTTTTCTTAAATAAAAAGCAGAGTTATCACAATTTTATGATTTCACAGCTTTTCTTGTTTCTTACAGAAATATCCATAGCCTTGCATAACCCAAGTTATTTCCTATACACTTCCTGTGCTTCAAAAACTAGAAAACTCTGGTTTGCTTTCCTGTGGAATCTCTATCTTGAAAGTACCACCCCTAATCTTTAACTCAGCAGCACTGGAATAAATACATGTGCCTCAGCATCCTGTTTTCCTTTCGATTTTGCTATTTAAGCTGTTATATATTCTTTTGAAATTACTAGCTTGTGATTTGTCCATGCTTCTGGCTATGAAAAAACAACAACAACCAACCACAAAACCTCATTACATAAAAGTAGCAGACTGGAAATATTCAACAAGCTGTACATATATTGACTCACCAGTGCTGGTCATTTATAGCCTCCCTTTAAGACAAACTACCTTAGGCATCACCCGCTTCAGGCATTTGACAAACTATTTCTATAACCCTCACAGTCTGAGTTTTCATCCACGTATTTTACATTTCTTTTTAAAGCAGGTTAACATAGTATATACATTTTTTCAATTAAAAAAATCTGTGTGTAACTTATTCTGCATCACTAATTAAAAAAAAAATATTCTTGACAGGCATTAAAAAATTTTCTGAATACTTTTTTTTACTCTACAGAAACTGTGCAAAAACAGTCACGTAGCAGATAAGATGGAAAACACCAGCAATTGTGCCTGCCTGTAGAAAAATTAATACCAAAAAGATTCGGACTAGTGGTCAATGTACACTGACTTGACTACAACTGTAGCAAGTCATAGAGGAATATATTATCCTGGGCAATATCCAGCCTGCAAAAGTTTGCAATTGCAAATTCCCAATTGCAGAGAATTACTGTGGTAGACAAGAAGATGAGTCGGTTTATGCTTGCAACTGTTTACATACAGACAGCTTCAAGTGCAAAGCAAGTAAAATGGTATTAAGGTACCATGTACAGACTCACTTAATGATTTACCTGTTATCTGTCATTGCATTGTGGCCTTGCATTACAACAATATGAACAAAGCATAGTTATTGGTTCAATAAGATAACACAAACATGACCTGAATTGCCTAGATCATTGCCTGAAATTTCAAGTAGGTTAGAAACAGAACAGAATAAGCCAAGTGACCATAAATAGTCATTTTTCAAAAAGAGGAGGAAAAAGTCTGATTACAGCAACAGATATTTCCCTGCCTTGCACTAGAAGTATAATTGTAGCATAAGGTCAACTGTTTTGACCTTAAGACGGACACAAAAATCCCTACCAAATCATCTACCTGAGGATTTTGGCAGCCAGAATTAATTGTCTGCTTTCTGCTTCTCCTCCTCCTGTTCACCATTAAGTCAGCATTTGCCTCAAGCCTCTGAGCAAGAGTAACTGGTGGGAGAATGGCAATGGTGAGGGGCAGACAACAAACCAACTGGTTTGTGAGCAGCTATCACGTCTTCATTCTTCCTCTGTTTTGATTTTGCTGTTCCTTCCTTTGCCTTTCGTATCTCCATGAACTCTGGATTCCTCAGAGCTGTTGCTGTAGCTCTCTTAGTGCTGAGGAGAAGCTTTCTGCCCCAATTGAGTCACATTAATTTAAGGAGACTGGCTTTACTCCCCACAACAACCACTGGGGTGATTCTCTACCCCCGCTACACTCTATTTTCTTTAGTATGTAATAGACTTAGCCTGTGTATCCATCTTGTTCTTTCTTTAGAGCATAATTATAGCACTTGGGGTCTGATATTTTATTAATTCAAATGCTTTCCTAAGCATGCCAGTGTTGATACTCAAGGGATATCTGATTTACATATTACCATAATTTAATTTCTGATTGCTAAATTCATCAGCTTGCTTCAAAGTAGTTGATATAAACATAGTAAGACTTTCAGGAACTCATGTTCGTTGCATATTTAACATTAACATATTTTTCTTAGTACAGTACCATGCAAATCAATATGTTTATTAGAAATTTTACATTCAGTGAAAAACATGCATCTTGACATCCAGAGCTTTTAGGTGAAGAGGAGCAGACTGAGTTTTAAACATCAAGGCTTAGAAATAAATATTATTTTTTTCAACAAGGAAACACATTAAGCACTTTTATCAACAATAAATTATTCCACTAAAATCAAGCCAGCTGTAATAACTTTTATGAGAACTAGGTGCTCTCTGCTGACAATGATTAACTGCAGTTTGGCTCTTCTCACCTCTTCAACCAGAGGCAGTATTGAAATAGCTGTATCAAAACAGAGAGAAATATGTGTTGAGAACAGGTGAGTGCTAGGCTAAGGACAGGGAGCCAGGAAGCAAAAAAACTAGGCCTAAATAGTAATTCAGGAAATATTCATTCACTTTCTGAAGATGTATCACTATTCCATAGACTTGTTAGAAACAAACAAAAAAAAAAAAGACCAGTGTTTGTTTGTTGGTTTGTTTGGGTTTTTTTCTCTACTGAAATATGTAATAAGGTTTTACTTATTGCTTTACTAGAGACCTGACTCGTACAAATGTATGAAGCCAATGTGTGAAGTTGTAAAGTTGTTTCACGTGTTCAGCTTGCCCAGCTCACAGATGCTGAGAGTACTCGGTAATACTCTGCACAAGGTTCCAGCAAAGTGGCTTTGGGGAAAAAAAAACATCCCTTCTTTCAACTAACATTCCATGGGGAATAAAAGTACCAAATTAAATAAAAATCAGACTCCTTTTCACTTTCTAAGGATAATGTAAAAGTCTGCTAACTTGCAACTTTCTAAAACTAATACTCAAGCAGACATAAGTAGTTTTCCATGTTTAGAAAAAATGAGGTAAAATTAAACCAGTGCCATTTACAGCTCATTATTATGCCATCCCATCACCATCCATAGTATCACCTGAGAATGAAAACATATACCAACACAATATTAATATTAAGTTATATTAACACCAAATTGTTTTAATAAAGCATTAATACAATTTTTAGAAATGTTATAATATAAATATTATATTAGGAAGATAATATTGATTACAACCTCCTAATTTTATCAGCAGGATGCTACACACAGGAAAACCATTCTGCAAGTTATTTAGGCAATTTTGTGGTGTTCCCTTGTTTTTATTCACAAATTTCTATGCTTGAATTTTACACTGAATTTCTATGCTGGGGCATAGTAACAATGAGCATATTAAACTGTGTCTTAAATAAATACTTCCTTCTCAAATAATTACTTTTTCAGTGACAATATGATCTTAGATGGTTTAAATTATTATTGTTTTATAATCATAAGATGACAAAAGCACAATGCATTCCATCAAGGAACGAGGACATGTAGAAAACTTTAGTTCAACCCTTCAAATAAATCCAAGCATAAAGTAAGTTTTACTATAAAAAAGGAGTCCTGTCTTCTAGTACATACCAGTCTCTCCCAAAATAAGCATAAAAATGAGTTGACATATACAAATGATTTTGTCTACTTACTTTGTACCTATACCAAAAATAAGACAATAAGAATAAAGAGACAAAAAATTGTCAACAGAAATAATTCCATAGTACAGATCTACTCAAAATTTGAACAGAACCAATGAAGTTATTTTCTGTGTTGCAGTACCTCTCACCACAGGAAAAAATGATTATCAATGGCAGAAGAATTTTTTCTGGTTCAAAATTAATATATTGATTTCTAGCTGAAGAGCAAAAGATCTACAAAATATCTCAAAGTGAGTCAATAAAACACTAAAATCCCATTTAAGAAGTTAGCTAAAACTAGATATTGCTAGTAATTTAATAATCACTAGGAAACAGGAGAAACAAGGTAAATCACATTATTTTCAGCCTTTAAAACTGATCTTGTCCCTTAAAAAATAAGAATAGATCAAATGATACTTATAACTTTCCATAAATATATTTGGACAGAATCAAGTGTTTACAATTTCCTGAATAATCCTGATCAAGATGTTTCTCTAACTGCACATAATTCTGGTTCATGGTCATTTTTAACACTGAAGAAAAAAAATCTTTTTTCTTCAATCCACCATGACACTGCATACCTAAGAGACAGTATACATTGTATAGCTTGTATAGAAGGCTGGCCATAAAATTCTAACCTTAACATAAAATAGCTAAACATTTCTTCAGATCTAAAATTCCTTCTCTGTTTCTGGTTTTTTTTTCTGCAGAATCACTAACAGGATTGAGTATGCATGCACCACGATAAACAATGGAACATGGAAAATAAAATCAAATTATTTTTCTTTTCTTCTTAAAAAGAATTCACAGAGGTCTACCTGGCAATTATTCATATTATTCCCTTATTTTAAAAGCCAGCGTATGCTTGCCAACAGCCACACACTTCTCCTTCGGTCTTTATTCAAAATGTTAGCACTTTACTCTCACACAGTATTTGAAGAGTAAGAAATAGATCTTATTGCTGTACCAAAACTAAGAAACCCTCTTCCACTCCTCAGCCCCCCAGGGATGACCTCCACCATGACTTGCCAGGAGCTGCCCTACGCACAGAACAAGTGCCTGTGTGAGACACCTCACAACGATTCAAACCCACTGCCTATACAGCTGGCCACCTACCCTTCAGACCCCCCCATCTACACAAGACTGCAACCACAGGGAAGGTGGGGAAAAAACACCCAACAACAACAAGAACAAAAACAAACAAACAAACAAAAAAACCAACTCAAAAAACTCAAAAAACCAAACTAGCCCAAATATTCTCTAAGAACAGATCTAATGCAGGTTGGTTTTATTTGCTCTCTTTGCCTGCTACATCCCCTGTCCCCCTCACTGCAGAAGTTCCAGTTCTTCCATCTCTCTCACTAGGTAAGACAGTAAGTATGGGATAGTCTGAGGACCAAGATTCATTTACTTGTTAGCTTGTGGGTTGCTACTCCAAGGAAACATTAAAATTTTGACCTCTGCTTCTTTCTCTCTCGGTGCCAGCGCTGAGTTATATCCTACCCAGGTACCAACGTTCTAAGTCTCACAGGAACTTAATTATTTGGGAATCTCTACCTCTGCTTCAACAGTGAATTCAAAAGTCTTTACAGACCATGCTACAAAAGACTGAAGGCAGACAATGAAATCTCATAACCTCCATTTACACAGGAAAACAGGCTGAAAAATCCCTCCAGGTCCTCCCAGTTCAGCAGTGACAGAAAAACAAAAAACAGAAAGGGAGGGGAGCAGAACTCCAACCCTCGTTCTGTGCTCGTCTGTGCATAAGGCTTATACTTTTGGGAGGCTTGCAGGGAAAGCAGCTCACCTAAGGTTCACATGCCACCTCTTCATGGCTTGTCTGCTCTTTGCTTTCCAGAAGAAATAAGAAAGATTTTTTTGTACAGAGATTTCCTACTCTGAGTCTGCCACAGTCTCAAAATAGGCATTTTTATGAAGCTTCCATATGAAAATGTTTAAACCATCAGAATTATTAGACCTGCAATTCTCATATACATATTCTTGGGTGAAATTAAAGTGTTTTCTTGTAAGTAATTGCTGTATCAGAAAATATCAAATAACGTGAAAGAAATGTAAATATTTCTTTGCATAAAGACAGATAGAAAGCCAGGATAAACACCAGCCCATCAAAACATTTCATGAGTTTGTACAAATTAGTGCATCAGCTAAAATGCATCATCCCGGTGACCAGACAGAAAAGGAAACAAAGGGTGTAATTAAAAGCAAAACTAAATCCATTGTTATTGCCAAAAACGTACACTGAGATTTTCTTTGTTGTTTTACATACCATAACAGCTGGGAATATCCCAAGCATATATTTGTTTCTATGAGAGCCAGTCTTAAAGCATCTCATGTGTTTCACTTTGCATGATAGATAAGCTCTAAATCTTGATTACTTCCCAATTAAGGACTTTGCTGATTGTCAAACTCCACTCTCCTTAATATGAAAATGTCTTATGAATGTAACATCAACCCTGAGGAAGAAAGCTGCATTGAGTTCAGGTGAGAAAATAAACAGTTACCTGAAAATGGAAGTGAGAGGAGTCTGAACTCTCTGAGGTCCTACACAGTTTCTTTTATGTGAAACTGGACATTCACAAGACAGAATAAAATGTAAGATATGATTTAGTCGCAGCTTTCAGATGAATGAGACACCTCCTTTTCCTTATTCTAGACTCCCTGTTTTCTGAATGGTATAGAACTAGAGAGGATTATGCGAACTACAAATGATTACAAAAAGAAAATATTTTTGGATGGGTTTGTTTTGGGGTTGGCTTTTTGTTTGTTTGTTTGTGTTTCTTTTTAAATTCCCAGTTTCTAATAGTAGCCAAAAATAATGCCTTAGTCCTTAGAAAATCTACAAAGATTGAAGTTACATAATTCATTCTTCTACTGGTGAATCAAGAAGATACCTATTTGGCTGGGTAAATAACCACACAGGTTATTTATAAAAGGTAAATAACCATAGCAGGAGGATACTTCCCAGAAGGGTTGTCAGTGGTAACATGCATAACACAACAGGATTTTAAATAAGAACACAGCTTTTTTAAATAATGCACACTCTCCGAGATACTCTAGAGACACTAGACAACACAGTTCCTTTAGACACAGATTGTGCTTAAAATACTGGTTTTCTCAGACTACATGATCTTGATTAGAAACTTGTTAGACAAAGTGTTCCAAGTGAAGTGTTTTTAACCCTAAGAGGAGAGCATGGTAAGAAACAGATCTATAAATACAAAACAGTATTTCTGAAAGCTATCCTACACCAAAGGACAGTTTTGTTGCCAGTTTCTTGTTTGAAATTGCTTATTACAAATCACTTCTACAATTTTTAAGAGGAAAAGGGAACTTTTACTCATCAGAAATATGCATTCTTTTGTAAGCCTTCCACTTAAAGGTCCCAGAGAGGGATGGAAAAATAATGTAAAACCCTTCAATCACTATAAACATAGCACAATTCTGAGTTTTAAGTCTGACAGACAGATGAGCTGTCTTTTCCTGTTTAAATAAGCATTGGGTTTTGAATAATTTGGATAATTCTGAATGAGTGAGAGCTTACTCGGTAGTGAAGACGACAAGTGATCTTTGCTTTAGCTGAAAACGGAAAAAGTACATTGAGTTATGAAATCATACACCCATCTCCCCTGCCTTTAAATATTAGTCTCTTTTTTACACTTAATTTCTATTGCTATACCTTTGTTTTATCTGTTAGGTAGCATGGAAGGATTTTTCCAGGGAAAGCAAGAAGAATATATCCACAAGACATAAAAGCACTATGGTACAGTCATCCCCTGTAAGGACCATTTTCTTGGTCCTTACCATTGCCAGAATTTGAGATCTCACTTTTTGACAGGACTTTAAGCTAAAGATAGCATGTAAATAAATTAGGCTTCAGAGACAAACCACTCTTTCTATTGATCTTGGAGAAAATTCTAGCTATAGCAAGGAACAAAAAATTGGGACACAGATGAAAAGCAAACACCTTTTACACTGATGACTCGGTGTTAACGCATACGCAACCCTGTTTTCTTCTCTGGAAAAGGTGGT
>JAVJGJ010000014.1:85000393-85039792 GCA_035590215.1 Microhierax caerulescens | reverse complement strand
GTGGTTAAAGTAAGTATATTTGTGCTGCAATCACATTTGCATTACTAGTTTGTACCAAATGTGTTCATGTGTTGTATGGATTAATATATAGTTCTGAGGTTTAAACTACATTTTACAGATATTTGCCATTGATAATTTAGAAACACGTGCTCCCTTCAAAACCAAACAAAAAACCCAGACTAGGGCTAATCAAGGGAGCCTGTAATGGACCGAACAGCCAGCATTACACGCTACTTTGTGCCACTGCCAACCTGTTATGTCCAACATAAAGGTACCAATGAAATAATGTGACAGCTATGGCTTGGAACTGCTAGGAGCCAAAGAGGATTTTCATAAAATCTGGGTGACACTCATAGTTACAATTAGCATAGCTATTATTATCAGGCTTTAAAGTATGGCTGCTTCAAAGGGCAGGGGGAAAGATAACTCACCCCTACATTCACTAGACCTGGTCAGGATAACTTGGTTACACTAAGTAACTACAATACACGCTACACAAAGAGGCAAAGCCTCTCCAGACAAACCTACTATGCAGTTGTAACAGCAGTCATAGTACCGTGCAGACACAGACAACCTAACTGCAAACTGACCGTCTCAGATACAAGCTGTAGACTACTCAGAGCTGCCCAAAACACCCTCCGTTACGCTACCCTTGATGTGCAGATGGTTCCATCAGACTCTCAACAAGGAGAGAATGAACGTATTTTTTAGAAAGGGAACTTACCATTCATACCTTGCACATTTTAAAAAAAATGATATAATTATTTTACATTAAGACTCATTAAGACTTTGTTCTGTCTTTAGGGAGAACAAAGTAGGAAAAGTTAAAATGTTTTCCCATATCTATGCTTTTCCTCCCTTCTAAGATGAGCCCATCTGGAAAATTTTCACCCCGGTGTTTCTTTTTATCTGCTTATGCAGGAGAGTTACAGCATCATCTTTTCTCATTAAAAATATAATATTTGCATGAGGTTTTGAAGTAAAAAATTGACCAATTCATCATAATTTCAAAAATTTCTGACAGTAATGCAAACCTGATGCATTGTAAAGTCCCACACATTGTGGGTAAATCAGGTTTTGTTAAGAATGGAAGCACTGAGATTTTATTGTCAAGGGAGTTGTTTTCAGGTCGGTTTCATGATTAACGTAGGTTTTATGTGCTTTATGTAAAAACAAGTCATTACTGTTTGGGGATCATGTTAACTTTAAAGAGAGGCTTCTTAGGGAAGTTTGTCTGCCAGGATGAAAATGAAAGTCATTAGTAAATTTCTTTTTGTCTCTAATGTGGTTTCGGGAGGAGCTGCTACATAATTCTGATGCTTTCAAATTCAATTCTTTGTCACATTCAGTGTTTGCCACATAAACATTCAATGGTTCCAACAAAAAGAACATCACCAATCTTTAATCATTGCAAAAACCACAATACCTTGACCTTGTATTTTAAAGTTAAATGGAATGACATCATAAAAATTAGATTAGTTCTTCCTCATTTCCGTAATATCCTTTAAAAAGCCTTGCCTAGCCTGGAGTATATGTCCTATTTCTTTATCTTTCTTGATGAC
This sequence comes from Microhierax caerulescens, assembly GCA_035590215.1. Lineage (NCBI taxonomy): Eukaryota > Metazoa > Chordata > Aves > Falconiformes > Falconidae > Microhierax > Microhierax caerulescens. The sequence continues at coordinate 85,038,230 of JAVJGJ010000014.1, read as the reverse complement.
CCCTCATGCCTGCAAGTCAGCTCGTTTTTCTCTGCTGAAGACTGCACCCTACCGCTGCATGCGCTCTAAAATTTCCATTAAAATCTAGGGCATCATCACTCATTCTTATCTGCAGCAGGCTGCCAAACAGTGCGATACCAGCAACTGCATGCAAACTAGTCTCGAAGGACAATAGTTATAATCCAGTAAGGAAAAGAATGTTACCTGCATAATACATTATCACATACAGTACACCGGGAATCTTCAAAACGCCGGGACTAGTGTAAGATGTTGTTATTAATTCTCTTGCAACAGCAAGTCTTACTTAAACAGCAATTTACCAGTAGGCAATTAGCTTCTCAAAGAACATTTTTATTAAGTTCACTTCACAATGAAATGATCTGTCTCATCAGCTATTGACTATTTGCTGGTTAAAGCATTATTAGCTTAAATTAGCATATTACGAGTACCTGAGGGTATTTAAACTTGTCTATGTGTTTAACCTTCAGCTTTCTAAGTCCCTCTTCTTCAGGCTGACTCTTAAGCAGTTCTCATATGCAAAGCACACGGACACCTTTCCAAAGTGCTTTAAATTAGATGTGCTCATTCCTGTGTCTTTATCTTTTCAACTTTGCAAGGAGAACTTCATATGTGAGTGTGCATGTAGATGTGTATGTATACGTACCTAAGAGTACACGTCATTATATACCATTCTGTAATTTTTACACCTATGTAAGAACACATTCTGTAATTCTGCAGATGAACTTCAATCTTGCTATGCCATTTTGCTGCATCACACTGTCATATAACTGTCATCTTCATCCCTCATTCTACAGCATGATGACCTTTTTTGTATCCTGACCTCAAACCATTATATGCCTTGAAGTCAGAAAATAATAATTTAATTTTGCATTATGTGCAATGGATATCTTGTGCGTACTCATGTACAGAATGGAAAAGAAGGCTGGTCTGTTTGCAGATACCATTGAGATGGGCTGCAGTGCTCTGTGTAGTGTTGGTTGAACTGAGCTGTTGGGTTCTGTGGCTCACCAGACAGCTTTGCTATTGTCCAGGCAAGGGAAGAATACAGAATATCTAACTGCAGTCACGTCAGGCTCAGACAGTCCTGCAGCAATCTGCACCTGAGAGGATTTGCCACTAGCAACTACTGCTGCAAAAGAGCTCAGTATCTGTGAGAAATTTAAGACTAGATTGCTAGCTGAAATAATCTGGTTTGCCCATTTGTCTTTTTAAGTGACACGTATGTTGCTACAACCTTTTCCACATGCTGGCCACTGGCCACTGACACCTGAATCTTTCTGGTGTGCAACACAAGCAGCTTTTACTCTGTGTATTCATAAGATTTTGCCCCAGGACAGCACAAACAAGTCACTGTTCTTAATGCTGTACGGGACAAAGTATATGCCAACTGGTATCTGTCTCTTCCAGTGGATGAATGTATACATTGACTGAGGGCAGAATAATCCACTAATGACTCCTTCCTTGAAGAGTAGAGCAGAGGAAGTATTGGCATGGTTTTTATTATTTGCTTCAGGAATACCTGCAACAGCATTGAGGAAAGAAAGCAGTAACTGATGATCAGCTCTGGTATGTCCTCAAAAAGACAGAAGGATAAAAGACCTGATGTCTACCCTTCGTCTACTAACATCAAAATACAGCTAATACAGATTATAGCCAGTGTCTGTCCTGAATCTAGATATATTATACCTGTAGTGGCTAGAAAATCTTTACAGCGGGTTTGTGTTAACTTTTTTATAGCTGTCTCACAATTAGGACATTTCACAAAGGACTGTACCTAGGTTGGACGTACACAAGGCAGCATCATAAACATTCTTTCTGTTGAATAAATAATGAACTGCAAACCAAGCTTTCACTGGCTGACATAAAAATAGGCAGATCACGGCATACATGATCTCTTCCCACTGAGCAGGCTAACAGCACTTGTAAAGAGAAGAAAGGTCTTTGAGCTTAGTGTCTTCAGTGATGCCAAGACTACATGTTAACTTTCTAAAGCGGGTAGGGAAAAAATTAAGTCCTCTAAGGACTGAAACATAACATTGACAGAATCCAGGCAGAAGAAATCCTATTTAAGTAGAATTGTGTCCACAGCATGGCTTTCTGCTGTGGGCAACATGTCACGTAAGGTGCTCTCACTAATTTCAGCAGGTTTTCTACATGAAGTATGTTTCCCTACTGGTTCCACGATACATATGCCTTACGAAGTATATATAGCTCAAAGAGTATCCACGTGACAACAGGACAATCACTGGCTTTAAACTTTCCCTTATAGGTTACACATGGAAGTCAATGAATTTACAAGATGAAATGCAGAACAGCACATATACGTATTTCATCCTGCAAACAAGAACAATGTAGTCTTGCAAATTTAAAACTTTTTATTGGAGCTGATTTCAAAAGGCATCATTGGGAAGGATGAAAGGCACCTAGATTTTAATGTTGAGTGACTTACCCCATTATTAAAATTTCACCCCCACCCACTGCTTTTGCTGCTCACAAGAAAGATAATGTATTCTCTAAGAATAACAACTGTTTTTTAAAAAGCCTAAAAATAAAAACTTGGTTGCAGAAATTTGGTGGATACATACATTTTTATATAACCAAAAATAGCATAAAGAGCCAAACCATCTTTCATTAACATTCAGAAGATATGGTGTTTGTCATTTGGTTTATCCTGATGTTATGGGACTATACATTACTAGTTTTAGTCAGCATAATTATACCAAAGAAAACCAGTTTCACTGCATAAAAAGCTGATGTCATGTCGCAAAAACTTTCATATAATTTATAATAAATTTCAATATACCTTATTTAGGTGCAATGCTACATCTGAAGCCTACAGCTAGAAGATCAAGTAACACAAATGAAACATATATTGTTATAAGGGCAATACATACACATTACTGACAAAGTGCTATATCCATTCATGTCTTTCAGAACTACAATAAAACATCCAGTTGAGTACCTTGGAAGTGCTATGTGGGCAAGAGAAGTATGTATTCATCCACAGGCTTAAAACAGCACAACAGTAAGAGGAAAAAGAATAAACTTTAATCACTGTTACTAAGAAAACTTAAGTCCTTATGATAATGATAGTGAAAGAGCCAGTAGCATCAACATGCCTAAATGAAACGGGTTTCTTTTTTATACTTAAACAAAGGAAACAAAGCCTCTAAAGTCAAACAAAGTATACCTGCTATTATCAATAAATGGTCCTGTTTCTTCATGTCTCTTTTCTCTGGAATATGAGTGTAGCTTATTTTATTAATTACTTGGTACTTCAATTGTCTTAGTAGCTGCTAAAGACCAAGCATTTTTATCATAGTATGTAGTTTAAAAATACCATACAAACATGAAAGTATTCTTTAGCTACTTAGAATTAAGTATATTTTGAAAAAAAAATAGCACAAGTTATATGTTCTATATCAAACTTTAAATACACAAAACATCACGTGACAGCAGGACCCTTGACTCAAGGACTGAAGTGGCTGAATTTGATTTGAAACCTCATTAGGAAAAGTTCTGTACTTTGCACAGATTTAAACATTTGTTAGATTGGAGATTTAGTGCATTTGTGCATCCACAGACCCATCATGATGTTGCTATTACCTTCCAGTTATTACTCAGAATATGACTGGCATAATTTTAACAATTCCACACAGCACTTGAAATCCTTGGTGAAAACTAGATGTTAATTAATTCAAAAGAAATTAAATAGTCATCTCAAATTTTCAAACCTTTATGAAATACTAAATGTGCTGATCTTGAAATTCACTTTAAATAACTAACCTTCATTTCTGCCCCTGTCTTTGTTAACGCTAAAGCATTTTTAAGACCCTTTGGTGATAGTTTACGAAAGAATAGTTTACAAAAACACATACTAGGACATGACCGTGTTTTCTAATTAAACCCAGAAGAATCGGGTCTTTGTGTTCTCAAAAGGCGGTGCTCCTTGCTGTAAGTTAGCTTACAAGCCACTGTAATTCAACTACAAAATATATCATCTTTTTTCCCTAATTATTTTTATTTTGTCCAGTTGATTGGTATTCTTATATCAGAATGAGTGTCTATGTGCCTACATGTTCCTTTTAGTAAAAAATTGTTTAAAAAGATACCTTCCATTTTACTAGTTTATCCTTCCTGCATTAATAGGAAACAAAAATACTTTTTCTCCTCACAATACATTTATTCTAGAGACATTATATTAAGTACAGTAATGCAACACATGCAGCTTCTCAACAAATATTTACCACTGAGAAGATATTCTAAGAATGCCACTTGTTAAGAAACACATTGCCTATATGAAGCTGTTCCAAATAACCAGTCACATTTTTCAAAGGAACAGGACATATGCAATTTTTGTCTTATTTCCAGCCACCTACCAGTCATCACTTTGGCACCAGTAATTTTTGGGTCCACTAACTGATTTCAACCAGATCAGAAAAAAAAAAAAAAAGAAGAGGTCCAAAAGATAATTTGATTCCTATATAATACCTAAAACTTGATGGTATGCTACTAGAAGACAGCCCGAATCAATGCCCTTCCAACAGAAACAGACTGTAGCATAAGAACAGTACTTTTATACTTTATGTTACCGGCAGCTGGTCAGTCAAATCTTGTCCTACTTGCAAGCAATGACAGCACGTGCTTCCTCTTGGCTGTTCCATGGTGAGGGGACAAATGCTAAATGTGGGGGTTCTTTGAGAGAAGAGTAAAGATCTTGCAGGAAAAAAAAATTGCATTTTAGCTCATAGGTGGTGTCTGTGCTGAACAGAGCTCCAGGAAACCCAGCTGCATTACTTGTGCTACTCACAACATGCTTACCTGCTTGCTCATGCTTTAAATACATTTTTTTCACAATGCTATTTGCTTTTTTTGCTTCATATGTAAAACTTTTTAGAATGCACTGTTTCCACACAAAAATATTTCCTTGGAAAATTAATAGTGTTTGAAAATAACTGGAAAAAATATTAGATTTACTTTAATAATTCCTTGATAAGAAAAATAAGTACAGTATAAATTATGCTGTTCTTTTTGCATATGTGGTTGCAAGCAGAAAGAAGCATACGAAAGTAGCTCACCATAACAGCAAGAGAAAGCTGTGGGATCTAAAGTACACTCTGAACCTTTCTGATACTTAGATGCTGCTAGGATTGGGTGATCCTTTAAGTGAGAGTGAGAAGATCTTACATGGAACAGCCAGTACAGGACTTCTGAAGGTCTTGTGATAGGCTTCAGTTCCTTTAATTGCATGCACAGGTCAGAACAAAGGTGAGGCGGTTGCCAGAACAAATCTGTCCCAGTGTGCTTTTTAGGAAATTGTCTTAATATAGGCTAACACCCACCAAACCACACCTAAATTTCAGGCTTCCCTCTGGGTAAATATGTAAGATCCACCGTGACAGTCAACTTCACTCAGTAAAAACAGAAACGGAAACCAGTAGCTGTAAGTTGATTGCAAGAGGGATTTGTTTGTTTGTTTAAACTCTGATTTTATTTTGGTTGACTAGAAGTCATGGAGTGTGTCCATGATAAAGTTTTTATCCCTCTTCTAAATGCACTTCTGAATGAGAATAAATTTATTATTTTGAGCAGAGGTTGTGATATTTCAGGAATGAAAACAGACTTTTTAAAAAACTTAAGCAGTATTAGAACTTATAAATTTTTCTTGACTAAATTTGAATGCATGTAAGGACATGACTAATCACGATCAATCTTCATGCATTAAAAGATACATTTGTTATTACAGTATTTGCTTTTATATTACATTTTATATTATAGAATACCCAGGTATAGCATGCTGTTACTTTGAAAAAAAAAATGGGTTATTTTAAAAGCAAAGATGCTCACAATTGTATAAAAAACTATAAAAGTCTTATGCATCCAATTCTGATAGGATTTCTATCTCCTTATTTTAAATATAGATAGAGGAACAGAAAAAGAAGACTTAGGATTTTTCCCCCAAAGTCTTCACCACAAGATCACTCCCTTGATTTAGTTAGCCTGCTATCTCTCTTCTTGCAGCTCCCATTCTCTAAATCCGTGGAGAGGTGGATGGTACAATTTAACAAAATCACACACTCCAAAGCAATCTTAAGTATGTCACTCCACCTGTCAGAGGCAAGTAGTTTACATAAGATTTGATGTAATTTCTGGAGTAGTTAACAGTAGAATATGATTGTCTAACCCATTTAATAACTACACATGCGATTGAATATATTGTCCTGCAACCAGGAATACCACAGATTGGAAGTATTTTAAATTAGATACACAAATGTATTATTCTGTGGTGCTGTGTATATTACGTCCCATATTAGAACAGGCTGTAGGTATGGTTCAAGCTGTTTATTTTTCTTCCCCATAACTGAAAAATATTGAAATCTAAAAGAAATTAAAAAAAAAAAAATATATCCAGGAATTTTTATCTCTGATCATTCTTGACTCAGTTAACCTGTTGCAATCCGAAATACAAAAAATTGTGCTATACCCTTTATATTTTTGGTTCTTTTTTCCATATTGCTTCAGTCTGGTACCAGGAAAGAGAAAATTTTGGTACAGTGTGATAATTATCAATGAAGATAAACAATAATCACTAGCAATATTCTATCCATTTTGCCACACTAAGAATCCCACACACCCCGCACCAGCCCAGCTCCCTGATATAATACAGCATCTTTGTCAGGTAACCATCAATTCATCAAAATGGAATTAGAGCAAGATTACTTTCTGCATTTGGATTAGCAGAAGCATCCACAAGAAAATCTTTGCAGAACTTTTCTTCCTCTTCTTCTCTTCCCTGATAATTAGTAAGGGGAAGCAGGGTTTGGAAGGGCAGTCAGACAAGCAAAGACCCTGTGTTAATCACTCAGCTCAACCGAGGAACCTCAGTCAAAATGATTTGATACTGCAGGTAAACAAAACCTTGGAGTAGTGAAGTCCATGGCAGCTTTGCCATCCTCTTCATTAACACAATAAACATCTGTTAGTCAGAAGATAGTCTTTTCCCTTCCAAAGTAACAATCAGATACATAAATGCTTATGGTTTAATTTACATGTACAGAGAACCTTAAGAGAGCTTTCAAATGGTTCAGGTGTGTATTCTGCATGACCTTTTTCAGGACACACACATGTCAATTAGCTTCACCTAATGATTACCAATGCTTTGTATCCAGATCAGCTATTACCCTAGTCCAAGCAGAAAATGAATATGCCTAAAGAAGTTTTAAACATCAGGTTTGAACTTAACTCCCAAACACCTATCATAGTACATTTACGATGGTAGTTAAGCAAAAGTGAATATATAATAAAAATTATATACATTGACACTTCAAGGCTATCACAGAAAAAAAGTATTTGGAGTAAATTTTGAAGTTGATTTCTTTTCATTCTAAGGCCAGAATGACTACAGTGAAACTCACTCAATGTGCTTGAAAATACATAGAAGTGGTATGAGTATTTTTTTTTTCCCTTTTTTCCTTTCATTTTTATGCTGCTTCTATAATGCAAACTTTTGTAGGTGAGCTCTAGAAATGTTTTCCCTACACTTCATTGAGAGCAAGAGATGAAAGAAAACTTTTGCTTGGTAAACTGGGACTTTCACAGGCACTGAAAGGCATGAAGAGTAGAACTCCTCCATTTAACTTCCTTCAGAAATCTCATCCTTAAGATAGTGTACTTCTTAGAAATATAAAATACAAACTTAAACTACCAAAAGAAAAGAAAGCACCACATTACCTTTTAGAAAAGTTTCAACTTGAACTGTTAATATTTTGAAAAGTAAAAAAAGAAATGTTACCTAATGTTACCCTAATGTCAGAACTTTGGTGATATACTTTATTACTAAAAAACAGAATTTGGTCAAGCTAAGACTATGTTAAAGATTTGGAAGAGCTGAGAATGGCTGGATGATTAAAGTACTGGCAAATACTAAAGAAAATCTTTCTTTCTGTATTATTCATTATTATTTGAGTTTGTTTTCTTTATTTTTCCTCTTTTTAGTCCCGTTAGAACTCATTTAAGAGGGAAATGTTTTGGTGCCTTTTGGAAGAAACAGAAGGGATGGAAAAGAATAAGCCAGCCCTCAGGGAAGGAGACTGGAGAAAGTGAGCCTCATTCAGCTGCTTTAATGTCTGCTTTAACAGACAATAAACAGACTTTTCAGAAAATACAGTCATTCTAGATCTTCGCGGGTAGAATTACAATAAAGTTAATGATTCTCTCATCTGAACACCAGAGCTAATCTCTCCTTAAAAAGAAAAGCCATCCTTGCTTCTCTTATCACCCTTTCCACACAAACAGTAGTAGTGTGTGCAAAATTTATCTTTCCAAACTAATTGTCAGGTTAGACAACAGTACCTGTGTATATCTGTGTGCCAATTTTATAACTAGTTTATTTTGGTATGATCTTGCCTATGCATATCCATGTTTAATTTCTTAATCATAAAGTTGATACCTTAAATATCCATCTCTATTGTATTTCTAAGGTACCGTATACAATTTGGTCTGATTTTTGAAAAGTAAGTGTAACATCAGCAGCAAGACTCCTCCTGAATGCTCACAGAATGGAGGCACGGGCAGGCAGAACTACACCGGACAGTGTCTGCAGCAAGAACTTTGCACTTAACCTTGCACCCTGGGCTGCACCAGACACAGCATTGCCAGCAGGTGGAGGGAGGTGGTGCTCAGCCCTGGTGAGACACATCTGGGAGGATGGGTCTTTGTCTTAAGCCTTCTGTAGTTCTTCCCCCTCTGTTTGGCACCTTTTTAATATTGTTACTAACTATAAGTTTAAACGTCTTAGGAATAACACCATGTTCTTTGTTATTAAGAATGCTCCTTTCTTTAACACATGTTGTGAAGCCACCAGTGACCTTACTAGGATTTTCTTTTCTTCTCTAAATGTATCTTGACTTAAAGATGTCAATTCAGTAAAATTCACCAATTAAAATGGATTTAACTTTTTACAAAACAGAACATGGTAAAATTATAGGGAAGCTCATATCCTAAAATTGTTGCACAAAAGAATTCAGAACATGGTCTACATGGTCCATTATCAAATGCAGGTCCCCAACACTGTTCAAGAGCATTAAAAAAGTAGCAAAGCAGCAGGAAGACCTACCACGTTCAGACATATTACTTTCACTGAACACTATTTTGGACAGTTACTGAAAGTTGTGTTGGTGATCTGACTTTAGAAATAAATGGCTCCATTTCATTTGTTGCCCTTAATCCTTGAATCAGGACATCCATTAGATAAAGTTTTAGAAAACAAGTCCACAGAAATGAAAGTGTGGGTGTTCCCGGATTCAGAGCTACAAGACATCCAGTAATGTTCCTCCCCCGGCAGAAGGAGATAACAGCTCATTTACCTCTTGCTGACGTGAAGACTGAGAGTACAATTTCCCAAGAGCAAAAACCAAGAAAACAAGAAACTTTTCTTCTTCAGCTAAGGTCATACCACTCTGAGTTCCCTGTCCTCCTCCCTTCTCAGCAAGCGAGAATAAACCAACCTGGGCTACACCGTGCCGAGGCCGAACAGGCGGTGCCCTTTCTCCACAGGGGGAAGAAAACACAATTCCCTTCAGGCCATCGGACAAGAACCTCAATTCCTTCCCACCCCGGAAAGCAAAAGGAAACAAGCCAACCCAAAATCACACCACAGCCTTGGTGTCTTCACTTTAGCACAGAGAAGCCATAAATCTCACAGCACCCAGAAAAGCAAGTTTGACGGCTCTCTGCCAGGCGGACAGCAGCAGTGCCGTGTTCTTGCTTCTCCAGCAAAAAGAAGCTTAACTCACCTCATAGCAAGGAGCTACGGGACCAAGTGTCCGCTGAGGGAATTCAGAAGTAAATACTAATGATTATTTCAGCATTCTTTGACAAATAGTCAGCTGTAACAGCCTGACACAGCTATCATTGGTGAAAATTCATGTGTGTAACTCCCCCCAAAATGTGACAACCTAATAAGGTCTAACCATAAAACTATCTACATCAACATGTTGACCAGGATGAATCAACAGAATCCAAAAAGGAAGAAGTTTAATGCATCTTTTTTTTTCTGCCACAAAACCAGAGTTAACTTTTGACAAGCTATCTGTCCTTGCTTTTGCTGTCGTAAAAGTATATTTTTTTTATGCCACTAGAAACTGCTTGAGGGTTCTCCTAGAGATATAAACTCACAGATCCTTTGAAGAAGTGTAAATCACATTCAGTTGCTTCTCATGTCATGATAAACATCAGTTTACAAGAATAGTATAATACCTTTATCTCCAACAATGATGTATATCAGCACAAAATTTAATTATTGCAAATTGGCAAAGTAGAAAATTTTTCTCAAGAAAAACTAAGTCCAGGTTTGGTGGTGCAATACATAAAACCAGAATGTCATTTAATTCATTAAAATGTACTTAAATCATTAGCTAGTAAATATTGAAATTAATTAATTCCCACATGAACTGTTCAAAAGTACTGTCAATATTATATATATTAAAAAAAATAAGACTGTCAATATATATTGACATATTGACATATATGACAAAATACAATATATAAAAAAATAATAGTATTTACAGTGTCCAAGAGAGGTGGCATTGCGAGGTTTTACCAATAAAGGAAACAGATCATACCAAATTACTTAATCAGATAAATGCACTCAGAACATAACACAAAATTGTTTGGGCTTTAAGGGCTTACAGCTATCACAGGTTGAGAGTTACAGCCACTATAACTCTGCATGATAAAGTGCTGACCAAAGAATGACAGAAAGATAGGGAACAGACATACCAAAATCAAACAAGTAAGGCTAAGAAGAAGCATCTGCATGTTTCAGCAGACCATTTTTAAGCTAATCTAAATTTGTACTTAATTAATTACTGTGATGAAAAAACCCAACCCTCTATGACTCTAAATCTAAGTAGAATTCAGAAAGCTGTAGATAGAGATTTTTACGGGGGGGTGGGGGGTGAATCTTGTGACAAATTCACTGCTTCACTGGAATCTGGAGATTGTTGCCAAACAGTTATGGGGAAGAAAAAATTAATCTCAGTTTATACAAAGGCTGTAATATTGCCAATATTATCTAGAACTAAACTATCCTATTGACCTCAACTGTGACTGTGAGCTAGACCATACTTTAAAAGGGCATTTCAGTTATTTAAATGCCAATTTATTAATGACTTTAAAAAAAAAAAAAAAACACAAAAAAAACCCACAAAGTTGTCATCTAAAGTCTTACCTTAATCTTACTGTAAAAACAACAGGATAACTACCAGGCTAAGATATGATTATCTCTCCATAAGGGATGGATATCTTTATCCCTCCCTAAGACAAAAATGTTCTGTATGCATAAAACATTTGCCAAAACAGAATAGACACTTAAGAATAATCTATTGGGGGGGGGGGGGGAACCAAAACAGAAGAATAGTGAATAAGTATTTTATTTTGATTATGACACAATAATTTTGAATGTTAAAGTAACAAAATTAAAAAGTAGAACATGAACATTGTTACGCAAACTTAGACATGATATTTTGAAAAGGGACTTTGTGATTTTTTTCAGAATTCTCCAGTAATTTCCCCTGCTCTGAAACAAAATTGTGTCAAATTAATATGTATTTTACTTTTAAGAAAACTCTATTATGCAAAGATGAAACTATTTTCACAAGCAGCTGTGCTACTCAGCTTGCTAAATAATTTAGTTTTGCTTTGCCACTTCTCAGCCTGTAGCACATCTGCTCTACTGACAGAAGGGAGATCCAAGGACAGGGACAGGACAAGAAATCTTTCAACAATGAAGCACAAAACGTAAGAATGAAAGTACAGAAAACCAGTACATGTATTGTCAACATCCAGCGAACAGTTGTGATGAACAGCATTTGAAAAATGGTTGGGTTGGTTAGAACAGAAGACACTGCCCATAAAAAGTGATCCTGAATGTTTAGCACCGTACTTTGGGACCTAATTTTTCTCCTTTACCTCCATAAGTAACCTCACGGATTACTGATTTGACAGTTACCAATCTCACTTAAAATACGTACCTTTAGAGCATTTCAAAACAATTTGAAAACACTTCAGGAAATTTTTCAAAGACACAACTACTGTAGCCAATTTTCAGTTTTGCTGATGTTTCTGCCCACTTAAAACACATTATCATACCTGGAAAGAACACATTTACGTAGTTTATCTCTAGCTTTCTTCAAGAGAAGTGTGCATCATCCAAGATCAACACTTCCTGTGACAACATATTATCTACTAATTATATGACAGGAACAGCTATGCCTCTTTTATTCTGAACTTAACAGTGCATTAAACATGTTTAGAGAGCAATGTTTGCTTTACAAATGCATCAAACAAATAATGTAGGTCCATAAACCTGCCAGTTAGATGCCACGGACTCGATAACTGCAGTATAAGCAGAGAAGTAGCCTTTCCTTATGATTTTCAGACAGATCTATTTGTTGTTAAGAATATCTTTAAATGAATTTCATCCAGATATCATATCAGATATTATTTTTATATAGTGGCAGGACTTAAGGCAGTGTAAAATTGCATTCTTGGCTAGAATATGATGCCCAAATGCCAATTAGGAACCTGAAAGAGATAAAACTATTTAAATGAGACGTAGTAAGGGAAAAGATTATACAAGATTGCAACATTTGCTCTATCCTTTTTTTTATGCTCAATTCATATGTACTTTCAGTTTCTGAACAATCTAATTTTACAGCTAGCAAAGGTACACTCCAGATGTGTTAGTGTACAGAAATCTGCCTGCTGTTAGTATATAAATATATGCAGTTGTAACATGTATCATTTGAGACGTAATTATTTGTAGGATTTTCAAACAAATCACATCAATCCATCTAGAATTATTACAAATTAAATTATGAGAGAGACAATTTTATAGGAGCGGGTCCATGGAATAATATTACAGTTTTGGGGAACAGGCTTCCACATCCTTAGAATAGGTTTCAATTCATATCTTAATGTGCAAGGCGTTAACACTTTCTTCCCAAAAGTTTTACTTCATTACTTTTGCAGAATTCTTTGGTCAGACAATTAAGTATCTATTCAGTTCAGTGGTCTTTAGGTAAGCAGAGCTGCCTGCTCATTTGAAGTTCACTGCAGAAGCTCCACTTCAATATATTCTGGAACTCCTGCTTGTGTTTTCTGTAGCCCAGCTAAAACAAGCTTCTAAAAATACCTGAAAAAAACCCCACACTTTACAAATTAAATATGTACAGTAAAAATTATTGATTCATGCTAGGCATCATCTGTCTTTCTCTGCCTCAGACACATCCCACACAGCAGTCTCAAAAAAACTCAGCCTGCTTACATTTATACTGCTGGTTACAGTCAGGTTTCTTGTCTTTACTTTACCCATAGATAGGAGAATCCTTCCAAACAGAAATTTGTAAGAATATCTCATGGTTTTTTTGTGGTGAAAAAAAGAAAAAAAAAAAAAAAAGCAACAACCAACCAACAAAACACCACCACAAACCACAAGCTTGATGATATACTTCCTAAGTGCACAACAGATATTTTTTGTGTGTGTGTGTATTAGTTCAGATCCACATAGGCATCACATGTATGTCTGGCCAATTAATATTTTTTTAGCACATCATGGACCATTTGCTGTGATTATCACTATATGTCTACAGTGGTTATTTTTTGCATCTGAATGTAATTACCTAACACCATCTATCTTGAAGGAAATCAAAAACGGATAATAAGTCTTACAAGTGTTAACCCTACAACAATTTCTCTAACATTATTCTTACAACTCTACAGGGGTTACTCCTTCAAATTCAAGGAAAAAAAAAAAATCTTAAAAGGAGCTTGGAGTGCCTCTTTTCTACACCACAACTTAACAACCTAAATTTCTGTCATTTTATGCTAACCTTTACAAGAAGTCAAGCAGCTTTCATTCACCATTTTGTGTAACTAAAACCTACAGTTCAAAATCATGCAGACCTAAAAGCATTACTATTGCAAAACCAGAAATTTAATATATTCTCTTTACAGTACTACCTTAGCTGGCTTTGAAGTAAATTTGAAGTAGATTTCAATTAAAAATATGACTCTCAAAATAATTTTCTGATAAAATGCATAAAGAACTGTGATAACCCCTCAACTCTTTAAAATTAGATTTCGCTTTCTAAAAATAATGCTTACACCAAATGGGAATTGATTGCAAGTGCTATTACATGAACTATATAGGCACTTAGACCACAGCAACAGTTTCTGAATTCACCTTTAGATATCTAAGTCTGAAATCATAGCCCACAGCTCTACAGTAAATGGAGAAAAGCAGACAGTACCGACAGGCAGCTCGTCTACCCTCTCTTGGGTATTTATCTTGAAATGAACTTGGGTGAGCCTGTACCCCTGCACAGTTAGGGCATCTCCATCCCAGCTGCAAAAAAAGCATGTTGTGAAACTGAAAAAGGGTTCTGTTATAAAAGAACCTAAAAAGTGCTTGAATTCTTTTAGCCTCATAGATAATATAGGGACCTTCTGGAAAGTTTCTTAATATTGTGCAGGGAAAAGGCAACCTAATATGTTCTTATCTATGCAAAGCATTTGCACCACTGTAGGAAAAAAAAATAAACCCAAAAAGTTTTAGGAAGTGACTTAGTTAAATAAAGGCAAGCTCCTCTGTGGCTAATGGTCGCTTATGTTCACTTTATCTAAATTGTTATGACACTCAACCCCAAACTAAGACCGTCTACAGAAGACGGCTGATATAATTTATCAAAGTTCATTCTATTGTCTTGCTTGCACAGGTTTAATGGACTCCATCATCACTGGCATGTAATGAGACAACAGCAACACTGAAGAAAAAGCATGTACCCTACAAAGCAGCAATTAAATGGCTTAAGATTGTTCTCCTTGATGGCTGTAAACTGGGTTTCATATCCAGAAAACTACAGACCTGTTTAAAATTTAACATCATGTTAAAATGCTCCTAAATGGAGAGACCCAGGAAATACAAGGAAGATTGCTGGTACCTGGATATCTTGGCCAGGACAATGCCCCAGCACCGGGCAGTAAACCAAAGTAGTGGCACTTGTCAGGGGAGGGACTGCATAGGAACAGTAAGACTCCTGCTGCTTTGGCAAGGCATGATTTTTTTTTCTGCTGTGTGTACTTAGGAGTATAAAATACAGAAAATCAGGTTTCCTTCTTCCTGAACCTTTAACAGTTTCTTTTATGTCCAGTAGTCACCAGGAAGTATAAATTATAGTCAAGACAATACTGTTATTGTTGTATTTGCAGACAGAATTGAAACTGCAGTCACCAAATAAATGGCATTTGTCAGCAATAGCATGAAAATGTGCTGGCAACCAGAACAGTTACATCGCGATGTAAGTAATCTGCAATTCAACTTTATTTGTAAAGTCTTCATTTTCTTTATTAAATCAAGGATATGTTACCATCTGAATACAGTATGATCAATTCATTCTAGCGAATTGGGCTAATTTCCTCTTTAATCCCTTTTGTGTTTCTTTTTTTTTATTTAACTATTGTCTAGCATAGTGTAAATAAATTATCTACTAGGGCTTCTTTCAATCTCCCATATTTATCAGAATCTTAGTTTGTGTAAATATTTGTTGCAGGTAAATTAGTACAGTAGTAGTTTTCAGCTTGTAATGTCTTCCTAAACCACACTATTCTCCAGGTGATTACTGGATGTGAGAGGAGATCCACTAGAAGAACGTCACTTAATCTCTAAAAAAAAAAAAAGTAAACTGTTTACTTTCAGACTAGTTATTTAACAAGTTCTTATACTTCTAGCAGAGTTTTTTTGATTTGTTTTCTCAGTATTCAGGAAAATCAGAAGTGGAAGCAGATTATGCTTACACAAAAGGCTGTCAGCCGTTACAACAGCGCAGCACTGGCCACATTGCGATAGCCACTACCAAGTGTGCTTTGACTGAATCCACGGTCCTCTCTGAACACTATTAGTGAGCTGTAGATAGTGACAGGTGCTGAGAAGGCAAGTGGAAAGCAGGTCAAACAGAAGCATTAAAACCAAAAGGATGCTGGGAAAACATATCTTTCTTGTTGTTGGTTATTTTCCCGAATAAAACAAAAGGCAAGAATTTCTTCCCAGCAAGCTGTTAGCTAATTGGTGGTTTTTGACAGCGTCTCTAACTCCCACAGAAATCGAAGAGTAAATAGTACCTGGAAAGATGAAACCTTTGTATTATAGCTAAGTGGAGGCGAGACAGAATCTGAAGGTTTTTTCCAGCTAGATTGTACTTACATATTTGTGTTACCTCTGAGGAGCGGAACAAAAGCCACTCGAATATACCCCCAATGGAGACACAGTATTTGATCATTTACCTTGGCAGTTAGGTCTTTATCATGCACTGATTTATGCACAAATGCAGCAGCAGGACAGAACATGGTAAATGCTTATTAAAAACCTAAAATACACTTTCTTGCAGACTTCCAAGACAGCATTTTTTGAAACAACGTTATTCCTTTTTGAAGTGACATGCTTTCTGGCACCTACTGCACAATTTTTCCTCTCTGTTGCAGCATGGATATTTAAGATTTTTCTTTTAAAAGAAAAATATTTCAAGAACTCTAGTGAAGCATATCCTTCATACTATAGAGTTTCTGAAGTTTTGTTACCACTATTTATTTCAGAAAGATGCAGCTCACAGCTATGAAATTGGGATGCAAAATAAAAAATAAAAATATTCCAGAAACAGATCACTCAAATGTTTAGGTACCTTGCTTGGGCTTACATTTTTTCCTACACACAGCACTGCCAGCACACTTCCCCTTGTACACAGGCCCTTCCATGCTCAATCAACTTTCTGGCTTCTGTACTTTAAAAGATAGAAAGGTGACAGAAGGTGCAATGCTATAGCTTTCGTTGGCAATATACAGTTAAGTTCCCCACTGCCACCTCTGGACCAAGGTTGAGGCAGCAAGGGAGGGCTGGCAGAGCACCTCTACAGCCTTCCTGCTCTTTTGTGTTCCTGAACAGCCACATTGCTAGAGGGCAGTCTGAAAATAGGCTGCTGGGAGCAGAAATTCAAGTACAGGAAACATAGGTACAGCGCTGGTTCAATTCTGCCACAGTCGCTTACCTACCACTGGAAGCAGTTACTATACCTTACACCTCATTCTTGCATGAATTACTCCTTTACACTCAAGTAGTACATCACCAGTAGAGGTGTAAAGACTTCTCATTTAAAGAGAGTGATACAGAAGTACACACTTAAGGTAGAATAATTGCCAGACTGTTTGCTCTATGTTATATTAGCAGTGTAAATTGAACTTAACTAGCTCACAACCATGTATTTATTACCAGATTGTATCATTGAGAACTACGTTAGATTAGCTGAACAGCAATTGTGGGTAAAGAAGTCATCCTTTAAGACCTAAAGGTTAGCTGCAAACACTAAGAATCAGAAAAAAGAATTACGTTGGAAGTAACTTTTCTTCAGCTATAGTACATTACTGTGCAACAGCAAAAATAAAGCTTACTATTTGACAAGTAAAGATTATCCCCATGAAAGATAAACTCAAAGGACTAGGTTACTAATCCAGCCTCTGACATTTCACAATTCTGTTGTATCAAACAATCATGGTTTCAGTTTCTTTGTAAAGCAGAAATGCTAATACTTGTCTACTTTCCCCAGTGGCATTGTGAGGATAAATGTATTGTCATAAAAGTCTTTGAAAATAAAAAGATGTAAGCATTTTTATTGATGTTTTACTTCCCAGTTCACTAGAGTATATTAAAAATAACTTCACAATTGTCAAGTGCAACCTCTACCTATACGTATTTCTCAATTTAGCAGCCCTTCTTCCTACAAATTGCAAAGACGAAAGAACAGCTCAGCAAGTATATTCTCTAGTCAACACTGCTTGTGCATAAAGGATAAAATCAGTTGCTGAATATGACCAACATAATTTTAGCTAACTACAGCTAATCCAGTTTGTATTGCTGTTACACAGTTGCAAAAACACCCAAATGATTTGGGGATTTGATCATGGCTACTATGATAACCAGATTGAAAAAGTAGTATTAATAAGTAATGTCTTCAACAAAGAAATAATCTTTCTATTGAGTCATTTTCTTTTTGTTCTTCTACAGAGGAAGAAATCAATTCAGTGCCAGAAAGAAAAATCATCCAAATTAAACAGAGACTATCAAAAGCATTGCTTAATTACACATCTGCTTGAAAGAATTCTTTCTATTTAAACCGAAGTTGGGAATTGTGCAGGCCAGCTACAGGCCCCCCTATACTGAGGAGTATGAAGAGCTCTGTAGCTATGTAACAGTACAAAATTGCTAATACACACCTACAGAAGGGGAAGAAGGGACTAGGGAACCGTGCCCCTACCCTAGCCTAATGCCAGTCCTCCTTTTGCTTGCCTGTCAGAGGGCAGACATTTGATATGTTCCATAAAGGTTCACTCTGAGTGAGTCCCAATTTGATTTTGCGCATGCTGGAAGATACACTTTTGGTCCTCTGTGAAATGACTGTATGAGTTCTTTCTCCTGCGATGCCCAGCAAACACACTGGATTATTCAGAAATAGCTTTTTTTGTTTTCCTTACAAAAAATGTCCTCATTTTCCACTATACATGTTTCTTTAGTATATAATAAACAAAGGCATATGACATAAATTAATGCCTGCAGTGCAAGGCATGAAATACAAAAATAGTTGCTTGGCAACCAGCATGAGAAATAAGAGTTTATGCCTGTGTGAACAGCCAAGAGTGGCGTGAGTGCCATTTGTGACTGCTGTGAAAAGAACGGGCCAGGGAGAGGACAGGTGAGGGAGTTTTGTTTTAATTAAATTTGACTCTGTAGCTTTTCCTAATTTCTGTAGTTTCCTCAGAAATTATTTCTTATTTTTTAACATTATGTCAGAATGCAGGAAAGGTGTATTTTAGATTGTTTTCCTTCTATGTCCTCATAGTATTGTCTTTGATCAGTAAGCCAAGTTTCATTTTAAAAGCTATGCTTTTTTGTAATACTTAAAAACATCTAAAGAGATGTAAACGAATACTGATACCCAGATCTACTTCCCTTCTTAATGATTAATAAATTGGACACTTGCAACTACTTTTCCAAGGAGCAATGGATCCATCTATAAACATTCTGGCAGCTTGGAACAATTCGTCAACCTCTTGCAACTGTAAATGCATTCATCAAGAAACACTGACTTTTTGGTAATAATATACATGCAATCATTCATGCATCCAAATAATACCAGACTGACCATTTGGAACAACAGCAAAAATACACACAGGCCTTCTCTTTACAATGTCTAAGGTTTTTCAGAACTTTGTTTATATATACACCAATATTGAAGAGAGATAGCACCTTTGGCCCAGAAATCTTTGTACTATAAACTCTTAGAGGAGAGAAAGATAATTCTGAGGAATTATCACTTCATGTTTACTTTGTTATTATACTTCTCTTGTAGCATCCACCGTTTGCCACTGTTGGATGCTACAAGTAGACTGACCTCGGGTCTGATCCATTCCAACGTTCATATTAAAAGTGTTAGAAATGGGTGACGTGAGACTGAGCTGCATTCTATACGAATGTGCTCTTCACCACAAACAAGATTATGTGAGTATGTTACAGGAACACCTAACCTGCCTGTTGCATTACATACTGTACTGTTTTTCTGAATCTGTTGGCCCAACAAGGCTTGCAACTACATCATGTCTGCAGAATACCATGCATTAGTACTGACAAGTAGGTGTCCGTTAGCATGAACAGCAGTACACTGCATTGATTCCCATCCTTTCGGTGCACCAACACGTCACTACAGCAGCTATGCATTGTCAAATAGATGTAGTCATTCATGACATTATTTTAACCCTACATGTAACAGCAGCAAGCAGAAAATCAGAGTAAATTAACTCTAGCTGATGCAGTAAACAATATTTTAGGAACCTTTGGTGACAGCTTAGGGAAAAACAATTATTTTTTTTTTTAAGAAGCTGCCAACAGCATATCTGAAAATCCTTTTTTTTGTTGTTGATGATATGAGGACAGTCCTCCAACTGATGTAGCATCACTGAACTTCAACAGGCAAGGAAGAAGATAAATATAATCAGCAGAGGAAGTATTCTGATTCCCAGTGAGGACTAACAAATAAAACCCCACTCAAACAAAACCCAAACCAAACCCAACAGAGAACCCAACCACAGCAAAACCACAGTGCTGTTACTTGTGGTTTGGTTGGTTTTCAATTGTGTATTGCAATGATTTCAAACTACTGATAGAGAACAGAGAGATCAAATAATGTATTTTTACTCTTTGCCATCAATATTACCCTACTGCAATATTCAGTAAGCTACAGTCTCCTTTTAAAGACTGAGACATCTAACCTGCAAATTTCATCAGTGTGTGGGATCAGGGAAGGGGAATTAACACTGGTATATTCTATTTTCTTCCTCCTGCTTATATGGGATTTGAAGAGTTATTTCACTCATCAGTTACTGAAGTTATTCTCTACAGCTGGTTATTCACTTGACTTTGATTGTTCTGCATTTTGGTTTACTAATAAATGTTATTCCAGGTTTAACACATGGAATCCATTTCCACCTGTCTAACACGATCAATATTACTCTTAATACATTCTCTACCACACTTTAATTGCTCCTTCATGAAGAATACAGCACTAAAGGATTCAAATTAATTTCAATCCCTGTTTTCTCAAAAAAATGGTTCAAGGAAAGGAAATTTCAGTCTCCTCTTAAATGAGTAAGGGATGAAAATTACAAAGATGGTTTCAGGGACCACAAAATCCCAGGAAAAAACACTTTTTGGGGTTTGTTTGGTTTTGGGTTTTTTGGTTTTTTTTTGGTTTGGGTTTTTTTTTTTTTTTTGTGTGTGTGTGTGTATCACTAAATTTCTTTACAATTTAAGGACATATAACACTTGCAGAATGAAAAAGTAAGGACTGATGGATTTCCACCACATTTGTTTTTCAGTCCATGCAGATGTGAGGTAGTCATGGACAATATTCTTCCTAAACCACTCCTGATTACACAGGAGAGCAAAGCAAGTCTTTTCACTTCATTCAGTTGTTTCCACAGTGCTTGAACACAGTGTTCTTAGACCATGAACACAGTGTTCTTAGAGCCACCATGGTTGATGTATCAAAGGAGGCTAATGAGATGGAAATTTTAAAAGGACTTGGGCATACACCTTGAAAGTCACTTCCCAAAGAGAACAATGACCAAAGGTGTCAAGATGTTTTGAACTAAATAGAAAGTTCTCTTTGTTTACTGTTCAAATTCTGTGTAGCTCAGCTTGTCAACACTTTCATTACCACAAATAAATGCTAATCAAGCTACTGATCTTATCCTTGGGAAAGAGATCTGAGTTTGCTCTATTTTTAGATTCTTGGGAGGCATTCTGCAGAATGACAGGCTGAATGGAAAACAAAAATACATACTTTCTGAGGTCTTAGTATTAATTATTTATACACATTATCTATAGTAAAATAAAACATTACTAGGATTATTTTTTTTTTAATTTACTAGGCCAAATTGTAACCTTATTTACATTCATTTCACACTATACAAGTGCTAAATGTACGAGCTTAGACAGCTAGAGTCTTGTTTTATATTTATGAGCATATATTATGAACATATATATATTATGATCAGGATCAGGCTTAGCAACATAAGAGAGTGAAACAATAGTAGGGCTTTACAGATGTATCAGCGATAAGTAACACCATCAGCGTTACTCAGGTTGTTCCACAGGTGCTGGACAACACGGTTACAACAGAACAGACTCTAGACACCCATTACTTTGCTCAAATTTTCCAGTCTTCCTTGTAAATGCAAGATGCTACTGAGACACCAGAAATCTTTAATAGCTTAGCCAAAATTCAGTTTCTGAGCATCCCGGAGGATAAACTTCCAGCAGTCTTCATGAGATAATAGGCTTAATCATAAACACCATGCAACTTTTAAGATTTAAAGCATTTATCTTGATAGAAACTTAAGCCACTTTACTTATGTAGTCGGTTAAAAAATAATATCGTATTTCAAAGGAAATAAAATACGGATATAAAATTACCAAACCTCTTTTGTCTCTAAACTTGCTATAATAGCAGCAATATTAAAATATGCCTGCCAGGTACTATATAAATATGAATCCATCATTTTACACGGACAGCTTCTTAATAAGATCAGTGATCAAATTACAAGAAAGTTATCAGGGAAACCACCTAGTTTAACTGAAGAAACCTCACAGTGATAGTGTCTTTGTCAAGTGTGCAGGCACTCAGACAGAGCAGGTGATCTTGCCTTCCCAAACCCAAGTACTGGACTTCAAAGGCAAGAAAAGAGATGGCAGAACAGGTGGACTCAGTCCAGTCACACGGCAAAACCACCAAGGATATGGTATGGATATCCCTGCTTACAGGAATTACATGCAGTACTTCAAAGAATGGAAATTAGCTCATCCAAATTTGGACCTAGCAGACTATGGGTTTTAAATCTTATCTTTCTATAGTTAATGTATTATTTCTATTAAAAATACATAAAAATACAAATAAAAGGTTATTCAGAATGAAATACCAAGAGAAACTTTACCAGGAATTGTACAGTTACAAGCAAACAAGAAAAACACTGGTCCAAGAAAACAATCAAGAAATGAAGATTTTAATTTTCCATTTCTCGAGGGATTGTTATGAACAGCTACTAGGACAACATTGTTCTAATGGCTTACAGTATGGAAAGATAATACAGCACTATGTATAAGTTCTCCTGTAAGCCAGGTATAATGTTCAGTTTAAAACTATGATTATTTAATATACAGCTAAGACATTTCAAACTATACCTATGTTAATCCAGACAAGCCAAACAAACCAACCAAATTCTGAAAAAGAATCTAAAGAGCGAGCAGAAATTCAGCTATCATTGTCCTAAATACATTGTTTTTTCTAAAAAAGATTATCTGAAGCTTGTTTGGCAAAAATTATTCTATTATTGAAAAGTAACAGCCTAACAACATATTCATGTAGACTTCATCTCTCTATCCCTAAATATATTAGGGGAGGGGGAGGGAGAGGGGGAGGGAGGGAGAAAGAAAATAAGCTAAAGGAAGTAGCCAAAAATTGGGGGTTTAAGCTTAAGGAAAATTGGAGTTTGAAGATTAAGGTGGTGATTATGGTAATATTAGATCTAAATTTTCCAAAAATCTTTCCTCTAGGAAATAGCTAAAAAAGGAAGAAGTTCCAGTACCACCTATTATTTCCAATGACCTTTGTGTCCTGGATAAGTGCTTAAGAAAAACTGGTAGGTTTCTTTCCAGTGACCATAGATGAGACCCATAATTAATGTGCAAGTGTCTGAACACAAGAGCTAACTTTTAAATTGCACAGGTCGCAGTTCTAGTGTGAATGTGTAATCCGTTATAAAAAATAAAAAGCCTATGTTTATGCTAGAAATTAATAAAATGGGGAACACAGGACAAGCAAAGCACAGCATGATGACTTAACGAAGACATTTCAAAGATTTCGTATTATTGAAAACATCTATAATGTATTCCCTACAAGTATATATAATGCATCCTTACTCTTAGTAGGGATAATATAGAGTACTATTTAGTATGGCAGTCACTCATGATCTTTTTAGTCCTACTCTTTATGCAAAAGCTGTTTAACTGCTTCTAATTAGAAAATTATTCTTTCTGAAACTAAGTTTCTAAACTATCATTATTGGGGTAATACATGATAAAGAAAAACTTGTATAGTCACAAGAACATTTCTGCAGTTTTTCTGGGGGCTGAGGCTTCATTAAATAAATAATCTGTTGGCCAGTTTCCTGTATGCTTCATAGTAAAGAAAACTCCATGAGAATCTGATTGGAAAAGAGCTTTGGTCTAACTGCAGCTACGATTGTGAAAACATAAGAACTGGTGTTGCACACCAATTAAACATGTCAGTCAGTGACACTGTGTGGCATTGAAGTTTTTCACCACTGAATTTCATTCTGCTTTTAGCTAACTATATGCTGTTGCTTAAAGAAAAAAAAAAAAAAAATCAAGGAGATTTTATGACAGATTAGCTAAATCTGTGAAATTTTGAAGTTGAAATTACAAAGCACATATATTGCTTCCTTTAATTTAACTCTGCTCTGTGTCATGCAGTTACTCCAGACCCTCCAGCAGAGAGGATGGCAAGCCTGGGCCAGCAGCTGGGACCAGGACTGCCTGTTTGTTTGGGAGAACCCGTATCCTGAACATGGCAGAGTCAGGCTGCACCAACTGCGACTGAGAAGTACCTTTAGTTTTCTGTTGTGCCACACGCCAGGAAGCAGCAGATGGAAAAAGGAGCAAGAGCCCAAACAACAACTGTGAATAGCTTTGTGGTGCTGCTGGGCAGCAGTGGGGCACAGCATACATGGTGCTCCCCACCTTACCTGTGGTGAAACCCAGTGTGCCCACACCATTTCCCCCAGCAAACAAAATTGTACTGAACAGCTTTAATAAGAACAAAACAATTAGCTTTTTTTTTTTTTTTTCCCCTAGCTATTAATATGGCCTAAAATACTACCCCATTACTAACAGCCAAGATGCAACCATTCCAAGAAGTGTATTTTGATTTGGCTATCTTCCCCCATCCCCTGCTCCCCAAGAACTGAAGCGTTTGTTCAATGGTAGAAAGCTGAACGCTGAATCATGACAATTTTTACCTAACCCTGATGTACAGAGTAAAAGCAGTAGATGTTTTGCCATCTGTGCAATAAAGCATAACTACTTAAGTGTTTTCATTAACTGTGATTTAAATATATTTAGCAGAAATGACTATTTATTTCAGTAAGAATACTTAAAAAAAACCCACTTTCCTCCTATTTTTAAGCAAATAATTGACGCAATTCCTAGGCAATAGCATTTTTCAGTAATTGCATCCACCCCAAGTACTAAAAAATTCAAGTAACTGAATGAAAGCGATAAGCGTCTGTACCTATGCACCCACTAAAACTTGTTTACTTTGTTTTAAATAAGCTCCTGGAATTGAACACAATACTCCACAGATTCATTAATACCTTTTATTTTTAAATCACATTTTCATTTAAGCAGCTTAAATATTTTAAAAGCAGCCTCTGGCACTGTACATAAATAAAATAATGCAACAATATCCTTTAAAAGATAAGATGGGAGGCAGTACAATCAACTACATTATTACTTTTTTGTGGCAGATTGCATTCTAAAGGGAAAAAAGTAATTTCTTACATGGGAAAATGAAAAGGTAAGTTTAACATGTTTCTATTCTTTGTAGGAAAGACATCAGTGATAAAAATGACAGGTTAATGTATTTCCTAGTACATTTATTCATGTGCTTATTTTGCAACCCATAGGAGCCAACTGTCAGCTTTTTGATGTAGTTCAGTAGACAGTGACTTTTGCCAACAGTTAGTGGATTCCAGATGTTCAAGAAAAAAAAAAAACAACAAAACCAGAATAAAACAAAACAGATGCTCATTGACTCTTCCAGTACATACACTTTACTGTACAGTAATTAGACAAAGAATAGAAATATTACTTTTAAAGACAGAATAAACAGCTAATAGTTAAATAGCTTTCAAAAAGAGAACCAGGCTTCTAAATGTTTTGAAAGTGAGACCTACTAAGGTAGCAAAATACAGATTTCAATCTTACATATAGGTTCCGTATTTATACTAAAACATGTTTCCTTATATATGTTTATATACTTGTACATCAATCTAAGGCACATGTATGTGTTTCTAAATGTAAATACATACACAGCCTATGTAAATATGCTTTTTTGCTGAAGGATATTGAAGTATTTTAACTGATTTCAGCAAGTATTTAAAAGAAGCAAACGTACTGAAATAAAAATATTGTGTAAGAAATTATGTTATTCAAAAAAAGTGGTACCTGTAGCCACCATAACTTTAGTATTCTATTAATGTTAAGCCTCCTTTTTGTGGAAAATGTAGACTAAACTACTGACTTTAAAAAAATGTACCAATAAATTAAAACCTTATATTTTTAAATGCTGTTGCAAAATTGATATTCTGCAGAATATGATGCAGATTATTGTTTCAAGACACTAAAATGCAGAAACAGTCCCTCTGATTTTGGAGTCAGGATTGTAGCCAAATAAGTGATGCATACTTGAACTTCCTAAGCTAGAAGTGGAATGACAGTAAAACCACTTTCTCAGTCTCAGACATTTTCTGTGGATTTGTACTATTCATTTGTCATAATGGCAGAAGTAGGATGACAAATAAATCATTGATGAGTGAGCAGCAGGAAATCTCAACTACTAGATCAGAAACAGATAAATTACTTTTTTTTTTTTTTCCACTGCCTTGTAGAGAATAGTCTCCATGAAATGGAGATTTGGGTTCACGAAAAACATTTATAGTTTTATGAATAAATCACTATTATATCATCCAGAAAACAAAATGCACTGAAGAGATAATACTAAATTTGTCACTATTTGTAGAAAACTGATTATCCTTACACATACGCAGAATAAAGCAAGCTGCTTAAAGTCCACTGGAGGAGCTTTGATTTCTATCACATTGCCAGTGCCTTAGTTCAGTATTTTACGTTTATTTCATTTTATTAATGCAAATCTGTAGCCACTTGGCTACTGTAAAACTTGAAGTCTTTTTAGGCTTCAATGTAAGAATGCCACATAATCAACACTACAGTAGATTTTCTGGACATTTTAAATATAGAATGACTTGACTGGGGAATAAGGATGAATAAAAACTTGGTTTATTATTAATGTAAATGCTGCAAGACTAAGTCCTAGAAGACCACTTGAGCTACTACTGGCATATGCCTACACACCTGCAGGAGATACAGCAGAACCATGTCACCATACTTGCTCAGTTCCCAAAGGGATACAGCTGCATTAAAGGGCCACATTGAAGCTAATAAATTCTGCATCTCACCAGAGCTCCTTACCTAGGTCTCCACAACACATTTCATAATGAAACTATAACTGCAGCATAGCTACTCCTGAATAAAGTGGTAAGTTTTAATGTTTAAATATTTATTAAGTCTATATTTGCACTACTGTGTGTCATATGAAGAACTTAAGAGGTCTACATGAATAAAAATCCCTTCTAGAAAATGAAAAAAAAACCCAACATCCAAGTATTTTTCTGTCATATTTTTTTCAGTGCATGCAGTATTGAGGCATTTTGGTTATGCATGACTGTTGAACAACTTTGGGGAAAATAATTAAATCCTTAAGCACTTCTCTGAAAGAAACATTCAAACTTTATCCCAATAGAAATCACAATGTTCTGAGTCTGTCCAAATCTGAGGTAAAACTACTGTGACTTCAAATGAAGGCAAGCAAGGATTTGTATATTTCACACTTTACCCTTTACTCAGCAAATTGAATGTCTTAAGTTGCAGCTACTAGATATTCTATTGGGTAGGAGTTATAATGAGTGCACCATTTGCTTATTCAATACTCCAACTTTTATAATACTCCTGTTAAAATCTATGGTCTTTTACCCTTCATTGTGTTCAAGATAAAAAAAAAAATAATTTTAAGCATTTCTTTCAAATAAATTCTTAGTTTTTAGAGGATATTTTGTCTTGAAAGTATCACTTTTTAAAAGAGTGCTATAATTGTAAGTAAATGTATTGATTATAAATCAAAAATCAATTTTGTGGCTAATGGAAAGAATTTACTTTCTTCCCATTTGGTTAAAAATACTGATGTAGCTAGTGTAAAAAAAAAAATAAAAATTCTACCTGCATATTAAGTATATCTAAACTATGTGAAAAGCCAGTGCAAGATCGTCTTCATCTGTGCTGGAATTACAGGAGTTGTAGAATACCTAGCTACCCATAAACACCAGCCATTTGTAGACATTAATTGAGTTTTAGCCTTCAAAAATTTTATGAGATTAGCTTTAGCTGCAAATTTGCAGCAAAAAATATGCATCTATTTTCATTGTACCTTCACACAGGAATTCTAAAATCTCATGACTGCTGTTTTAAATGAAAACTGCTCTCTTTGACCACAGGGGTAGGTCTTCATTGCAAGATTTATGATGCAACATTTCCTCACCCTTTTTTAAATAGCTCACATATCGACCATTAACATGACACTTTGAAGATTATTCTGCAGTATTTCAGTCCAAAGATTAGACTACATTTAGATTATGCATGTGTGATCTTCCCCATTGTATGGCCCTTTCTTCAAGTGTATTTCCACCATCCTTATTTTTAAGGCATAAGTCAAGTTCTCATCATGTGATGAAAGGCAAAGGTACTACTACCTACATTTTTTGCTGGTTATAAAAATAAGGAATTGCCAAACCCCACAATAAATACATACAAGAAAATTTATAATGAAGTGTACAATTTGGTGAATCTCAGTGTGATCTTCAAGCACTTTAGACTACACTGTAGTTAACCAGAACTAACTTTGCTTCCAAGACAGTGGAGATTCAGACAGCAGAAGGCACACAAGTTAAAAATACAACAAATAAAGCTTTATTTATTTACAGTTTATCCAAGCTGTATGCTCTTGCAGGCTCTGTTCTAGCAATAGTTACATAAGCAAAACAACTAAGAGTCTCATGGGCTAAATGCTCTGCTTTTCAGGAAACAGCATGGAAAGAAGAGTGATGTGGTGGCTATGTGCCATCACAGAGACATGCTGAGTACCAGCCCCTATCAAAACCAGAGGAGATGCTGGGGAGCATCACGCTTGCCTATGAACTACTTCACAGCCTAGAATAGATATCATGCTTAGACATGCTTTCATTCCCATCCCATGCCTACTCAAAAAGTCCCTACCAGTGACCTTACACCTAAAAAAGAATGTTTGCTAGCTTCGCACTATAGAAATTCCCAACTATAGCCCTGTTTCCTGTTTTAGTTTTTAATATCAGAAATAAACTCAATTAGTGTGATCTATAAGTGGAAATGACCTTCATGATCTTTCTCTTTCTTATATTTAGATACTGAGATACCGTGTACTTGCAGTATCAGTGTATAATAAAAAAAATAAGCTTTCTCTAAACTTTTGCCAGCCCTAAGCACTTATGTTACTGTAATTCCATACTTTGCTGTGTGTGCTCCCAGAATGCGCACACCTCTCTCCTTTCTTCATAAACATGCATTATTTATCTTTTTTCCTCCCCCACACCCACACATAGCCAACATGTGAAGATAAGAGAGATTTCTGGCAATATATTGCAAAAGGAAGAGTGTTAAATTGGTGAAAAGGAAAAAAAGTAAAATTTTGATAAATTAAAACTCTCCTTCTCCTAACTTTGTAAAGATAATTTAATTGGTGAAAAGAGGTAGCATTTCTTCTGAGGTGTAGACAGTGTCCGTTCCCATTCCCACCCACATCCACTCAGTATCCAGCGTTTCATGCTGCATTAGCCCTAAGAAACATCTTCTAACAGATGTTTTGCTTTTATATTAAATTTACCTTTGGAGTTGTTCCCTTGAGTATGTCTGCTGTAATTTCCATCACATCTTTAGGTTTTTGTTTTACAAGTATTAAAAGGTACTGAAAGAGATTCCCAAGTCATGAGACTGAAGGAACTGCCAAAGGTCAAGTTTCAGTTTTCTCACCAGTCCAGCAAATCGAGAGAACACAACACACTTACTAATGCCATTCTTTGAAATGTGCATCAACAACAGGGCACTGTTAATGTAAGCTTTTAATTAGAAGTGACATTTTCCATATGTAAATGCCAGAAGACAGGGGAAAAAAACATTCAACTACTCAGTTTGTTTTCCAGCTAATTAGTACTTTTTTAAAAATTTATTATTTTAATGAAATCAGAAGATTGCCTTAATATTAATGCATTCATTCTTTTATCAACAGCATCTTGCTCAGTGTAAAAAAGAATTATCTCTGCTTTAGATAAGTCAATCATCATAAACAATAAAATAAATAGACATTTTAATATTTAATTAAAACATATACAAAATGAAATACCACATACATTCCTGAAACCTAGGCTGTTAATCTGTTGATTCTTTCCCTTTGACCATTTTGTTAAGAAATCCAGTTTGGGGGGGATTTCTTATGTACTCACAAGAGGGCAAAGCCTTCATTCAACATTTCCAGTTTAAAGTACCAAAGACTAGAAAAGCGTTGGTAAAATTAGTTGACAATGCCATCAAGTCTGTAATATTCTAGGTGATTCAAATAACCACATTCCAATTTCATCTGCTTATTTTAAGCAATGCATCCTTGTAACACTTTTTTACTGTTTCTGTTCATAAACAGGAACAGTAATGTAATATAAAGAGTTCAAAACTAATCCACTGATGTTTTAAAGATTATGTTTATTCAGAACAGAAAAAGACAGATACAAATATATTAGTAGAGTAGTACAATAATGCTGAAGTGGTAAAATATTAATATTCCATTATACTTTAAAATAAACCATCACCTCTGTGACAGCTTACTATGTTTGTGAATGGACGTTTAAGGCAAACTTTAACCTACATTTTTAAGGATAAATTTGGGGTTCCTCCCCAACTTTGGGAATACAAGCAATATATGCATCTATATTTTTCTAAATTAATGGTTCCAGAATAGGAAACCTGCAGTGAATTACTCTAAAAATGTTTTGCAGTATCATGATTTAATATGCTTTAGCAACAGGTGTTGAAAATAAAAATTGTAAGGGTTTATTCCCTCATGCTATTAGCTACAGAATGTTGATGGTAGTGGATCAACTCATATGTGACTGCACCGGACATACACCAATGCCAAAACCAGCTGTGGAGTAAGGTACGTCTGCGATTTTTTCCTGAGTTATCCACCCTACCCTTTTAATCCTGTGCAGTAGAGATGGCAGTAGCAAAGTTGCGCCCGCAATGCTGATGCTTACATTAACAGTCTCACTTGTTTGAACAGATCACCCGAATTAAGCATTTTTGACTATTAAGTCATAAGTGTCTTCCGTCACGCTGTGATAAGCGGAGGAATGAGAGGGACAGCTGAAGTCACTTTTGTCGCAATGGCCACAGACCCACCTCCCACAACACATCTGGAGCTCTGTAAGACCTGCTAGATGAGAAAATGGACTGCTGATAAAGAGGCCCTATGACATGGAATGTGGGAATTATGCAGGCTTCAAGTGCCTAGTAGTCAAAATCGTCTCCACCTAGCCAGTTTACGTTGCAGTTTTCTTCATTATAGGGCCGTCACACTAGCCTTTCCCAGAAAATGCCAGACTGATTGCACACCTTAGAAAGGTAACAGCAATTGCAGTCAATTCTGGAGAAATGGCATTTAGCACTGCTGTACAACAAACACCTCGACTAATGAGCAGAGAACAGGTTTCTGTAAATAATGTGGCAAAGGTGTTCAAATGTTAAACTAATTGCAGTGAATATTTTTTTCAAATCAGTTTGGTGAAGGGAAGCCACCTCAGTGTGCTGGAGATTCAACACAGTAAAAAGCTGTTAATGAGAAAATATCTAGATATTAAGAAAGATCCCCAAGTCCCACTTTAGGGTCACTGGTGGTCACACACGTGCACACACATGAGAACAAACACACTCAGAAAATACTCAGGAGCAAAGTTTAACGTTAAGACAGAACAGACTGCAGTGATAAGATGCAAGGTCCAACCAAACAAGCATACTGACCATCAGGTTGCTTAAATATGACCTGCCCTTTTTTTTTTCCATTTCCACATGCTTGTTCTTCCCCATCCTTGCCTCCTTCCAAATCAACCACTTGCACCTTGTTATATTTTTCTTACTAATGCCAGATTACCTACAATGTTCCCAAATTCAGGATTTTCTAATATTGTTACCCAGGTCATCTCAGCCTTACGTGGTATCAGTGATGAAACTCCTAAGCCACCCTTGCCCTGCAAGGTCTCACTTCCCACAAGGTTTCCAGTTCTCCCCCCAACTAGTGGTGAGGTTTGGCCATCTTTCTCATAACCCCCAACAAAATGCGAACTCCATCTACCCCTCATGGTGCTATACAGAAGTCCTATCATCTTCTTAACCTGTTGCTCCATAGGTCCAGTAAATTCTCATGTCATGTCTTGTATTTCTCACTGTTTGTTCAGTAACTTAAACCTCAGGCCAGAACCTCATCACAGGTATGAATACCTTAAAACTATATACTCATGTCTGATCACTTACAGAAAGTCTCTGAAAAAAAAAAAATCAGAGAAAGTGCTCAAGAGCTAACAAAGCGCCTTCACTTTGCCTCATGGAATTTCACTCATTTGCCAAAAATAGATGCTGATAAGAATTACCATTTCCCTTCTGTTGCTGATGTTGGCAACACCACTTGGCATCACGTCAAAAGTTTGCCTGACTATAATTCCTAATAATGGCATTCAGAATTCTGAGCAAGAAACTAAAAAAAACCCAAGCTACCCCCACACACCAAGAAAATAATCAGCCTTAAAACTGGAGTTTCTAACATCTATTTTGTTCTCTTCTCAATTTTGAGCTATCAAAACTTAACATTTACTACTGTTTATAGACATTCATGGGAGAGGAGAATCTAAAAAAAAACCAAAAAAAAACAAAAAAAAAAAAAAGGTGAAGTTTTTATTCATCCATCCAAATAGGATCCAAATTGTTTTGCTCACAGGTGCATATATTCTCTGAATAAATTTATTCACATGAGGATGTTTTAAAAAAACCCAAAAACAACATCTAAAAAAGCACTGAAAGATGCAGCACTGAAGAAAAATGTTTTCTTAAGAACAAGGAAAAACACGCTGCCTCAATTCTCTTTCCACGCACATCAAGTCTCAGTGGTCCTACTCCCCTCAAGAATACTAGATGGAAATGAAATTTAGCAGCCTAAACTAGCTCTCCTCACACTTGCTGCTGCTACTAATGTTAATTTTCTCATTCAGGCTGTATCATAATACCAAGATGAAAGATTCAGACTGCCAAAGAATAACTAGCAGCAGTGAGATGCTACCCAGGGAAAAGACACAGTTGCACATCATATAGTATAATTTTTTCCATTGGGACTGTTTGAGGATCTGGAGAGAAGGCAAGGGGATGGGAAAGAAAAGAAGGAATGTAGCACAAATTATCCCCTGTTCATGTCCACTTATTTTGTTATTCCAGAAAAATACAGTAGCCCAAGTGCAAGATTTTAAACTTATAAATTTCATTTTAAACTATAATAAGATTAATCTAAATATCATAACACTGAATAGACTCTGTAAGCTAATAGCTAAATTACTAAACCAGAAACATACAGTTACTCATAGTGAGCCCCTTAAAATGCTGTGTTTTCATTTCTAATGCCCTGTTCTTATGAGAAATTTGAAAGGAATAAAGGCTTGATTGTTCAGTAAATACTTAAAACTTTTAGAATACAATAGAACAGAACAGTTTAGTTAGAAGGGACCTACAATGATCATCTAGTCCAACTGTTAAGTTTTAAAAACTTAAGGAACAACAACCATTACTGATAAAAGGCTATTTAAAATTTTGTTATTTCACCACTATCATTGACATTTCTATTTAGAACCTCAGCACAAGTCGGGGATATCTCTAAACATATTTTTTTGTTTCATTATCATATGTACTGATACTCATACTTTTAACTTTCTTAGAGCCACATGTACTGCCTGTTGTACTCAATTATCCTGAAGTCACTGTAGTACATGAGAAAATGTTACCCAAAACGTAGCATGTGCCTGCCATTCAGCATCCACCATGTTATACTGATCACATAACAGAAAAACAAAACGAAACAGACAACTGATCAGTATTGATACCAAGTCAGTCTTCCTTCTCCATTGACAGTACCAATGGCATTGCCAATTAATAGTAACAGTGATATTGTATAAAACCCAGTACTACTTTTGAGAGATGCCCTCCAGCAGTTAAGCACAAAGGTAAGGAGAAAGAACAGGCATTTTGCTGAAGCTGTGAGCATGTCACTGAAAGAACAAGAGACTGCAAACCATCATTTCCTCACTCACAGTACACGAGCCTGCTTCCTGCGAACTGCTAGTAACACCTGGACAGCTAAATTCGTAACTGTTTACACCTGCCATTTCAAACCAGCCTGAAAGCATTACCGCACACACACTGCACATGTTACCATACCACCATCCAATAATTCATTCTGCTCTAGCATTTGGGGCTGGAATTTAATCAGGGAGGCAAATGATTTTTATCTACTTCTCAGCATCTTTGAACTTCTGTATTGTATGGTATTGGAGACAACAGCAAAGAGATTTTTTGTTTTGGTTAAAAGTGTGTGAAACCCAGTTTACTGTCTCTTATTAGGAATCAGATGAGAGCAATGAAGGAGAGAAAGGAGGGAAAAAAATCCTTCTTGACACCCAATGCAACTGGCTGACTACATGAATTTATAAACACCGCAAATGATGCATTTCAGGATGTCTTGCCCAAGACCTGTCATACAGTATATTATTACTGGTCTTACCGTAACTGCAGTGTTATGTTCCTTATGTTGCTTCAGAATGTAAAATCCACACCGACTGCATATTGTGGATTTCTATAGTACCATTTTCAAGATCAGACTGAATCAACACTTGAGCAACCTGATCTGACCCCATAGCTGACCTTGCTTTGAAGAGGCTGGACTAACTCCCCTAAGGCCTTCTCCAACCTGTATTTTTTCATAATTCTAATATCAATTTGCATTTGAAGAACAAAAAAAACAACAGTCTAGCTCATACCAAAAGAATGAGTTTTGCATGTAGGTATTTGCATGTTAGTTAGCATTTGGATAACTCAGCAGCTTACAGACACAGCTGATTCTGCAGTGACTATGACAGTGGGCCAAACTCACTGTAGCATTTACACAGTCTTGGAGTTGAGTACTCGCACATTTTAGCATGCATAACCACTCAAGGATGAACATCCATGAATGGGTCTCCACATACGACATTGTAATTATTGGGCACAACTCAAGAATAGAAAAAATAAGTAAGGAAAGTTAATATAGAATTTTATTAAATAA
Organism: Microhierax caerulescens; assembly: GCA_035590215.1. NCBI lineage: Eukaryota > Metazoa > Chordata > Aves > Falconiformes > Falconidae > Microhierax > Microhierax caerulescens. Next base: position 85,003,242 of record JAVJGJ010000014.1, on the reverse strand, counting down.
AATGAAAAATAGAAGCAAAGCTATTGTCTCCAAATTAAATAAGTCATATGCAGAATGTATTTTTAAAAAGATCAGACAGAGCTGAACATTCTCTATTCTTCCTACTCTATTGTTACATCTACCATCACCTCTAACCTCTACTGAATGTAACTACCTGTCCCCATCTTCACTACTTTCATTTAAACTGATATGAGCTTTTTTTATTTGAGAGATTAACTAGGCTAAATCTTACTTAAGCAATGAGCTAATTCATAAGAGAGATAACACTTCACACAAAAGTCTTTTCCCCTTCAAATAATCCATCACAAAGCACATTAAATCACCATTCTTGAATTTTCCACAAGTCTACTAGTACCAAACTAACAGTATAAGGTTCACTTTGGAAATCCAGATAACATGAAGCTAGAACAGTCTATATGGATAGTTTCTTAAAACAGGATAACATCTTGCTGTCATGCAATAAGAAATGGTAATAGATAACTAATTGGTGTCTGAATATATTCTTTTTTTTTTTCCATAGTAAGGTTTTTAATATGTACTTGGTTTGAAAAGCATTACAGTCTAAATCAAGACTTTAAAGATGAGCTGAACTTAACATTGAGATTCAGATTTAAATGCATCTTTAAACATAATGAAACAGCATATATACTAGTGATTTAATGGGCTTGGGATCTTTTCTGGTAACAGTTACAGAATCAGCACAAAGTGTGGAATACTCATCTTCCTGAGCAACTCATTTAGGCAATCTTATTTGGTCAGCACCTCTGGCTACCATAAGCATAGAAGCAGCAGCAAGCTTTTGCTCTAAACTTCCAAAATGAGAGGATCTGCAGTATAATAGGCACCAGAAGACCAAATGTTAGGTGGTTGGCTCCCACAAAATAAGGATTCACATGACATTTGGGAAAAAATATTAAGATTAAGGAAAATATTCTTATGGACAACTTCCCTGAAGAAGGAGGAGACATTCATCCTCTTTAATTCTACACTTGCAGGTAACATGCTGAAGTCTACCTTTAATTTGTGTTTTTAATTCTTCACTCTGCTAACAATGAATAGAAAGCATTTACTTTGGAGCACAACTATGCAGCAGATTCTGTGACTAAGCAATAAAAGGATCCTTGATTATAATTTTTCCCTTTTGTTTCATGGACTGCAATTGCTGCAGATGAACCAGAAACTTCATGTTTAAAAAAACAAACAAACAAACCCCAACAAATCCCTTAGCTTTTAAATACTGAACTACATTTGGAGAGGGAGACGTGGAAAAGCATCATCTTTTCTAGTGAGGGAAAAGTGCTAACGTGGTGAATTTTTCAGGTAGAATATCATAAGGAATTTTAAATTCTATAAACTCCTGCTTTGTCAGAATTATTCTTTAGCAAAAACTTTGTCCACTTTGCTAGCCTGCCACAATCTCTCTTAGTAAGTCAGGTTTTTCCAAGGCAGTGCAATCCATTATTTCTCTGCCCCATCACAATACCACCTACATATTCCAATACTCAAACTGTTACACATGCACCTTTTCTCTTTCAGCTATTCCCCTATTTCTTCAAGTCTTCCCTATTATTATTTTTTAATTACTTTAACAAGGTAGCCACTACTCTGTTCCCAACCTTACACAATCAAGCTAAGAAAACTTGCATGAGGTTATTTTTTATCTGGTCTTGTTAATACTAATCCTAAGTGTCTAATATTTTAGAGGTTTATAGAGGCTAAAATGCCTTTGTAAGGGTGAAACACTGAGCAACTAATGATTTTGATTGCTTTTTAAAAGACCATCATCTACAAAGCATAAGAGCATTCAGAATAATATGAAGTGTACCACCATATTGCAGCTCCTGATTGATAGAATAAGGGAAGAAAATTACTTTTTCTATGAAATAATATAGTCATTTGAAATATCCTAAATCTACAACTGTATTGCAATAAATGTGAAACCACACATATCTGTCTTAGAGGGAAAGAGCTTATACACCTTTCTCTATGCTATGCAACTGTTCTTTTTCAGGTGTGGATTTTTTTCCTCCTTTCTCTTTTTCAGTCCCTGTTAAACACAGTGAATCTGTCCCTTCCTTCAGTTTTTAACTCTGTCTTGTGAATCTCCTGAGCAAGGCAGTAATACAGTGAATTGACAAAGCATATTATACCCTTCAGCAGACCATATAAAATATGACTGAGTTGAAAGGTTCTAAGAATTTATATTCATTTCTACTTTATTTCAAAACCTAGTCATTTTCAAGTATGTCTATAACATATCAATACGCTTTTTCCTCCCTGAATTGATTCCTGCATTATTTTAACTTTTTTGTGACCTATTATGTATTATAGCAGTGAAAGTTGGCAGGCTTTTATCTTTTCAAAAGGTGTCCTACCCTTACATCGCTGTACCTAAATGACACGTCAACATTTTACCTTACTGTAAAAGCTACCTTTGAGAGATGCAAAACCCAGATTCTACACAACATATTCTGTAGCATATGTATTATAAACATATATATATATACACATTAAAGTTACTGCTGAGTGAAGTGTGAAATTCTTCCCTCCAGCCTCAACAAAAACTGCCTACAGATTATTAATGTTTCTTAAGGTTTAAGAGAAGAAGGGGGAGGGGGGGGAGTTCACACATCAAACATCAAGAGGAAAAATTATCAGAGTTTCACCAGAAAGTACAGCCAAATCCACTTGAAGGAAATTGAAGGCTTAGATGTATTTTTCACTCATCAAACAGCAGCATCAGTTTAAGCCATAACCGTAGCCCCATCATTTGCTACTGTGCCCCCGTCTGAGATACTGGTTTCGCTGTCCCTGTTACCAGCATGCCTGTGTGAACGCTCGGCCACCTC
>JAVJGJ010000014.1:84979284-85000380 GCA_035590215.1 Microhierax caerulescens | reverse complement strand
GTCTGGGTGAGGTCTGGAGGGGCAGTTTGAATTGGGCACTTTACACCGAAGTGGTTTAGGTATGCTCCCCAATTCCAATTCCTCATCACTTGTGTGTGCACACCAGTATCTTTAATTGACACAGATGTTTAAGTAAATGTGTTTCTGGGCTCTTATAACTATTTAAAGAAAAAAATCATTTAAGTTTAATATACTGCTTTCCTGACCATTCTTCAAATGCACCACTGCAACACAAACTCAATTTATTGGTTGTGTTTATTTGTGGAACATATGCTTAAATTTATTAGTAATCATCAATTAAGATGGAAAACAAATACACTTAAATGTTCTTTTTAAAAGAAAAAGCAACCAAAACACCTTTTTAAACCTCCTCAATGCTGTATTTGGGCAAAGAGCCTGAAAACATACACACACACAAAAAGATTTAATTCCTATGCAAGTCAGATTTGCATTCAATCTGCACTCTTTTTTTTTTTGGGGGGGGGGGGTGGGGCACGCAAGATCTGCTGGCATAACCCGATGCACACATTGGACTTAATTAAAGCTCTGTATTAAGCAATTCAATATTCTACCTTTCCTTAGTGGACAAACTCCAAGAAATTTAGTTGGAAATACTGACAGATTCACACTACAAATTTCATACTATTTTTCTATGGTAACTTGATGAATTTTACTGTTTTGATAAAGTTTGTATTACAAATCAGCCCAGCATGAAAGGACTAAATAAACAAGGAATTCCCTGCACTTGGCACCTCTTAGATCACACTGTCTAACACTGTGACAACTTCTTTGTTTGGCTTATGCTGCCCTAAAATACCGTTTATCATATTATCTAAATAACTCCTGTACTAATGAGTTTGGAAATTAAATTACTAAACCACATTTCTATTTCATCAACTTTTTTTTTTTTTAAAAATAAAACATAATGTAAAGTTTTAGTGAACAAAGTGTCTCTGCTACTAGTGAAGTAGATGACAAGATTTTATACTCCAGTCCCTGCTGCAGAAGCATGCTATCGATGAAGACCCCGTCACCAGGCCCCACTGCTTTTCATGAACTGTTCTTGTTCTAACATACTGGAAGTGCAGTCATTTTGCTTTTGTTGATTTTAGCATACCTGAAGATTTTAATGTAATGTAGCTAGCAAGATTTCCGAGAGGAAGAGAGAACTCAGACACTAAATGACAAAAGGCGAGTGAATCAAAGCTTAGTTAATACTGCATCAAAACAAATTCCTTGGCACCTCATTATAAAAGCACAAAGTGACAGCAAGTATAATCAATCATATAAGGTTTGAATCATATGTAAAAGATAAAGGTGTTAGTCCATATTGACAAAACATTAATCAAAATTATTTATGTCATAGGAGTTACTTCCTATAAAATATAGAAACTACGTTCCCACTCCTTCCTTCTTTCTACAGACTTAACTTTGAAATGCCGTATCTAGGATGCCCACAGAATCTGGACGCCTTCCCTTTGCTCCAGGACCTGGAAGATCAGTTCCTGTGGGCCACATGTACACAATATGAGACTGAGTCCTCCTGTAATCCTGCATTCATCAACAACGTGCCTGCCCATTTCTACCTCCACTCCATTCCCAAATCCTTTTGTCATTTTATGATAGCAGCACCAGGTACTTCCAGAGATTAATGACTTGCTAGGGCTAATGGGCTACAGCAGTATCACAGGTTATCAGGTTCTTCCAGCTGCTCTTTAATCTCCAGACAATCCCCAGCACCTTTATCATTATTGGATAATTAGCATTAATGAAAGCTATGCATAACAGTGAGAGAATAATACACTCTCAAGTGTGTATATCAGAAATCCGTACTTATAAAAAAAGGTATCCTAGGTGAATGATATCTGAATTGTTAAATGAAAGAAAATTTCCCCTCCTATCCAAAGGCATAAGCATCAGTTAGAGACTAATGATCTATAAAACTTTATGAAAAATAACATTACTGCAGACTTCAGAGATTTAAAAAAAAAAAAAAAAAAAAAAGGTCAGTCTCCACCCTGCCACATCTTCATTACTTTTCTCTAGCTATTTTCTCTAGCTATTCCCAGACTGAGCCTTACTTGCCTGCCCAAGGCATTCTCAACCTCTTGGCCAATACCTTCTTCATCAACATTGGCCATAAGAAATATTAAGGAAATAATTTTCACATTCATTGCTTTGAAATGAGAAGATATGACCTCAAAATCTCCAGAAAAATCTTCTGCACTGTGTTTGATATGTGACACTTGTCTCCATACATTACACATATTATTCACACTCCACTGGTCTATAGGGCAATTGCCTATTCCTAGCATTCTACCAGGACTTATATAGATATATGTGGTCTGTTCTCTTCTAGTTACTCATCTACTAACTGAAGAGAAACATACTTGAAATCCTCTGTGTCCAAATTCACAGTGTTTTGGCCCTGTGTTTTCACCACACCCCCAACCTGCTAAGCTTTCCAACAATATCCCACATTATAAAACAAAATGGTGTGAATCATTGCATCTAAATACTTGAAGAAAAAGGATGTGGAAATAAATATTTACCTTTAACAATGTAAATATTGGTTAATGTTGTAAATCATGCCAATTGCATTTTATTTCAGTATCTCAACACTTTCCTTCTGATTAAACCTCTTTCAAAAATTGCAGGCTTAACTTGCTTGCTTTTTTTTTTTTTTTTTTTTTACCCCTAAAGGCCATGAATAGTCACACTGATCTATTTATTTATTTACTAGAAAAGTACAGCTCTAACATAATTTTTTAAGGAGCCTGTAATTTTTAATTTAGATTCTGTAGGCTTGCACCTCCTGCTGTGACAATCTAACTACAACAAAAATTCTTAACTTTTGCCAATAGAGAGAAAGGGGCAACTCATTGAATCGACATAAACAAGGTTAAAACTGCTTCAAACTAAACACTTTAGGTCACAGACATTTCTAGGGGTCAAGACCAAAGAGCAACTCCTTGACTGAACTCTCAGTTGTTCTGCTGAAGTTTTTAATATTATGAGCTAGGAATCAGGCTCCCCTGTGAGCGCCATCAACTACACCAGGGCCCCTCAGACTCTTTAACCAGGGGGCGGCACAAGGATGAAGTGGCAGGCAGTCATCTGCGGCTGCTTGGTTTCCCCCCCAACCCACGGTGGGGAGTTCTGTATATACCGGGGGGTAGGGTGGGGTGTGCGTGTGCAGATTGAGGACCCTGGGGGGCCCTATCCAGCCTGCAGGCCCGAGTTTGAGGACCCCTGATTACTACACCAACTCTAACATGCAGGGCCAGTGGTTCTCTGCAAACTTTACGCACTTCATACATCCTGCTTCAATCTGCGTTCCAGCACTACAACTGGTAACGCCAGCTTCTGTGAAGACTATTTATTATATTAGGATAGAATAATATCCAGATGATTTGGTAAATGGTAAACTGAATACATTTTGGAAGAACTTTTTAAATAACCTCACAGAAGATTTAAAAGAGGGATTGCATGCAAAAAAAAAATATTGTTATGACTGATTTTGTAACAGAGTAGCAAAATACTAGTAAATACTACCTTTAATATGTTTAATTCAAGTATATTATATAGTAAATAGTTGCAGAATCATCTACAATTCAAGTCAGCTTATCTTGCATTTATCTCTGAATGTTAAAATCCTTTGCACTTACTGGAATTTACAGAGAAGTGCTGTTAACATAAGAATGTATGATCATACAGATGGTCATACTGGCTCATACCATGGATTTCTAGTAGATGCCTAGTAAAGAAGAAAGTTAGGACAAGCATAGATAATAATTCCTACTTATTATCTTCCTAGCATCCAGCTAGATTCCCTGTGCCTGATTTGTTTCTCATAACTAGTAATCCCAGATGTATCTCTCCTGCAAGCATTTGTCCAGTCTGCTGTTTAACACACATAAACCTGCATGTGCTGTGGCCATTACAGAGGCACCCACGTGTTATTAACTCACTTAGAAAGTAATAAAATAATACATGAAATTCATCACACAAGCAGGAAAAAAGCAGACCTCTTCAAACAAAGAACTACAAGGGGCTTCAAACTTTTACAATTAGGGTGCACTAGTATTCACAAGTGAAGGCCAAGAAATCTCATAATTTATTTGCCCTGCATTCATTATTATTTCCAAAGGCCATAAAATGTCAGTTATAGGTTTATCTCATCATCTTAATCTCTTTGTTCTGGAGATTATGATCAAAAAGACATCTCCTGAAATACTGAAATATGACTCATCCACAATTCAGCAATAGACTGGCTTCCAATGAGATTGGAAACAGGAATCAGAATGGAGAAAACTGTGAACAAATTGCTGCCAAACCAAATGGATATGCAAGAGTTAGTGTTACCAGAGCTTTGCTTGGGACAGGAATTAGAGAAAGACTCCTGTGCATTTCAGGATTTCAGATTAATGGACTAAATCTGAGTAGAAAGTACCATGCCATCCCTAATTCTAGAAATGGAGCCACTGACAGTCATCAAACCTCTCAGTTTACGTAAAATGAAAAGTATTCTGTATTCTTTAGCTGGCAATTTCAATAACATTTTTTTATCCATTCAAAACATAGCAGAGACAACAGTGCCAGTTTATGTAAAGTACTGACTGCCAGCAGGAGTCAGACAAATATTTTTGTTCAGGCTATACTAGAGGACTAAATCTAGAAATCCTCACTAGATTTCGACCTACATTATGTACATTCACCTTATCTAACTCAATGCCTTGAAGCTTCATTCCAAACTACAGACTTGCCTATGTCCTCAAGTTATATTTTCTTTAAGGTTTGGGGTTTTGAGGGTTGACGCCCCCCCCCCCCCCGCCCCCCCGTCTACTGTTACACAAATTTCATGTGTATCAATATCAAAATATCAATTCTGTTAATTGTGCCCACGTTAAACAGATTTCACTACAGGAAATACAAACAGTAAACTAGAGGAATGAAGAAGAAAGTCTTCACCAGAAGCAGGCAAGCTGTAAGAAATTCAGAAACAGAACTTGTTTTTCCAATATCACAAATTCTTCCTCCAATTTAAGAAGAAATGCATTCAAATAAGAAACTGGGAAGCTTTCATTTCCCTTTTCAGAAATTATCTAACTTGAAAAAAATTAAATCATAGTTTTAAACAAAATATTCTTTGGGGTTTTCTTGTTCCACTATTATATACATTTCTCCCTCATAATTTTCCCCTAGCCTAGCCATGTATTCTTATATAGAAAGCATAGTCAACATGGCAGGATGTGTGTGTATGTATACACTCCCCCCATATATAAATATTAAATTGAGTCATCATTTGTGCGGTTTCCCAGATAATTCTAAGGAGATACAGAACATATTACTATTGCTTGCTAATTTGCATCAATAACAAAAAAGTTGGGGAAAAAACACCACCACAACCCACAAAAAACCCAAAAAGAAAATGCACGCAAAACAAACCTCAGAAAGCAATAATTAAGGAAGGCTAGTCCATCAAAAGCTGTTTTGTAGTATATGTGATCTCCAAGTAAATGAGAAAATCAAGTCCTTTCACTATTAGTGGCAACAACTACATAATTACAGTCCCTCACACCTGATGTTCTCCCTTTTCACAGCTGATTTAAGCACATTTCTTACTAGAGCAGCTGACAGCAACAACTCAGCCTGAAGTAATATGTGAAATTGTGCTACTGTGTCTGAAAGCTGTTATCACTCAAAAAGTTATTACACAACAATTCACTTTGTTCTTTTATTCCCAGTGTATTATATATTCTTTTTTGTATTTGTCATATTATATTTTGAACTTAACATCTAATGTTTAGAAAGTTGTTGCCATTTGTCTACTCAACGTTTCATCTTTGATTAACCTGCTTCTATTTTTCAGGGCTACTATAATAATGAAGACTATTTGTCCAGGTCCATTTGCTGAAAAAGCATTTGTACTAATTCATAAGACGACCAGAAGAAAGTACCTGCCAACGTCAGAATCTGTTACTTCTGAAGGTGTAATCAGAAAATATAACTTTTCTTATCAGGGCACTGGAAGAAAATGCTACTTGATGACACAATTCTAGATAAGGGCAGAATATTCCAGAATATTCTCCTTTGGTGCTACTTTATCCTCTCTTCTCACTTTCACCAGTGACACAGAAACTTTATTGGGGAAGCATTCAAATATTTGCAAAATATTAGGTGATGCTTCTGTATGCAGCTGTTTACTTATATCGTCCAGTTATTTCACCTTAATACAAATATATTTGTATGTAAAGACATCATTAACCTGAGAGAAAGCATCTACTTATCCTGGAATCATACATTCAATGTATGTATGTGCACATATTGGAGTCACAGATACATATATATACTCCATAGTCAAGAATTCATACAAAGAAATAGTCTTATTGCAGGTAGGTCTTACAACAGTCAATTAGGATTCAAAAAATGACAGTCTAGAAATTAGTTCCTGAGTTTGCTTGTGGCATGGATGCTGAGACTGAGCAAAGGAGGCGGAACTATAACTTGACTTACATCCTTGTTGCAAAACACAAGAAATTTGATAAGCTTAACTTGTTCATCTCTACATAATATAATATCATGTGGGTCTACATAGTTAAGTTCTTACACTAGATGCAGCAATCGAAGCCAAGAGCAGTGGCACACAAGGAAGTGTGCTTTGTAAAATAAATGTATCGGGGATGTCACACATTCTAGGCTGAGGCTGTGTATTATAAGCCATGTGAGTATACCTGTATTAACTCACCCTTGCCCCCAGTTGTTACATATTCCATATTTTTGACCTCTGTCCATCCACTGGTATTAAAAAAATGTTATTCTTAAAACCATTACTGAGTTTATTCTCAGTGCTACCTCATCTCTAAGGCTAAAACACATAGAAACAAAATAATTTTAGAAAATATCACACTAACTTATTTCAGCAAAAAGAGAAACCCCAAAACAAAACAAAACCACAAACACACACAGCCTATTGGATTATCTAACCCTTTTTTCTGAGGGGAGACAGGTAAGGTTAAGAGCCTCTCCAGAGTAAATATAAAACAGGAAGTGTATTAACCATAGTCAGTCTAATTTTTTTAAGAGGTTTTGGGTGTAAGCAGTCTGGAATGCTGGCAGGAATCCCAGGTTTTGCCTACATTGTCTTCCCAAGTCTTTCCCCTCAAACTGTTCAAAATAACAAATTAATTATGCTAGTTGCATAACTTTGATCACCCCTCTTCACTGCCAGCACTTATGCCTGTGGATTTAAGAAACTTCTAAAAGGACTTGCAAGAGATATTTTAGTTTGTCTGAAAAAGAAGGAAAAAAAATACCCCATGTAGAACCATGGAATCATTTATGTTGGAAAAGACCTTTAAGGTCACTGAGTCCAACCAACAATATAGTATTTAGCTCTAAGTCTTTTAATTATTTTTTAAAAATTTAATAAAGGTCCACAGGAGAAAAAAAAAATATGCAGCACTCTCCTGAACTGTAAAACTTTAAAAAACATGCTATACCTATAGCAAAAATTTCTGTGCATATTCTCAAGCCTAGAGCTAGAGACTGGAACAATTTATTACAAGGGAAACACTTGTGTAATAAAGGAAAAAATACAGCCCTTGCATTTCCATGTACACTGTTCAGAAACTTCAAACATTCAAATACCCCTAATTAAAACCTGATTTGCCACTATACTACTTCATATATTCACATGGTGTGACTTCACATACTGACAAATATTGTTCATTGTAAGTGTAACTTGGTTGCAGATTAAGCTGACAGAGTTACACAAGTCTAAGTTGAAAAAAACATAGCCAAGATTGTCGAGCAGAGTACTCTAAGATTGCAAAGTGACCGAGTACACTCTGCCAGGACCTATTTCAGTCATCTTCTGCATACACACTATGACAAAAATGTTTTGCCATGTACCCCACAACCCAACCCCCCCGCAGGACCTTTGCTTCAATGATTAAAAAGAAAGATGTTCCCATTTCAAGAACCTACGTATTTCATTTCACCTTCACAGCTCAAAGGATGGCCTTTTCAGTGATGCATTCCATACATACCTTGTACATCCCAAGCCACTCTTTACATACAAAGGAGACAGTAATGTACTGATACAAAACAAAGAATTGAGAGACAGTGAAATTCAGGTCAGAAATCTCTCCTTTCTTTTATCAGTTTGAAATGCCTGTCAGAGCATCCAGTAATGAAAGAAGAGCTGGCAGGGTCAAAATCCACCGAGTACAAGTACAGTGGTGGAATTTAGGATTTCTGCCGGTCAGATTCTGAGGAATCAAGAAAGGCACAGAGGAAACATTTGCACACTATCACATAGGATGTCCTTGGCATAGATGTTTCTCGAAACAGATCTCAATTAATTTTGTCTTGTCCTTTCTTCTTCTGAAATCCCTTGCTTAAACATGAGAAGTTTCCCCCATTTGAATTTATTTCCATGCAAGTCTCTTAGAAACGAGTTATATGTGATTACTATTACAGTTAGGGATGTATCATAGAACCATTAAGGTTGGAAAAGACCTTTTAAGATCATCAAGTCTAACCATGAATGGATACTCTACTGGATGACCAGTAGACTTTATAACTAGCCCTAATCTCTCCATAAAGCACCGCTCCTAGGTGTGTTTCATCCCAGACATTGCAGAAACATTGTTCTGTAAGTGGGCTTGCCTCATGGATAATCCCACTGGGCTTCTATTAGCACTACAGGGAAATGAGTTCTACATCATCCGACATCTGCTCATGCCAACAAGTAGCAATGAGGTCAAGGAAGTTTCTGTTCTAATTCACTCTACAGAAGGGCAGAGACCTGAGAGGGGACAGACTCTTCTACCTATTCTTTCCAGTGCTTATTCCTGCAGCACTTAATCTGATCCTGGCTTTCCTAGTACTATCTAATTCCTCATCCAAGACCCAGTCTCTTCATGGACTGGGGCCATCGTCTCATTTCCATCCTATTCCATCACGCAACGTGGCCTCCTCTCACTCCTCTAGATGCAGCATTACAGTTTGCTTAAGCCTCCTGGATCTTTTTTCTGATTTCTTTCACCTTTTCTTCCAAATCAAGTTTCTGCTTTTTTCTTTACAGCCCACATTTCTAATGAATTCCCTTTCACTTTAAAGGTATCCAATTTTGTAATCTCGGATTCTTGTCCCTTCCCCATCCAGTAAGAACTACTTTTCTCCCATTATCTGATCTACCCCATCAAATCTCAATCTCAACCTCAGCTAACCTAAGTCTCAGTATCAACCAGTTTTAGTATTTCCAGCTGGCTCCTAGCCACCACTTCCTATTCTCACCTAACTTCCAGTCCCGACACCTGTCTTTCACTGCACAGGAACTATCAGCAATAAATCTTAATCCCCTTTCTGGTCAGAGTTTCACTGCCTCTCCCCATGAAGTTCTAAGCCCACATGCTCCACAAATAATAAAGCAATTTTATTTTTTTTTTTTTTTTTTTAGTTTGTTGCTGTTATCTTCATCTTACTCATAGCGTACTGCATGTGAGACACAGCAAAAGCACAGAACTGGACCCAGCATAGTCCGAAGCAATCTCAAACTGTAATTATACGAAAAATCCTGGGTAGTCCTGAACTGGAATAAGCTCATTTGGTTGGACACTTCAGGGCATGTACTTGCGAAATTCAACCAAACTTTTATTAAGAGCATGCAAAATGTGGTTTTCAAAAGCTCATAGCTTGGTTAAACTGGGATGTTTCACGGAGTCCTGGGAAAATACACCTATACAGAACATGCTTTTAAACAGGCATGTATCTTGTGCTCTCCACAATGACAAGAACATTTTTCAAAGAAAAAATCATTAAGTTTTGTTTTGTTTTCTTTCCCTATCTCCACGATGGAAAAAAAACCAAAAACAAAAACCCCCATCTTTTCTCATCCTGAGAATGTACTAAAGCAAGTAAATTGAAAATCTCAAAATTATTCAGGCTCTGTTAGACCTTTGATGTAAAAAAAGTTCAGTCAAAAAGTTAATCTATGTTTAAACTCAGGTTTGTAAAGAAGGTATTGTAAACAGAAATTATGAGAAAACATACCAATCAGTGGGTTTACCACTTGTTACTGGTAGCACACTCTAGCAGAATATGTGGGTTACTTTAGCACAGGGGTCCTCAAACTCTTTAACCAGGGGGCCGGCGCCTGGATGAAATGGCAGGCAGTCATCTGTGGCTGCTTGGTTTCCCCCCCCAACCCCCGGTGTGTGTGTGTGTGTGTCTGTAAATACCACGGGGCCGGATTGAGGACCCTGGGGGGCCGTATCCGGCCCTCGGGCCTTAGTTTGAGGAGCTCTGCTTTTAGCATAAAGATAGTATTGCCATTTGATTACAAAAACAGTGACTCTGCTTTAGTCTCCCTTCTTTATTCTACCTAGTTTTAAAGACTTCTGTACTCTGCCTCACATTAAACACCTTAACATTTAATCCATTATCATATCTTGATTTACCAGAGACCTGGAATTTTGAAATTTATTTTTCTGAAGAGTTAAGAAAAGGCGCACCACCCCCACCCCACCCCCAGGCCTATTACTCTTTCCTATTCTCTTGCACACACCTGACCAGAATATACAAGTGTCACAGGAAAGGTTATAAATGGAACTATCTTTTCTGAGAAAGGCAAGTCTTGGAAGAATAAACTGTACACTGAATCCAGATATTTTCAAAGGACCCTGAGATCCTTTCTTATGGATAGTGTTATAGCTTATACATCCTACCACCTGATGAGCCAAATAAAAGTGAAGAAGCTTCCAAGTCTATTGCCATCTACCAACACACTTAAACATTATGCGCCTCAGCATGAGTTTTTCCTTTAGAACAAGAGAAAGAAGTCTGAGTTTTTCATTTGCCCTGCGTTGATAAGTTGGGGCTTTTTATTATTCGTACTAGTATGTTATCAATGCCTCTGCTGATTCTTAAAACATCTGGTCCACTGTTTAAAATTCCTGGAGTTCTATAATACAAATCCATGCTGATAATCAGAGGACCCTCAACTAAGTACCTACAAATTAACCAACGGTAAACAGGAAAATATACAAAAGGACACAGATTAATTCTTCCCTACCCCAGTTCTCAGAAGCCATTAGAATTCTTTTTGCCTTTGATTTGAAAATAAAATTCCAGTGAAAGTTCATAAGAAAATAAAACCTGAGACAGTAAAGTGATTCTGTGTAATAAATCATACTGAAGACAGAAACCACCAAGAGTTTGAGCTATGTGCATCCTAGGTCGTATCTCACTGTTCAGTGTTTGACCAAATTATACATTTCCCAAACAGCACCAATAATTAAAGATCTACTTTACCGGAATGTTACCGGAATACTTCACTATGACTGGGGAAATAAAACAAACAAACAATCAAACAAAAAACCCAACAAAAAAAAGGTCAAAAAGTAATTGCATAAGACCTCATTTAAACTAGCCCTGCTTTCTTAGGATCACCCCATGTTTAAATTACCTTAGAACAGGAGAGGGAAAGTAAGTGGACTTCTGGATTCTATCACTCTTTCTGATATCCAACAACATGTTTTGAGGTTATATCAGCAAGTAACAGGATTAATCATAGAAATGATGCCAAATTCTTAAACAAAACAGTATAATGGTGTGACATATGCAAAGCCACCAACAGAGAAAGGAGAAAAAGGAAATGGTGCTTCTGATAGACGAGAAGGGTAATTGAAAAAGAAGTAGAAGTGTAATGACCAGAAAACATCTGGGGATTTTCTTTTTCCTGAACAATATACCAGATGTAGAAGACACATTACTCTCTGTAGCAATGCTGGGAGGAAAATAGAAAGAAAAAACCTCAGCCAACCAAACAATAAGAGGGAAGATGTCTACTGTAGAAAAAGCTGAAACCACATATGGTATTGATGTATTTTATCACAGTCTTCCATCCGTCTTGGAACTAAATACTGAGCAACTAGACTGTAACTTTCCCAGTTTGGCTCTGTCTCCATATGAAAATCTTTTCATAAATATTGAAGAATTCAGATTAATAGACAATTGTCTCAGGTAAAAATCTCAAATAACTACGGAAAACAAAGTGTTATTTCTCTGCTATGTAGATATATCTGTTTCAAGCTATTTCCTTTTTCGATCATTTAAATTTGCTCCCTCTTAGTTTCATCCCAGAACACTGTTAGTATGATTCAGTGGTGCAGTTGTATGAAACCATATGCTCAGAAGACAGAGGTCTGCTTAAGCCTGTCAACAGCCAGACACATCACTGCTGACATCTACACCGATTGTCAAACCGATGACTATGAATGTCACTGGTCATCAGACTTATTTTCAGTCATCCAGCTATAGTGACATGACCTGTAACTCTTTTCTGCTACTGCAGGATACAAGGACCAATAGTCTGACTCACCCAATTTGAGAAATAGTAGAATGTGAATAATACCCGCAGTTGCTATGACAGCATTCCAGGCAGCCAATGATCCCAGATCCACAAAGCCTGGTAATAGGACAAACAGAGTCCAAGCTCTAAAAGATAATGAAGATGCCTTGCTTTGCTTTTATACACATTTCTAAACGGGAAGAGAGCTTCAGCTGCACAAGCCTAGTAATAAACTCCCTTCAGAAAATATGCTTTCTCCAAAGGCTCTTTCTCATACATGCAAGGGAAAAAAAATTAGAAATCAGGATGGCAGAGACAGCTGGAGAGCCCAAGACTAACCCCTGGTCCTTGTGTGTAGAACTACTGTTGTGATCATTCCTGGAAGGAGCAAGGCAAACATTTCCTTGACCCATTTCCTAAATGATGATGTGAGAACTAACAAAAAATGAGGTCAGAAGTCATGCAATAACAAGTGTTACTTTCCAATCATAACATGAAATGCAATCTAAACTGTAAATCTGATACTATATCTTCCAGTTTCACACTGTACCAAAACTTAGTAAGAACACTTTGTAATATTGAGTGGGAGCATCTCTCTTGTTCTATGAACACCATATGTTGTATTTCAACTTTTCTTTTCAATGCTACCTCACTAACCTTGTGAGAGTTCACTTAATCTTAAAATAAAACAAATAGTATTTGGTTATTTATTCCAAAAATGTAGTCATTTCTATTTTAGCAGTGGATAGAAAATACTATTGCATAAATACAAATTTTACTTAAATCATTTACCATGGAAAATATATGAAATTATTAATATCAACATAAATTAACTGTATTTATTTTAAAATATCTCTATATGTACAGTACTTAAAGAAAACTTTATGCTTAAAGGTCTTACTTAACAGTCCCTTCCTAATGATATTACCAAGCCTGATACCTGCTAATCAGTGCAGATGACTATGAAACTACCCTCCCAAAGGAAATGGCTCTTAGCTAGGAGCATTTCTACTGCAGTCATCAGGCCACAGCTTAACAGTTTGTGGCACAGCAATCTGCAGCATGACCATTCATCCAATTACCACTGAAATAGTGATATTAATCCACTCATAAAGGGCAAGTTAAGGGTCAATTGCCAGCAGTGGAAAATACTTGTTATGGATAACATGTTACAGACCTGGTTTCATCTGCTTTTACTGATTTCAGCAGCCTGCATGATTTAACTTAATTTTTTGAGTGGATAAAAACACAGAACCAAACCCGGTCAAATTACATCTGCATATTACCTGTGATTAATATCTCCAGCATTGCTAATGGCATAACACAGTCATGCTCTGGCCTACCAGGAGTATTCCAGTAATGTGGACTCCCAGCCTGACACATAACCACATGACATGGCTCCATAGACAAATCACTCGTACCCCGAGATCTTGACCAGGACCTCCCTCAATACTTGACAGTCCTAGAAGCATCGTGATCTCCCCTAGGGCTCAACTTTTATAACTGATGTGATAATTTCAGTCTACAGTTTACGCCTTCAGAGATGCTTTGACAGACAGTAATACAACGTTGCCTGGGAACTTTTAAAATATGCACACAAATGCATGCATACACTTTGTCTCAGAAAGCACACAAGAAGATGTAGGTCCTTAGGAAAACAACAGAAAACCATAGGTTTTTGAGGGTGGAAGGGAGGATGTGTTTGAGACAAGGTAACCTCAGAAAACTCTGTTTCCGTTATTCTTTTCTAAGCCACAATTCAGGCTTGGCACTTGCCATGCAGAAAGGTGGCTTTTAAAAACAAGCCTCAAGTAAGTTTTCTGCTCCTCATAGTATATTTGTATTGCCTGCTCTTTAGCTCTTAAATGGTAATGTGGCAAAGAATGGCTGAATGCCTCAGCTACTTCGACTGTTAACTTTGAAAAAGGCCAACAGACCTGTCTGAACTGCTCAGTGTGCTTCGCTTCACAGAAAGAAAGTTACAACATACACTTTCACAAAATAAACAGTTTGTGAAATCCAATGACATTCATAATGAATAGTCATATTCCCCAAATCATGTTACAAGGAACTTTTTATTTCTCTGTGAATAACAGTATAACAAAAATATTAAAAGCGTTAGGGAAAAATCATGCCCCACACAAATAAATCATGTCATCTACATTCATTACAGTGTAGTTTTCAACAGTCACTTGTTGTCTAAGTGATGTCACTATAAATGCTATCCAAAAGTATTATTTTTCTGAATTATATCTGTGCTAGTAAGATTTTGCTTAGACTTTTAATATTCATCTTCCCTTAAAGACTTAACACGAACTAAAACTGAAAATCTAAAATTTCAATTACACATTTTTTGCTACGGTTATATAGCAATATCTTATTGCACACAATCTTATTAACTTCATTTGCTTCTTTCAATTAGCCTTCCAAAGCCACAGACTGGGGAGACATCTTACTGCTGTTCCTATACAATCATAAATCAAGTGAACTGATATTTAAGATTCCCATGCACTCCTCTTTCCAAATTCTGCAGCTCCATAGACACATCTCCACAGACAATTTCAGAGGCATAATTGCCTTTTATTACCTGCACTGGAAAATTAAAACTTCAGCAAAATTATTCAGTTACCTTTTCAAGTTGTGTACCAACTCAAACAATTGTTTTTATTTTGTGGCTGCACGCTGCCTTTTTAAGTTATTTCTATTATTCATCTCCCCCCTTACTTCAAAGTATTTTTTGGTAATTACAAACCTGCCAAATTGTAAGATGAATAGAACAATGTAATAAATAATGGTATAATCTACAAGCCTTCCATGTTTCTTTATAATTTACAGTATATTTTTACCTTGTGAATCAGAAAATAAGCAGCTTTATGATTTATTAGCAAATGGGGTGGGGAAGAAACTACTTTATTTTCAGCAAAAACCCCTATATTGATTGATTTATATTTATGCTTAGTTTAAAAAAGTAATAAAGGCTTACACTTGCAAAGGCTGTTATTCTCCTCTACTTTCTCAGCCTGAACTTTGGAGGTTTCCTCTCCCCTAAATACACTGAGTTACCAGCTACATCCTTTCTTTTCAAAGACTGCTTTGGCTAAGAGCGCAGAAGACAGGACAAGAAAAACATCAGCTTTAATGGGGAAAAATTATTATGTCATATAAAATAAACTACAGATAAGCAAATGAAATGGATATAATTTATCACATTCTTAAGCAACGCTTCAATTTAACATTTTAATTATTTCTAAAACATAACATCTCAGCAAATATCCTTTACATTTACACAAGCTACTTTATTGACCATTCAGTCATTCCATAATTAGCTATTTTGTTCTCAAATATATTTTAGACTTAGTACTGTTTTCCCATCAAACTTTTAAACAAAACCATTTACAATTCATTCAAAACACCATAACCTTATTCTAAACATACCATTGGAGTAAAAATAAAATCTGAACTTACTATTTAATATTGCAAGTTACAGCTCTAAAACACTAACATTTCCTTTGGATCTATTAGCTTGGTTTTATTTTAAGGATTGTCCTGCTACTAGAAACTGAGGGAGTACCTAGATATCAACTGCCTTATAACCTCCTTTGGTTCAAATAACTAATAATGTGTGAGAGATACAAACTGTTACGGAAAAAAAATGTATTATTGTATGGGGTTCATTATCTAGTGAACTGCTAATGGAGGTCAGGATTTCACGACATTGTAACAACCCAAAGAAAAGTAAAAGAAATAGGTGCAAATGTTACAAAACCAAACTGTAGTATAAGATGTCTCAATAATAGAAATGAACATTGCTCTATGATGTGTATTACTGCATGGTTTACAACTGAGTAATTATGAGTGTTTGAAAGCACATACCTAAATACTGCCTTTGTTTCATTTTGTCTTCATGCATTTTTTTAAGGCACATAATCTTAACTGAGAGAGCAATTCCTAAAGAAATAACATTGATAATTTTGTAGGTGTACTTTCAATTTTTATTAGGTACGAAAACAGCCTTTCCTTTCCAGAAGGATACTGCATAACTATAATTTACAATATAACATTTTTGAGGAGTTATCTGCTGGTTTGTTTGCTGCTCTATTCCTGTAAAGACCTCAGCTATAAACGTCAGTTTTCTTAAGGTATAATTTATTACATTCAGGTGTACAGCTCCAGACAGCATTACAAGAGCATTTTGTTAATCATACATCATGGTCTGAAGTACAGATTTTGTGTGTGTTTGGCTTTGTTGATGGCATGGAGGTGTACAGCATTTTAGCTGGCTGCCTATAGATGGTCTGATTTTCACCTCCATATATCAGAGAAACACCACTTGAGCATCCCAGTGCCTACATTTCCAAGCTCCACCCAGCTTCATTTCTCAACATTTCTTTTCTGCTTTGGTTTCATGTTCTTACTTTCATTAGAAACATTTCCCAAGCTTGTACATCCTTGCTTGTGTTTATGTTCTTTGAAGCAAGCTGCTTCTGTTTTCTACTGCTGCTCTCAGCACGTCTAAAAGGTTTATGATGCCTCCATTGGATCTGAAAGTTATGTGTTCTGGGATTTTTGGCTACATCACTAGGCAGGGACACTGAACATCTACATATTAGTGCCAGTCCTGTGGTTTATGCGTGTAAATAATGTTGAAATGCAGACATGGTCAAAAGTGGCATTCCTTTTGGTTTTGTACCACAGTTATTCCTTCGCTCATTTCTTGCACAATCACTGAACAACTGAGCAAGTATGGTGAGAGCAGAAAACAGGGCGTACACTTACGTCTCAGTCTATGCCGCTACACTGTGCTCCTGTGACATAGGACTGCAGAGTGCCCGAGCCTGGAAGGCACTAGAAATTGCACAGTCCAGCCCCCCACGCCAAGCAGGGTGCTCAGGGCCAGGTCCAGCCAGGTTTTATCTCCAAGGATGGAGGCTCTACAGGCCCTCTGGGCAGCCTGTGCCGGCTTTGACCGCCTTCCCACTAAAAAAAAAATCTCTTCTTTATGTAGCATGGTGCCCACCATTCTGTCACTGGGAACTGCTTGGTACAGACTGACTGTGTTGTCTTTACTCTCTCCCCCATAAGTGTTTCTGCACAAGATCACCCCGATCTTCTGTCCCAGCTCTCTCAGCCTCTTCTCCTGTGCTCTGTCCCTTAGTGATCCATCCTCAGGGCCTTTTTCTGGACAGACAGTGTGCGTGTCCCTGTCTCACATGCGGGCAAGTCCAGCACTGGACACAGCAGCCCCGGCAAGGCTGCACCTGCAGTGAGTAGAAGGGAAGCAGTACCTCCCTCAGCTGGCTGGCAATGCCTTTTGACACCAACACAATCACCAGAAAAGCCATTCCTTAGTAGACAAAAAATCTCTTTTGCTTTCCTCATATTTCATTCAAAGTTTTTAAATATAGCACATATGATTCAGTTGATAGTTTTACTTTATCCTTCTGATATTTGCTACTGCATTGCACTCCCATCACTACCACTTCCAAACTGGAGGATTAAGTATTATATTAATTTAGTTCTAGAGTTTTATCATTGTTTAGGATGCAAGCATAATAATCACATTTAATTCACAAGAATAGGAACACAGAGGCATATTATAGACTTTAGATTCTGCAATCCTGAAAATTAAACCCAAATGAAAATAAATACAAGCATTTCCTATCAAGTAATTAATTAAAAAATATTCTGGATTAATCAACACATAATCAAGGGACAAAGTTAAAATATTTCATTAAAATAAAAAACCAAGCAAAATTTAAGAGACGTTTAAAAATGAAATATCCTTTTCTTCTGAAAATATTAAAACCCTAAATTGTTTTTCAAAGCAAAATTTAAATGTTCATCAGGTAAGTTCTGACTGTGACTAAACACTTCTAAAACAATAATTTCATATCTGTAGATTTAAAAGCAACTGTTATCCCTGAATTTCCATTTATTCTTGGTAGAACTAAAGGCAAATAATTAAGAATCAGACTCTCATCTGGTACAAATTAGCGAAATTCCATGGGAATGAATATAAATACAAACAGGCAAGCAAACAATAACTTAGAATCTAGCTATTAACTTTGATTAAAACTGCTCGGTTTGGCAGGTTTATCATCCAGCCAGTTATCAGGAAAAATTAATTGCTTCCTAAAAATCATATTGGAGATCCTTTGATATTAAAATATAAAAATTGACAGAATTCTTTTATCTCCCTTCTGCAGTATGTATCACTTTAATTAGTATCTATTTTTAAATCCATTCTTATCACTTTACAGATTTTGTCACTTCTCACAACATCTGAAAGAACCCTAGGATTTTGGGACTTCTGATTCAACCCTGACAGTCAAAAACACCAGCTTCAGTTTGGAGAGCACATAGTTCAGTTTTTATAAGGCAATCAGAAAACAAACACTGTTCATCCCATCCAACCATCTGAACAAGAAATATAACGAGCTGGACAACAGGACAGCAAAACCACAGTAGAGTTTAAAGATGCTTAACTCATTTAGGACCAGATTTTATTACTTTTGCCCATGTGGTATGAATTATCCCTATCAGTGCTTATATGAGAATTAAAATACTGTTTATTTTAGTAATAAAATGCTTTCAAAACTCAGGGTCTCATAACAAATTCTAGAAGGACAGTCTTGTCACATCCTTAAAGATGTTATTCCCACATGTAAAGTCTGAAGGAATAATGCATAGATTGAAGAGGAGCCTAATTTTCACATGAACTTTGAACAGGCACTAGCTGCAGTACAGATGGTTAGCATCTCTGCAGATACATCCAAGCACTGGATAGTTTGCTGAAGATTAAAAGGGGAACTCACCACCAGCAAAGAAACAAGCTTGTTTAGATTTGCTACTATCTGTACAGTAATTGAGCCAGATACTACAGCAACAACAACTAAAAACACAGGGCATTAAATTCCAGAAATTCTTACTCATTAAGAATGCAAATTGCTTTTTAATTTCCTGACCTTATAGCTCAAGAGGATGAGCTCTGCAAGTAGATTACCATATCATAATCTCATGGAACTGGATAGGTTAAATACCCAATTACAAACACTCTGCATGGCAAAAAACTAAAGAGGAAATTTACTGAGTATTCTGAAAGTAGGAAGCTGATTTTTTAAGCACAGCAAGAAAAAGAAAGACATAAAATTTTGGGTTACAAAGCTACTGGATACTTTTAAAACATGCACACCTCTTAAGCAAAACGTCTGCCTGGTAGAAGTTTCAGTAGCCTTCAATTACACTTAGACGTAAACACACATTTTTTTCTGAAGTTTTTTTCAAACACCCTTGTTAAGTATGCACCAGGTATGTACATCTGATGGTAACATTATTATTTATTTTTTTTTATGCAACTCACCAAGAAGATTACTCATGAGCACCCCTGCACTGGGTCCTGGCTACAATGGAGTTACCTTGTTCATAGCTGCTTGCATGGTGCCATGCTTTGGATTTGTGACAAAAGCAGTGTCTTGGCTGCTGCTGAAGAGTGCCAGCACTGAATCAGACCTTTCCCCCCCCACACTCCTCCCCACAGCGAGCAGGCTGTGAGCGTACAAGGAGTTGGGAGGGGACCCAGCTGGGACAGCTGAGCCCAACCAACCAAATGGATATCCCATACCACATAAAGTGAAGAGCTAGGCAGGGGGTGTGGGTTTGGGAAGCAGCAGTTAGATTTCTCTGTTCTATTTGCAATTGAGTTTGAGGTCCTGGTATAGGGCTAAAACAAACAGGAAAAAAAGGTATGTTTTATAGCCTGTGCAAATATTTCCCAAATAAATCCTTCTAAATTAATCGTGTGTGTGTGTGTGAAGACAGACATACATGCATATGCATATGTTAACGTATGTTTAAAATATGCATATATGCATCCTCCCACCCACATCCCTAAGAGAGACTATCTAGCTTAACGACTACTACAGCAGAGAGGGCTCTGCAACATGAGCTGTAATGTCTGTCCTTCAAACTTATCTATTAAACTAGCTTAATTCATATGAAAAATGAAACTTTCATTATACCAAAGGGGCAAGCTGACTGTATAACTCCATGACATACACCTGGGAATCTCGAAGACTTAAAAGACAGTAGCGGTCCACTGCTGAGTTTTATGTCTCTGCTTGGTATTTAGTAACAATCTGATGGCAGCAGGATGAGACCACGGTCTGCTGTGAAGCTCAGTAAGGACTCAAAGCATCATGTACTTTGCTATGGTGCTTTTTTGGTTCATTTTTGTTAAATACACCAGTTGCTTCCCATATTACATTTAGACTGAAAACTCTGTCTTTAGTATTTGTACCATGCTCAGACCAGCGGTGACCTGGCTTGTAAGTGGAGCTCCTTGTATTAATCCTGTAGAGTACAGAGATATATCATAGTAATTGTAAAATCCTATAGGTGGAAATAGGCTTTAAGGTTTCAGTAAGAGCAAAGATATGTCCAGTTAGTTAAATAATGATGATATACCTTTAAGTCTTCAAAAGCATTCAGTATTACGTCTAAAGATTTTATAAGTTTTGATTTGACCAAGAAATCCCTTTAAAATTAAGCAGGTAGACTGTAAAAGGAAGAACAAAGCAAGATTAGAAAAGAAGAAACCATTTGTAAGCATGTTACTGGGAATACAAGGAAAATAAAAGCTTATGAAACAGATAACTTCTTGTTATCCAGCGTCTACAGTGTCCCTGTAGGTCCACCCATAAGCCTCTGTTTGTCTTTGGTCTTGTCTTTGTTTGGACACT
>JAVJGJ010000014.1:84961714-84979184 GCA_035590215.1 Microhierax caerulescens | reverse complement strand
TATACACTGCTTTATTCAGGGGTTTGTTTGCACTGGATTCCCGTGAGCCAAACATACTACAATCCTTAACCTTAATCTTTCCCAGTACAATCTACATGTACTTGTTGTTAGTAATTATATTAAACCTTAATGGAAATTTAGAGTACCAGTGTTGTACGCTGTTAATTTACACAGAGGTTTTTCTTCTTTCTTTGATCACTGAAAGAAATAGTATAGTTCAGAGAAAGTAAAGCAAATCTGTAACTGCAACAGTTTATAATATTAAAAGAAACCCAACAGTATAAGTACAATTTTTTTTCTGAACCCAGCCAGTCATTTGTACTTGCATGCTAGTTGAATAGTTGTAACTAGAGCAGTCAGCAGAAAGTAAAATGGGTCCTGAGGACAATTACAGACTATATTCAATTATCCATTCATAATGATTACCGCTTTGATGAAATTAATAACAGCTATTGTCTGGGAACCAGACCTGCAGGCTGTCAGCAAGGGATCCCCTCCCACACCCCCATCTCCACTGAGCCACTAGCAGAGGCAAGGAGAGGTCGGTATCTTGTGGGATACCAACATGTGTCCCAGCCTGTGAGGAGAGATCCAGTCTTAGAGCCCACTCCCTCAAAGTCCTGCTTCTGAAGAAAGAAAGGTCTGGAAAGGAGCAGGACAGGAAGAAATATAACAAGGATTCACATTAATAACTACAGAGTGGAAAAAAAAAAAAAAAGTCTGACTTTGACCAGTTAACAAATGGAATTTGGGGAAACTATGCAGAAGTGGCAATGACTATTATTAAGAAACTTTCATATTTCAACATTTGCTTTTATCTTAGATCAGAGGAAAATGTTGAAATTCTGAAGGAGTGAGTTAACTTTCATAGTTTAATCAAACTAAATGAAACAAGTAGCTTGATTTTTTTTTCTTGTTTGGTAATTCAAACTATTGGAGTTTTTTGGTCTTAGGAAAGAAAAATTGAAAATCAAGGCATATGAGGATTAAATGGTATTTCCTTACAGCGCTATGACTCCTTATATATCCTTAATATCAGATTCTGACACCTTTATGGTCCTGTGATCAAATTATATTTCATATAATTTTTCCCCTGGCAAACAGGGGAAAAGCTAATGCAAAATGGGTAAAGTAAAAGGTAATGGCCCCTCATCCCCCAAACCCAAGACATCATTCCCAGCAAAGAATAAGGGACCGACCTAATATCCAACATGGAGAAGAAAAAAAAAGCAGATGGCAACCTAAACTAGAATTTCAGGGAAATTGATGTTTTCTATAAGAAATAAATGATTTTCCAGAGGAAAAATTCACAACCGATTGTTAAAAGTTCCAGAAGCTTGTCATTAATAAAACCCACCACCCAGAAGTGTATTTCTCAAGACACTTAAAATCTTAATTGTTTCAGTACAGACACACAAGAAGAGCACACAGTATTACCTTCTGCCACTCGAAGTACTCATTGCTCTTCTTACTGGTTTCTGATTGAAACTATTCAGAATATATATAATCCTCCACCTCAGAAGCCTCATATTTCCACAAAGGAAGGAAAAAACCCAAACACACACAACCAAAGAAAAGAATCTGTAATTCCTTTCAAGGCATTTATCTTTTGAATGCCTACTAGCTGTTGAAGTCATACAGGCAATTAGGAACAACC
Source organism: Microhierax caerulescens (assembly GCA_035590215.1). Lineage (NCBI taxonomy): Eukaryota > Metazoa > Chordata > Aves > Falconiformes > Falconidae > Microhierax > Microhierax caerulescens. The sequence continues at coordinate 84,977,527 of JAVJGJ010000014.1, read as the reverse complement.
TTACAGGAACCTCTTTTCCTTGCTACATCTTACATATCAGATACGTATTTTGTTTGAAGCAGAGCCAGAAGTTTTATACTTGCAATAAGACACTTCACAGACTTCTGAAGCTAGCAAGACTTCTACCCTTGTGTCTCCCAGTAACACCGCACTGGTGGTAGGTACTACCAGAAAGCAATATTACAACTGGCACTAGATGGACTTATAATACAAAGTGAGACACTAATCATGAGGTGGCTTGTTTTACTTTTAAAATCCAGCCGTATCTTTATACGAATATACTAATTCTGAAGGCACTGTGGACATGTAAGAAATCCTGTAAAACAGGTTCTACATACAACTAATGCATACTGAGAAAAGACACATTACATAACCCCAAAATTATATCAAACAGGTCAGATTTACCAAGTCATCTTTCAGGTTATCTGTCATCAACCACAATCTCCAATACACACCCCACATCTCCAAAGTACAAATAAAAAGAGTGTTACCATTGTAAAGACACCCCAAAGGTGGGAATTAAGAATTAACAGAATTAAGATTGCTTCTGCAAATTTAATAACATCATTTAACATACAATTATTCAGTTTTTAGTTTTTGCCCACATCATTTAATAGGTGACCTCATGCCTTATTTGCTGTGTACTATTGAACTGTGAATTGGGAAGGAATTATCAGCTCCCCTCATGAGCTGTTTGGCTGCGTGCATCACAGTAGTATCAGAGGGCTTCCCAATTCTAACTATTTTCCACAGGTCTTTATTGAGACAAGGATCTGTTATTATCTCCATTACACAGAAACGGAGTTAAGACAAATGGAGTATGAGGTCAAAGTGTCTGCTAGTTTTGGATACCTAATTTGAGATGGACGGGACGTGACTATTTACTACTGTATACCACTTCATATAATCAAATGAGGTTTTATTAATAAATTTAATTTAATTGTTTAGTTTTATTAATAAATTTAGTTAAAATGGCTCAAGAACTGAGCTAAAGGTCACAAAGAGTATCTCTTCCCCCATTTTCTTACCTCATCCTACTCCCAGCAGCCAAGATTGCTAAGACTTTTTCTCTGCCCAGCTGTCACTGTTTCCCCTTGTGAGCTACTCTTGCTCTAAGTTTCCTATGTCACTTTTCCAGCCTATTCCTTTCACACCTTGTCACTAATAGCCTTCTGAATTCCCAGTCTGTCATCACCTACTGTATTTTTTTTTACTCTGTCCAACCATCCTTTCATCAAAGCTACCTCAGTTCTTTTTCCTGCATTTCAGGTCCATCATGAAACTCATCTTCCTTCTCCCTGCAGGGCTGATCCTAGCCTCTTATCCTTTGCCCCAATCTCTTTTAAAATGTGCTTATTAATCAAAGTTTTCACTAATTTTTCATGGGTAAAATATGCTATTACAAAATATGTTCGGCATAACAGCCAAGAATTGACAATTACTGTCATTAGATTTGAGTACAAGGAAAGCAAATGACTGTAACTTGGGGTATCGTGCTAAAGAGATCACACAGATATCTGCAGACTTAGAGGACTTATGTCTTAATAAGAAAATATAGTGGCTTAAAATATTCATGCTTCTCAAGGAATCAAAAGAAAGCATACCTATAAAAGCATCATCAATATCTGTAACAGCCTTTATAAGTTTTATGGCAAATATATCTAGATGTGCAAATAATCTCATTTGTAAGCATATTGAAACAATAAGGAGTTATGCATTCTTTGCTGGCCAACAAAGTAGTAATAAAACAAAGATAAGCATACTTTCGAAGCAAATATTCCTACAGCTAAGTACAAACTGTGAGTTACAACAGCATAATCAACTATTAGAGAAAGCCTTACATCAAATATAAAGCCTGCAAAGCTGAATTTCTTTAGAAGTATATTCAAGTAACAACTCCTGTTAATCCAGGACATACTGCAGATAACTCTGCTGCCCCACAGCCCTAACAGAAACGAAGACACGTGGCTTTGAACAAATCCCAGTCTGATTACTGTCATTATAGCAAAAGTCAAGACTATGGCAAACAATTCCAGAGGCAAACACTCAAAGACATGAAGCTAAAGTTCATCAACTTCTTCTAATTTCAGCCACTAGCCAAGTAACACAAGAGATTCTGTCTATAGTACTGAGACACTTACCAAAGGTGTTCCCCACACCAAGTCTGCTTCTCCAGTAATTCAAGACTGGCATTGAACTCCACTGAAAGCGTTTATTTCTTCTTATTGACTAACCTTAAGGACTCAATCATACTTTGCAAACCCCATGCTGTAATTTAGACTATAGGCTCAAAACCATAAAGGGTGACAAAGACTGGCATTTTATACTCAACACCAGCATTACTGCAATAACTTGTGGGTATAACCTACAAGTTCTAACAGAGTCCCTTTACAATGCTGCCTTTTCTTTATGAAGACAAACTAGTAATTTACACTAAATCTGCTTTTTGTATTCTACTCCTTCATGTGTTTCATTATTTTCTTTTCCTTAGCCTTAACAATACAACTTTTATTAGAAAAACAACATATAACCAAGCTACAGTTAACCAGTAGGCAGCGTAGAGTAAGAAGCAACAAGAAGTCTTTATTAGTTTTTAGGGAATAGATCAAAACCATTTCTGGAGGATTGACAATGACTTATCAGAATCCTCACGGAAAAGTAGTCCTAAATCAATCCAAACCAGAAAAGCCTGTTCTCATCTTTCCCTTCATATTCCTATAACAAGAGGCAAGCTCACATCACACAGGTTTGGCATTAAGTAGTTGATTGAGCACTCAACCTGCCTTCAAATGATTACTGCAGATGGTCTCAAAAAAAAAAAACAAAAAAAAAAAACCCCAAAAAACAACAATAAAGACCCAGAATCAGAAGCACCTGGTGCTGCAGTAATTCTTTCACAGTGGTCTGGCTTGCACCTCCCCATTGATGAGATTATTCAATAGCGTACAACCATGCTGGAGAAAAATAAGTGTCTATAAAAACTAAGGTTCAAATTCTGATTTATTTACAGCAATGTAAATGTCTACTAGACCGAGGAAGAGCAAAACAGAGGTAGAAATATTACCTCATTGTCTGTGAAATTAAATACCTCTGTGATACTCCAAGGTGATCTATGCTTTTGACAAAAATCTTCTCTCTCTCGCTCAGTCTTTGTTCATAGTCCCTAGTTTGTGATTTTTAAAGGGATACATACTTTAGGAATAATATTTTTGCATTAATTAAAATCACATCTTAAAATAATTATTTTCTATATAATTGATTATCAGGATTAAGGTGACATGAGCTTGAATTGTTAAGGAGTGTTTAACCAGCACTGCTAAACTACTTTCCTTTTCCACTCTCCTCACATCTGCATCATATGAGCAGATGCCTAATTTACTGGCACAATTAACTTTCTACTTCTGTGCTAGAGATTTTTAATAGTGATATATATATAGAAAGGAAAATTAATAAATGTACTATATTTCCAACCTCTAAAAATACTGTCTTACATTTAAATAAAGAAACAGCCTAAAATGCGTGATTTGAGCAGGAACTCTGTATTCAGCACTATAAAGAAATCAGGCCAACCCTTTCAGGATCCTATATTTAGTTTTAGCTTTGCATATTTAAAATTATTCACTTTTATTGTTAATTACCATTTTTTTTCCCATTGATTGGGAAAAGTGCTAAAAATCCAGCAAACCCAAATGCTAGAATTTTTAACAATTATTCCCATGTATTTACCTCAATCACTGCAAACAAATAAACCCCAATACAGGCAACATATGTCTTTTACTAAGCATAATCAAACTTTTTGCATGCAAATAGACAAGTTATTTACTAAGAACAGGGATATATCAATTTGTTGTCCACTAAGGATGTTTAATACTATGTTATGAAGTGGCAGTTCTCATTTTCCGAAGCTGCTATGCTTTTTAACTTCAATGCACCAACAAAAGGAGGGTCTCATGACTGGAGATGAATTGCACGTGAGTGAAAATAACTACTTCTGTTCTAACAAATGAATTTGGTGACTTCAGCACATTTTATATAATGATAAATATAGGCAGCTGGTGCAGGTGTTCTCAGACAGTAGAACATGTTTCTTTACTATTTCAGTTTTACTAATTTCTCTACATAATGTCTTGCATAGTCATGTTCAATGAGAAGATATGAGTATGACCGTAGGTTCTGAAGAAGCTAGTTGATATGAAAAATAACTTGTAACTATAGCAAAAATAAGGGAATTTTCTACTGAAACAGTATGATATATTATTTATTATTATTACTATAATTATTAACATAGAAATGGACAGATATGTTGTGAGACATTGTGGTGATAAGAATAAATCTAACACCTATGGAAATGTAAATACTGATGGTATGAATGGGAAAGAGTAAATTGTAAGAAACAATTTCCTACACCAAATAGCAATAATAATAATGATATAGCTTAATTACTAAGGTGACTCAACTCTGGTGCTGTTTGCTGTATTAAATACAACAATATTCTAAGGATCAGCGAATACACATATGTGGAAAATAAAAAGAATAAAAGAACATAAAATCTACATCTGTAAAGTGATAAACAAGTGAATTTTAAAACCATTTCTGTACTTGTGCATATAGTTTTGAACCACGGTTTACTAATATTTGATATCCATACTACATTAGGAAGAGAGAGGGGATCTATAAATCAATGCCTGACAAAGAGGTATGTCCTATACCATCCCCCTCCTGGCCTTTTCAGACTAGAGGCCTCCCCTAGCAGCCACATCAAAATAATGTACAAGCCCAGTGATTATCAAGATTATACATGTAAATCTTAATTACAAATAGTGATACTTCATTACAGCCTAATTCAGAAATTAACTCTAATATTTCATTTAAGTCAGCAATTCTATTGTTTTTTAATTGTTAAAAGTGCCAGATAAATTTTTAGATCTACACATAGCAGGAAGAGGAAATCTGTTTTATAGAGCATTCTCTGTGGATTCTTTCCTATTTACTGCAAAGGAATACAGTGTGGGGTTTTTTTTGTTTCAGACCAGTGTTCAGTGATAGAAACATTACTATGGTTTTCTATCCCCACTTAGCAGAATTCATATAACTGTATGGAATGATTTTCTGTTTTCATTTCCCTTGTCCCACTTATCAAATATATTTTCTATCATCTTCTATTTTATCTTCTATTGCAAAATGTCATCATATACCCCACATGTCTACCTATATTTAGACATCTGCAGACAAAAATGCAATGAAGTATTTTTTTCACTGGAATTTGTAATGCTTGATAATAGGAAAGTTCCAGGGAGACTGCTTGTTCTTGACGTAGCCTTGACAACTGCAAATGCTTCTGATGAAAGTCTGCTTGGCTTCCTTCAAGCTCATATGGCTGGAGTTTTGTTAGATAGCTTTATAAGCATTAGTTTCCACTGGGAACTAAAAGGAAAATATTTCTATGAGATACACAGAGGAGGAGTAAGAAGCATGGCTGAAATGTTGGTCATGGGCAAGTGGCAACGCAGAACAAGCCAATGAAGAAAGACAAAGAAATGGTGAAAATAGCATTCAGGCATGAAGATACAGAGCTTAATGTTCTGTTTGTAAATGTAAGACAAGACATCCAAAGCAGAGGAAGAAAAGTGATATAACTTCAGCAAAGATGCAAGTACCTCACACAAATTACAAAACAGATGATACCATTGCATTTGAATCTGTGACCTGAAACTTTTATATTCAGGCTTCAGCCTGTCCAACCTTAAGGGTTAGCCCTGAAATAAAACAAACCATAATCTACAAATACATGCAAACTAAATTTTAGAAAGCCTGGAAGCTGGTACAAAAAAGTTCCTTAGATTTTTTTTTTTTTTAACTCATCTTTTTTCTACGTATGAAAATGCCTGATTGCTTAAGGTACTTACTTTATGCACAGCTTCATTACTGGGCACCTAGAATTTCCTCTAAAAAAAGATGAAGTTGATTCAGGTTTTATCTGAATAAAATTGGCCTGTTTATCTAATTTTTAATTGTGTGAGAAGACATTATTGTGTTTATGATTATGTCTACATTATGGAGATTTACTCTTTTACAATAATTTCTTTTTACATTGACACTTTTTTCACTTCTTTGAGGGAAAAGGCAGGAATGTGGGAGCATGAACATTAAGTTATTTGCCCTGAGATCATTCTTTTTCACCAATTTTTATGGTCAATCCTCATTTTTACCATCAATGTTTTTATTAAAAGCATTTCTTTCTGATCCTACAAGTAGGAAAAAGAGTGGAGTGCAAATAATTCCATTGTCACTACATTTTTTAAGTCACAAAAGAATTGTTTCTTTCCACAATTTCTTGAGAGCAGAAGAGAAATACTTCGTGTTTTGTTGTTGTTGTAGTTGGTTTGCTTTTGCAGTTTCCTTATTTATCAGACTCTGTGTATGTAACAGCCTTTTAAACTCAAGGTACAGTCTATCTGAGATGGAGAAAGAATGGTTGCCTCTCTTTGGAAGTAAAAAAAAAAAAAAAAAATTCTTAGGATTTTGGGGGTTTGGGTATTTTTGCCATTTACTTTTTTTTTTAATGCCAAAGATACAAAGGTTAAATTACTAGTGTAAGATCATTGTTAAATTCTCTCCTTTTTGATCATAAGACTTTAATGGATACAATTTGGTCGTTCCACTCAGTAATAGATTTGGAGTCTGCTAATTTAAATAGCCACTGCAGCAGTCTCTCTGTAGGAATTTAAGCAGTGCTGTTAATTAAATACATGGATATAGTGCATGTAAGGATTCTGAAGAGGTCAGGCTGTACTTTAGAATAACTTCAGCAGGTGAGGTTGGCCATTTAAGTAGGCAAGACTATAGGAATTAAGAAACCCTATAATATATTTATTTAATTAATAAATGTTTGTGTGCTTGCTTTAATTCTCCTTCACAGAACTAATCCTGTTATGCAGTCAGCAGCACTTCCAAATGAAATGTTTAGTTCTATAATCTGAGTGCTTACAATCATTACAGCTATCCCCAGCAGATAGTACATCATGTTAAGATGAATTAATGTTTTTTAAAAATTGAGGTGATTTTGACATGATATGCTAGACTTAGAGCAAACACATTTTAGAATCAACTGTCTCCAGTCCACTGACAACCCAGAACAATTGATTACAATTATTTATGGTCCTAATCAAGAGTCATGAAGGGAAACAAATCTTACTGTTTATAGGTGTGTATTTTAGTCTTGCAACTCCCACTGAAGAAAAAAATGTTCGGAAAAAATATTTAACCTGAATAGATCCATTGGAGGTCTTAACAACAAAATATAAACAGCAGTCTATGAAATCATTTAGCATGCTAGAGAACCCGGGGTTCTCTAATGGATACAGCCTGAAGTACAAGGTATGCAGAAACATACCATCTTTGTCTAAAAGCCAAGTACATGTCAGAGAAAGGGAAAGAGCTTTCTGGTTACTTTGGAGTGTGACAGCACAGTACAGATTTAAGTGAACCAAATTGCAGGCTTCCATTGAGAAGGATGTTCCCACTCTTCCCTGGCATTCTGGAATTACAGGCCCTCTGTCTCAAGTTGAATCTAGCAATGCTGTAACTGTTGATTCACCCAGCTGAAACTAAACAGGTAAAAAAAGGATTATAGGCCAGTACAAGAATCAGAATTGATATGCAGGAGGATTTGGGAACATGCTGCTGGAGAGGAGGATGGCAGAGAAGGACTGTTCCTTTGGGCAGCAAGTAGTGTTACAGCAGACTGAATGTATTGCAAAACCTCACCTGTTAGCCAAACAAACAATATTTTTTTTTCTCTCATTTGTATTTGTCTTTTATGTATGTTTGCATCTGCTTTCTGCTTGGACACTATAATAGTTTTCTTTGCATTTTGCCGTAATCTAAAATAAATTGATGTTTGTCTTTACCTCCTCCTCCTTTATTTCTCTTGCACTCCAGTACATATGGCAACACCTCACTTGGTAGGACAGTCCCCACTGTAATTTTTCTTAGCAGCCTACCAACCGTCAAGTTCAGGTTGTTGCCATCACTGCCAAAGTCTGAGAAAATCTCTGTGCATAACCACTTACCTACATTGTTAAATCTTTTGCTATACAGCCTCTGTCAATATTTTTATATCTTGGTGGACATTGGCTGCTTCTTGCAGAACTAATGTTCAAAAGAACTTTTCTGCCTCATACCAGTTTAATTTGTTTCATTCCCTACAACTATCTGAAAGGAGGTTGTAGCAAGGTGGGTGTCGATCTTTCTCCTAAGAGATAGGATGAAACAGTCTGATGTTGCATCAGGGGAAGTTTAAATTGGTTATTAGGAAAAATTTCTTCACTGAAAGGGTTGTCAGGCACTGGAACAGGCTGCTGAGGGAAGGGGTTGAGTCACCGTCCCTGGAGGCATTTAAAAGACATGTAGACATGGCACTTTTGAACATGGTTTAGTGGTGGACTTGGCAGTGCTAGGTTAGTGGTTGGACTTGATGATCTTAAAGGTCTTTTTCAACCTAAATGATTCTATGATTCATAAATTCATCCACAAAACTCCCTTTATGTTATCATTTAAAGCCTCCCAAAAGCCTCCCCCATCCATATTCCCTTAAAATATGTTTTGTTCGGCAGTTTCCCTAGCCTGTTAGGGGGCAGCAAGCATTTTGGGGTTCCTGAACACTTTGATAACATTTAGCACATTGTGGGTTCCACCTTAAGCTAAAGAAATGATGGAAAATCTCCCCAGTTTCCCCAAATGAAGAAGAAAAGCTAGCACAACATGTTAGGAATGAGTCACTTTTTGTGAATTTCAAATCTCTTACCATGCTATTTGGCACACATTATTTACAGTCTCCATTATGCTTCGCTACACGCCATATGCATAATGCAGGCTCGCATACATATAGTTCTATAATGAAACCTGCACTAGGCAGCTAGACGAGGGATGTTAAGTGGACCCTCTGGTGGCTATATTCTTTTAATAGAAGTGGTTTATACCTTTAGTGCAGCAATGAATTTACAAAATGCCTGCAACGCTGACTATTGGAGTTAAACACATTCTGGAGAATCATCACAGGGCTGAAACAGATACTGCACTTACTGTTGCATTTTTGTGGCCTGGGTTGCTGCAAACTGGTGGTCTGTAAAAAGCGTTCCTTACCCCCATGGAACCAGTAAGTACTTCAAAGGTAATTTATGTCATTTATTGCAAGCTGAAACCATCTCTATTACTCCCCAATTTCTGTCCCCAAACCTACAGTCCTTCAGCTCACTTTCACCTTCTTTACAAATCATTCAAATCAGTTTGATGTTTTCAGCAAGAACTACAAAACCTGCAATGTAAAAGTAGAAAATGTATATAAAGTATCTAATGGTACACTTTTTGCATATATTTTTGTAGTTTTCTAAATATTAGCTGTATTTATTCCTATTCCTGGCATATATTCCTACCAACATATTTCTTCTTTTTACAGCAATATAAGGAAAATGGGCCTCTACATATTATGTAAAGATCTTCAAGGAAGTTTAAATATATGACTAAATTATCAGTAGTCCAACATTTTGGACTAGCAATGTAAGTTGTTCAGGGTTTTTTTGTGAGCAGTTTTTTTGTGCCTGCTTTTAATTTCAGTCCCAAAGTATGCAAATTGCTTGTCTGAACACAGGTACTGAGTTCAAGTTTTCAGACACAATCTCCCAAGGTATTCCTGCTAGCCCCGAGCTGCTGTGGCTGCCTCAGACATCCAAAGGTATGTAAAATGGGAGTAGGTACTGACTGCTGGAGTTACTGTGTGATAGAGAACCTTCTAAAAGGTTAAATAAGTCTTGGGACCCCAGAGAGTCTTGTTTTCAGTTGAAAAAGATTCATGGAAAGTAATAACTATTGTAACTCTTGTGTTAAAAAAATGAATTAGTCTAGAGAGTCTTAAACATAGGAAATTTAAGGTGCCTTCACTACTATTACATAAAAAAATTTTGCTTCCATTGCCGCCAGACATATACTGCTGTGTATGCGCTTCCATCTCAAGTAAGACACACACACACTCACACCTTTCTTTAACAAAGAGGTGTCTCTGTTGGTTACAAATACACGGTAGAACACACAGCACAGAGCCCAGATTTCTTGGCTTCCCTTGATTTCATGACATGACCACCTTTCTTTTCCAGACCTTTTACGTAGATTTTCTGAATCCACCATAATCACCAAGTCCTGCTGACCCTTGATGGAATATCCAAGTCATGAAAAGGAAAGGGTAGAATTACTTGTGTGGTAATCCCTACTAAGGTATTTCTTTGAACGACAAATCCTTCACTGGCCATCATTATGGCTCTTTGTCAAAGAATCAATAAAAATTAACATACTGAAAAGAAGATCAAATAAATAAACCTTAAGCACCATTATGGAAAATCCTTCTTTAACATTACGTAGTTAAGAACCTTGTAAATAACTAAGCACTGTCTCCTTGGTAGTAATTCTAGCTGTAGACATACTGCGTTAGTTTTCTTCTTAACGGGGATACAAGTTGAACTACTGACGGTGAGCACAGAAATGGAATGTGGAAGTTACCCTACATGATTTTTCAGTAATAAAATGTTCTTCCTTAGTGCTCTCTGCCACAGACTTTAGGGAAGATGCTTGGCATCTCAACTAATGTTAAGACACTAAATGATTTATATGAATGGGGTGTGTTGTCCAGACCAATGAATAATTATTTGTTCCTTGAAGGTTTTGGGCAGCAACAGTATCAACATTGAAGCATTCAAGCCATTAAAACTACTGAAATTTACCATTAGATATTTACTGAAATATCATAGTCTAAAGTTTTATTACAAAAAGTCCAACATTATGAAAACCTAATTATTTTAGACAAAGAATAATTGTCTATCCTCTGGTAATGCAGTAAAAGACCAATGAATAGGTATCAGAAGTTTTATATAAAAGTTGAGAAGATGTCTAAACATTTCTAAGCTTGTCTGAAGCAGGTTTCTGAATCTGTCTTTTAAAACATAGCCCTCACTATTCAAAAATGCTACTTTTATTTATGATTAATTACGTTTCTAGTACTCAAATAAAATGTTATATTATTGGTTTAGGAAACAAACTGAAATAAAGTAAGTTTAAAATTTAAAATTACACCTGCTTTGTGACAGAAACTTATCATAGTGTCACCTCTCTCAGTAGAAAAAAATACAAACAAATCCATAACAGAATTTATGACTATTATGTTATTCATTAGTTCTATCACACAATGCTACATCCCTTTTCAAGTGAGACATTGTCTTAGAACTATTTATACTTTTATCCTGTTCTTTCAGGTATTGTTATAAAATCTCATGCATTTGACCTAAGTTCTGCATTTTCTCTTATAGCAACCATACTCAGTATTTTGTGGGTTTAAGTCAGTTAATTTGCATATAATTCATTCCAATACAAGGCTGTTCATGTTCCTTGTTATTTTAAATGAGGTTTCAATTGAATTGCAGGTCCTTTGGAAAGATGGACTTTAAAACTGATATCTGTATTGTGAAAACATTATTGAATTTGAAATAAATCAACAGTCTATATTAACATAATAACATACAAGGACTTTGGTAGAACACAATTACTCCACTTCATTGTTTTATTACTGTAGCATGTCTTTAATAGCCACAAGTGAAAGCTAGGTTAAAAAAATCCTTAAACAAAATCATTGGATCATCTGTAATATACATATAACTGTATTATTGCATTAAACTATATCTACATATAATATTTATAAAGGAATCTCCCTTTCTAAAGTCACCCTTCCAAATAAATAACTCCGAAGTTAAATTATAAACAATCAAAATTGCTATAGAATCTAATTATCTGGAAAAAAAAATCTGGAACAAGAGGCTTGACAAAATGCCTAAGTAACCAGATTCTTCTCTTTCACCAAAGTTAATACAATTTGAATTTTACGTGTCAGAAATCAAGTGTCTTCCACAATGTCTCTGAGACAGAAAAAGTATGGGAAGCCTTACTGTCCTAGATTGGCATACTGACCTAAATTGATCTGATGAAAAAGCAGGGGACCTAGTGACAGTAAGATACCTCATAAATGAAAATGACAAGCTATAACTTAGACATCAAAGAAGAAGGGATGAACGTTTCACCTTTCCCTGTAATTCCTTGAGATTAAAGTAAGTATGATTTTCCCCTAAAAATTACTGAATTAGAGCGTATGAGGTAAAATCTCACCCATTATAACTAACATTTATAGCAACTCAAATTGGAGATAATGAAATTAAGTAACATGTCAGTTAAATACTCATCATTTTAATGTAACCCAAATAATGTTCCAAATAGTGAAGGTTTTGAACTGTAAGACTATCCTCCTCCTGTAACTATTACAGTGTATAAAAAAAAATAAGGAGAGAAGAAATGTCTGAATCTTTAATTTCAGAACATGCTCTCTCATTAACTGTAGAATTATTTAGGTTGGAAGAGACCCTTGAGATCAACAAGTCTAACTGTAAACCTAACACTGCTACGTCCACCACTAAACCATGTCCCTAAGCACCGTGTCTACATGTCTTAAATACCTCCAGGGATGGTGACTCAACCACTTCCAGTAAAAAAAAAGGAATAACTGAAGTTCTATATCAGTTACTGGGTCAGGCTTTCTCTGCTGAGGCCTGAATCCTCTGCTCCTTTGCACTTCTTCATGTTAAAGACTCAGTGACATAAAGTCTAAGTAAGCAAGAGAGAAAGAAGTTAGTGCAGATGACACAGAAGCATATGTATTGAGGGCATGTAATGAAAATCTTGACGATGTTCACATAAATACTGTTATCAGTATCACATTTGTGTCCATCTGTTAGTTGTACTGGAATGATACCTCATGGTTTCTGGGCATCATTCCTTTTCTTCTCCACACCATGACAGAGGAAATTTGCCTTCATAGAAAAGACTCATTTTCTTTATTAATTTGGATAGAATTCTTTTGCTAAGTGCCCTGGCATCTATGCCAAAGGTTGTTTTTAAAAAAAAAAAACAAACTTGTAAGTTAACATCCATCATCCTTAATGAGGAACAAAGGACTATTTCAACCACAGATTTTGTTACAAGCGAAGGACTTAACAACAGAAGTTCAAGGAATCCTATTTCTTTATAGTTGAGCCATGTTCTGAAAAAAACAATAACCATACATCAGAGTGAAAGAGGAATAAAAGTCTAGTGCAAAAATCTGAGAATCACTGATAAATGGAAGCAGGATCAAAATACAAAGCAAGCAACAATGAAGAAAAAATGTTAAGATGTGTTCCTCACAATGCTTACACTTAAGAGACTTTTAGCTGTCTGAAGTAAAGAAATAAATACGGTAAAAACCTTGTCACGTATATAGTTGTGCTATATAAAAGAAGCCCATAGTCAGGGAGATATTATAAAAGAGCTATGTCTATTCTTATGTATACGAGACTTAGATAAACATCACCAAAAAAGATTAATACATATTATAAAGGAAAAAAAAAAAACAATATCCACAGGACACTAAGCATTCCTAACAGTAATTTTAAAACTGTACAGAGAAAAATACATTTATACCATAATGTTGCGTACATTTAACATACACTAAAAGTCTCAAGGAGGACATCTTCATTTAGCAAATCTATGTCCCCAAATACATTATTTTGTAATGATTGTGGATAAAAAAGATAAAAACCACTATACAAAACCCCAATATGTGTGTTAAAATCACCTTCAATGCATGCATATCATATCATGCATATATGTCTTTATTGCTAGTGAAACTACAGTTAATCAATCTTTCAATATATTTTATTGCCTATAGTTCTGGGTTTTTTTTAAGACAATACAGTGGAGATCTTGCTAGTTTGTTAAGAAAAAGCACTTGCAAAATTATCGTATAAGTATCTGTTGTGTGATTTTTTTTCTACATATTGTGTTTGGAAATTTCTGTGTAATGTCAGATTTTTTGTGATACTCATCTGATATACTTAAATGCTAAAACTGAAGTCTGTGTCTCATTCAGTTTTGTCTGAAATTGAAGAAATTAAGGAGTTATACTTTGAAGAGTCTTCAATTTGTGTGCCCTTGAGACAGACATCAGCATGGAAGCTGCACAACTACTCAAAAACCTGGCAGTTTGGGGTGTCATTCTGAATTTCTAGTTTGAGTTGACTACAAGGTCAGAAGCTACTACAAGGAAAAAAAAATATTTTAACAGAAGAGCAAATGATGTAAGTTCTGACTGATGATTTATGCCTAGATCTCAGGAGGTTTGCTGTGAGATCTGTAAGAACAAACTTTGACAAGTCACTCAGGAAGTCAAGAGTGATTAAATGCATTTTGCTTGACACCGTATCAGGCAAAATTTAGGTGTCAAAGGTTGACTCCTTGTAATACTCTGCATTTCTTTTAATGACTGTATCCTCAAATACCTCTTGACTCTCCTTAGACTACACACTGGATTTCCTTACAGAGATGTTTGAATATAGAAGAGAAATTGAACTCCTCTTGGGTCACCCGGAGTGGTCAGAATGTAAGGTGGTCTTTTTTTCCCCCCTCACTTTCAGAAGTGAATGATACCTTGTTAAACATGCATCCCTTAAAATGTAACAGCATTATTGAGAGGGAATCCCTAATAATGATAATGTATTTATTTAGTTGAAAAAAAAAAAAAACAACAAACACAACAAAACAACAACCCAAAACCACAAGCAAGAAACCAACTATTTTTTAAATTCCATCTTTCATTTCATTAATGTGGTGTGTGTCTCTTTCTACGTCCATATATTTTACACCCAGATCTACCTAGAAATTTATATTTGTGATAAAATTGCACTCTAGTAAAATAAGACAAAATAAAAATCCACTTCTGTGAAATAGACAACATTCAGCATAGGATATAGGATGAACAGAAACCGATAATGACGTAAGCATGAGCTTATTTTCAATACCACGTATTTATTCATGTTTTGTAGCTTAGAGATTTACAAAGACCCTGTTAGTAAATAATTCATGATTCTCATTAGGATTCTTTCCGTATTTTTGTACTGTAGGCAAAAATATAATTTGCAGATTGCAAACAATAGATAAAGGTCAGGTCTGCACCAATGCTATTACCTTCTTTTATATATATATTATTATTGGGGTACAAGTGTAACAAAGATAGCACTGGATATTCCCTGAAAGAATACATTGTTGAGCGTTCTTTAATAACAGCATTCAAAATGCCAGTGTTACATAAGATATGCTATTGTGTGTATTTCTAGGTATACAGCTTATAGCAATTGTACTGACATATTACTTTTTGTATAATCAGACGGTATTTTTCTGGAGAAAAGAATGGTAGTATATTTTGCTTAAATGGACCTCAAGAAAGAATATGATACTATGCCACCAGGAACAAATAGTATGTATGTTGGAGAAAATGGGATTAGTGCAGTAGAACTGCCAAAAATTGAAAAAATGTAGCAGGCTTATCCGATTTCTTTCATGATCAAAACTGGAATTGATCTTATGAGATACTTTCCTTAATGACTAACTAATAAGAGCATTGGTGAAATTTCTTTGATGCTAAGTTGTGAGAAACAGAAAGGAGAATTGGGATGCCCATCTTGAAAGAACTGGGCAACCTAGATCCCCAGAGCAACAAAAATAGGGCTCATCGTAAAATGTGACCACACTGCAATTTCTGCCAGTATTACAAAACTAAATAAAAAATAAGCAGAACCAGGCATATATACATACAGAAAATAAACCACTTTCAGCCCTGAGTATACTGGAAAAGAATTCAACAGAACAATCCCTTGCTCTGAGGCGGGGGGGGGGGGGGGGGGGGGG
>JAVJGJ010000014.1:84945174-84961614 GCA_035590215.1 Microhierax caerulescens | reverse complement strand
GAAGCTAATAATAGCGCTGATAATATATTCATTGAGACAAAATTGAATGCAACTTATATTGCTACTGCTTGTGTATTTTGAACTATAGCGATAGCTTATTCTAAATAAACAGATGCAATCAGTTTTATGAAAAGCCACTGCTTTCCTGCCTTGCTCAAAGATTTAAGTATACTTAAACAAATGTCATGGAAAACTGGGCTGTACTCTCATTTTTAATAATATATGATTTATCACCGAGTGGGGTTTTTTTGTGTGTGTGTATGTTTTAGTTTGGTTTTTTGTTGGTTTTTTTTTTTTCCTGTAAGCAGCAAGGCATTCCTTTATCTGGTGTTCTTTGCAAAAGGTGTCAGCAGAATATTAAATTTGCTAGTGTTTTTTGTTTGTTTGTTTGTTTTAAAATACAACTGAGAAATACTTATCCATATAAAAAGTCTCAGAACTTGCTATATTTAAAAGCTATCTGTATCCCTTAGAAATGACAGTTCTTATTATTTTTTGGTTTATTTTGGAGAAAAGCAATCTAAACAGGTTTATATATATATATATATATATATATATATAAACCCCTCCAAAACCACAAAACAAAACCCCACAAAACCCGACCACCATATTTGTGCCCAAGGAAGTTATTCTGGTGGAAATATTGTAAAAGGCACTAATACAAATATGTCCTTAAAGCCTAGTGAAAGCAGTGACATAGAAAATCTGTGCGGACAGAAATATGAGGAAGGGCACATTAAGGACAGGGGCTGCACGCACATATTTTCTTGGAGACTCCAGCAGCTCATCATCTATAAAGATGTCACAACCCAGCCCTAGAAAAAAGACACGTGGTGTTCATAGTTCTCCTGCCTTCAATATGTGTATTCAATCTTCTGAAATCATGACACAAAATAGCATGCTGGCTTTTTAGTATGTAACATATATAAATGTGTAATATTGATGGGGAAATCCTTGGCAATGGTTAATAAGGCTTTAGAATAGAACAACGCGCAGGGATAATAAATTAGTGGGGCTATTCAACAAATCTTTCAGAGTAGTAACCACATGGCAGCAAAATAAAAATATAACCACACACTCTTACTACTTTATATTGTCCAAATTATTGATTTGTGACCAACATCAACATTTCTGTAGGCTGCCAACAGAATTAATGAGGCAAAGCATATACCAAAAGGAAGATGAAAATCTTACTGTCAGAGTAGGAAGGATGACAAAAGTGCATGTTTAGATGAGGGGGTGGAGGCTGTCTCCCTATAGGAATTTTGCATAAAGTGGATATTTTAAGTCAAATTGTAGCAGGAAATGGTTGAAAAAAAATACGACTAGACCAGCAATGACTTCTGAGGATTCTTAGTCCGTGATACTGCTTAAAAATAGCTAAAGGAGGAAAATAATAATGCCTTAACTAAAACTTTTCCTCTTCATTATTTCTTGGCAAGTACTTAGTAAAAATGCTGTTCAAGCTGAATACTATATACAATCCCATTATTTTAAAAAATCTTAAAATAACTCTGCATCCTGTAATAGTTAAATCTCACAGTTCTATCTTATTCGGCATTCTGACCAAAAGACAGAAAGATAAGGAAAAAACAGAGAGGAAAAAATGATAGGAAAGAGAAAGATGAAATGAAGGTTCAGTTCAACTTCATCTTGATTAACCTGTATGCTAGAACTTTTTGCTCAAGAACCTTCACAAATTATAGTTACTTTTTTTTTTTTTTTTACTTTAGTTAGGTTTGTAATTTTTTTTCAAATGGCATTCTCATAAGCAATTGAGGAAACACGGCACCAACAAAACTGTTCACTGGTTTGTAGCAAAAATCATTAGACAACTGTATCCAAAGAATATTTATCTCCAGTCCAATATCAAAATGGAAGGATGTATTGAATATGGTTATGCAGTCTGTCCTGGTTCTACTGCAGTTCAATTTTTATATTAATGATCATTTAAGTTAATCTGCATATGACACAAAGCCAGGAGTATGCTGGAGGACAAAATATGAATTCAAATTGATCTTGGTCAATTAGAGAAATGATCTGAAAGGATTAAAAAAAACCCCTGAATTCATATAAATGTATGGTGGTTTAACAAGTAGGAAAAATAAATTGCAGAACTGTGAACTAGGGTACAGCTGGATGCATCACACTGTGCCAGCAGAGAATGTTGGATTAGTGGGCAAAAGGGGAATATGTATGAATAATGTTCTCATGCTGCAACAAAAAGAAATCAAATGATCTGCTGGAATGTATGGCATTTTGAAAGATAAATCAATCTTTTCACTTTACTCATCTGAAATACTGCACCCATTTTCAAACACTGTGCCTCAAGAAAGATGAAGTACTGTAACCCAAGTGAAGAGGATGCAGAAAAGAAGAGACAAATCAGAGATCTAGAAAACATGACCTACAAAAGAAGAGAGGAAGAACTAGGTTCAAGTACACAAAGGGTCATTGCAAAGACGGGAGGAATAATCTGCATAAAACAGTAAGTAGCAGCCTTTTAAATGTAGAAAGAAAGATTCATGTTAGGCATCAGGAAAAACTTTCAACAACTGAGATAGCAAAGCTGTAGAACAGACTGGAGAGGCTGTGAACAGCTCAAAGGAAAAGAAAAAACTGAAGAACCACACAGGTTTAGTGATGCTGCTGTAAGTAGCAAAGGAATTGGATTAACTTTCAAGATCACATCTAGCTTCAGGCATTTTATGGGGTTTAGGCATGTTTAGAGACACCAAAAACAATTACTCAAATTTAACAAATAAGAAAGTTTCACTGTCACTGGAAAACTTGAGTGTATGCAGAATCTTCAAAATACATTTAACTATTTTATTTTACTTTTATACATATAGTAAAGCAAAAATTTACAATAGTGAAAAATAAACAGGGAATCAGTTTCAATTTTATTTGATTGCACGTGTTTGCATTACACTAAGTCAGCATGATTATTTTTGGGGGCTATTTATTTAACAGAAATGTTATAATAGCCCAAATACAATGATCATGTTTGTTACAACCAATTTGGACATTGTTCAGAACTTGCATCTTGTTTTCTTGTGCCATTAAACACTATAGGTATAATTGGCATTAACTAGAAATTACTGAAAAACGGCCTGAAATTTATCATGCCATCTGAGCTATCCCTTCTCTACTATATCCATTTACTAAAATTTCCAACTTCAGTCTGAGAGATGTGTTTGTAATAGCAATTATTTTCGCATTAAATATAGACTCATTACTGTATATTTGATCCTCACTTTTTTGTTAAATATAGGAAAGCTTCAACAGACATCAAAACCTTGAGAGGTCATAAATGCAACTTTGCATCTTCTAAAAACCATTAATTTACTTCTCCAGTCTCATGACTGATGACATTTTACAGAAATACATGAATTTACTGTTCAGCTCTCCCACAATAAAAAGTAACTGGCACAGCTCTCAGACTACATATTTAGTGTGGGACATGAAGCACTTCCTTGTCCTCCAGTCTGTTTGTCTCTGCTGTGATGAAGCATAATGTTGATATAAAAGCTGGGGTCATATCTTCCTTCTGATAACTTGGGTTCTATGTAAAATGAGCCATGTTACACTCACCAGAATGGGTTCATGTCTTCTATTAGATCCCCTAATTTGGGCCATCATGTGGATTAGGACTTGTAAGATTTACTAACAACTGCATCAACTTCAAAACAGAGGTACAGTAACCACTGACTGCCAGAATATAAAAGCATCTGTAGCAATGTAGAAAATAATGAATAATCCCAGATTATTTTCAGGTACCAATTGCAATTTGCAATGTCCATTTCTCAATTAAAAGTTTGTGCCTTTTTTTTTTTCTTTTTTTTTGATGTATAATACCCTCCTTCATGTTGCAAACTACTAAATCCTCATTCTAGTCCACTGTTTCATACAGATCTGTATAGGAATTCCTTATATACTCACTTCTCCCTTGGCAGGATAAGGCTCTTTCCATTACAAAAATCACTGGCCTAAATCACACTAGGTACTTATGCAAAAGAAGCCAAACACTCTCCTCTCTTGTAGGCCTGTTGTGTTGCTGCTTCTACCTTTCAAATAAGCATTACAAAACACAGTCTCAAAAAATATTTCACTTTAGTGTACAAAGTCTGAATCATGATTAACCTTGCCTTTGAAGTACAAGGCACATTTACAATAAAGGACTTGAAGACGTTAAAGAAAAAGATGTCTCTTTTAAAGGTAAAATGGTGCCACCATCCCTATGTCTTATCATCCATGCTTTCTATCAAGTTTTAATCATAAATAAAAGTGTGCATACGGAAGTAAACTGACTTGCTTTAGACTACACAGCAAATTTTAAAGCTAATGTTAAAACTCAAACCAGCTGGCTAAGTTAGTGGGAATAATAAATCTTCAGAAGTGTCAACAAAGCTGAGTATTTTCCATGGGAAAGAACTATTTTCAATTAATTGCCTGCCAAAATAGCCTGTCATTTTCTTAATATTCTCCTGTGCATAAAATCATAGAAAAACTCAGATTCAAAAAATCATCTGGTCCAACCTTTTGTAAGAAAGGGAACCTAGATGAGATTATGTCCAATCCGATCCTGAAAACCTCCAGTGATGTGGACTCTACCATGTCTCTTGGAGGTTGTTCCAGTGAATGTTTATAGTTACTGTAAAAAAATTTCTTCCTTATTTTGAAATGGTGTTTTATTTAATTTTTTTTTAATTACTAATTTTGCATTTGTTCATTCAAAACATTTTTTTTCAAATAAGGTAAAATGTATGTTATTTAAATTCATACAAATGTATAAAGATCTGAAGTTACAATAATAATACTAAACTTTTCAAAGCAAAGGGGTTTCAGTTGACTTCCTATATTTACTTTTCCATCCTAAAATTTGGAGGTTGTTAATTTTTTTTTTCTTTTCACTATTTTTTAATCTTATTCCAGTAAAAGAAAAAAAGAAAACAAAACCTAAAACTAAAAACAAAACCAAGAAGTTTCACATTCTCACAAGAAACAAGACTTTCAACTGAGGCTGCTTTTTGAAGTGGTCAGGTTATTCGGTTACGTATCTCCTTGCCACCTGCCATGGTCTTGTTGCCATAGTTGTCTAAGGATATTGGCTAGACAAGATTTATAACAAGAAAACTTGTTATCTTTGGTAAAACTAACCAGTTTGGAAAAATTTTATATAAATTTTGTAACACATAAATACAAGTTTTTCCAATAGTTTGCGTATTACTGATGTGTCACACAAACACACCAATTAAGAGTAAGATGCCAAATGCACCAAACATATCAGTCATGAAAAGTTACTTGTCCTTATCAGTACTTGACACGTCCTAGTGCTCCAATTGTATAGTAAAATTGGACTTCAGCTGGACTAAGACAATGGTGATTATAGCTGCATTTGAACTGTTTTACTGTGGTTACTTTTAGGTAAGGACTAACTCTGAAAACAAATTATAAGAGGTAATGGTTGCAGCATAATTATTGATATGGTAACCACACACTTCTTCAGTCAAAACTATTAGCGTTAAGTCACTGACAGTCGTTCTGCTAAGGATTTACAGTTGAAATCACCAATGTAAGTCACATCAGGTCAGTGAGCCTGCTCACGGTTAGAATGGGTAAGCCCTAAAAGAGAAGAGTCACAAGTCTCCTGGATCAGTTCAGAACAAGCCCCGCAAAGATAAACAGGACATAAACAATACTATTAAGGAGGGATGCTTGAAGTTGCTGTAACTGTTTTCTGTATCAGGATTTGAAGAAAGATACCACAGAAAGTATGGTTTGCATATCAAAAAAAAGTAAAAAAATTGCCATGCTTGATTAGATATAAAAATCCATGAGGACTGTAATGCAGTTAGTGCTAAACAAAGCAAAATATAAAACACAAAGACTATTTTTAATTATTTACTTTTTAACAGTCAACACCCAGCCATCTTGGGGGGTGGGGTGGGGGGGAACCCACACAAAAGCTTAACCTTTAGCACAGCAAAGTCAAGGGGAACACTTAGAACCAAAAAACAGAGAAGAGAGAGAGTGAGAGAGAGAGAGAGAGAGAGAGAGAGAGAGAGAGAGAGAGAGAGAGAGAGAGAGAGTGTGTGTGTGTCTGTGTGTCTGTGTGTCTGTGTGTCTGTGTGTGTGTGTGTGTGTGTTAGTTACACACATATGCATGAATACATTCTAAACAGACATTTAACTTTCCACAGGACAGGCCTAGGATTTTTAAAGTTGTTTTTTTTGTTTGTTTGTTTTTTCATAATAGTGACAAGAATTTATGCAAGTGAACAACTCTCACTTTTGTGGTTCAGAGAGACTCATTTTTATCTGATGGAAGATTTAAATATTTTGCATTTTTAAATATGTCTTCATAGCTCCTGTTGTGCATATCTTCTACTTATAAAACAAACTTTTAAAGCCATCTGAGTATGTATCATCATTTTTCAGCAGTAATTACGGAGAGAATGAGAATGCTTCATAGACCACACATGGTATTTAATTAAACTGTCAGTCAAGATTTTTTTTAAGGTCCCCCTACTTATGATCCACTTTTCAAAGTCAAACTTCTGTACAAGAACAAAACTACATTACAAGGTCAGTTGAAAGTAAACTGAAATAAATTCTGACCATATGGGTTATACATATATGTCTTTCAAGAAAAATTAATACATTCCTGCACATACACTCACAAAAGAAGGAAGATAAAAGTAGTTGAGCATTACTGGATGAATAATTTTAGATGTATATCAGTGTTCTGATCATTTGGAATTTAAATTATATATGATTTTGGCACGTTCTGAACTACTGAATTAATTTAAATTCTAATCAATATATGCTTATGCACTATGCTATTGGTCTTTGTAACTATATCTAAAGAACAAACAAGAGTGTATATTGTTCCAATTTTTTGCCTGAATGGTTCTCAATAATTTCAAAGAACGCCCTCCCCCAACAAGACATTCTGAAAGCAAAGACTGTGTAGGACCTAAAGCCCTAGATTTACCTTAAAATATTTGACTCTGATTCTCTATTTAATACTTCTAATCATGTAATTGGCAAGAAAGCATAATGATATTCATAGTGCTGCTCTTGCTAATAACAATGTTGATGTACAACAAAATAGATATGCTGTGCTGCTGATTGTCTCCCACTATTAGTCTTTAGACACGTTGGACTAGTTTCTGATCAGCTACTAATGTGGAGCAAAGTAAGCAGCTTTATCATAATAAACATATGTAGGCTTGTCTGAATTTACTAAAATTCAAGTATGGAAAAAAGGGCCAGTTATTCATGATAAATAAAAATATCAGAAAAAAAAATGGGTGAGATATCAAACCTTTCTTCAGACAACCATCAAAGATAAGTTATGCAAAGTTATCTTTGTCATAAGTTAAGATGACTGGCAAATTCTACAAATTCACTTACTCTCAATCATCTCTCTTAAATACACAACAGAGGTATCTTAATTCCAAGGGAGGTTTAAAGTTCTGTGCTGTGCTCTGTCAGTGTGTGGGTCTGAATTCTGGGCACGCACCTCAAATATCCTTTACCATAGTTTTGAGTTCTGACCTGTAGTTCTGCTTTGGTTAAATGTAGGCTAAACAATAAATTGTGAATCTACAATATAATTAACCCATTGGCAGCTATAAAATTTCTAAGAATGCTAATTCATAAATGAAATAAAAAGTAAACTGCTACATGATAGTGTTTCAAAAGTAAGAAGAAAATAATGTATCAGAAAGGAAAAATGAATGTTGAACTGCATCTGAGTTGTCTAAGGAACTGGGGTTTGGGAGTTTTGTTGGCTCTTTTGTTTTCCTTTCTTAACTCTAGAGTGCTTCAGAATTCTATTATTATAAAAAATATATTTTTTTATAGTTGGCCCAGATTCCAAATTTGAATGAGAACTGACCCAAACTAAAAGAAATAGGAAAAAAATATGAATCTTACAAGAAAACCAATATTGAAGAAATAACACATTTAGGCTTGTATGCGGTATGACAATTTGTTGACAAAGTTTTGGGTTTTTTTAGTTAGAATTGAAGGTTATTGTAGTTATTCCATGAAATATAAGGTATTGCAATAAAGACTGTGTGAGACAGTAGTATTACAGTTGAAACTTGATTTGCTTTTCTTCTAAGAAATCTAGTTTACTTCATTGAAACTCTGGCTCAGGTAGGCATGCTAATATCAGAAATGAAGAAAAAATGCCTACTGTCTCCTTTTGTCCCTTGTCGAATGACACCATGGAAATTTCATTCTTCACTAGTGGAAAGAAATATACCTTATAACAAAGAACTAGCTCTTGCTCTGTGCACTGGATCTGAAGCTAAGCTTCCCAGGACTTAACAGAGACCTGAGCAGAGCGTACAGTGTTAACATGTGGTCATAGATGGGTTTTACTATTGTTTCCACTTTAGCAGGAAAAAGGAAATTTCATACACCGAATATCATGCCAGTCATTCTTCATCAGAAATGTTCTTGGGAGAAAAAAAAAAATAAAAATCAATTATATCTTACCTACTCACCTTGAAATGTCACTTGGCATTCAGAAATATAGCACATAACTGTGTAATCCTAAATCACTTCAGACATTGAGATTAATAATAATCATACTATCTTCCTGCAAAATATGGAGTCATTATGGAAGAGGGTTATGAAGTTCTTATTAAAATACATAGATATCATGGTTTCAGCTTCACTATAATTTACTTAGTCAGTTGTCATAAATGAGGACTATCCTTTCAGCACATCCTCCCTCCTTCCACTTATTAAAGAAAATGAGAGTCTACAGAAAGAGCAACCCAGTTTGCAAAGGCTTGATTTTCCACTTCTGCCTCCAGGCAAATGCAACACATAAGTTATCTCCTTGATATTCATATGACACCTTAAACAGATAGACATTTCAGCTTCTTATCTAATTTGACTGCATATTAGCAAAACTGCAAAAACGATTTATAACATCAAGTTTTTAAATTGCTGTATTTATTAACCTAAACTAGCTCTCTAATGCTGCAGGAGAACAAACGCCATTCACCCGTTCAAAAAGATAAACTAACTTCCTTTAAAAGTCACACTAGGCAATTTGTCAGTCTCTGATAGAGAGTAAAATTTCCTCTCAATCTCCAAACTGTTCTTTGGATTGAGCAATTAGGTATCAGAAACACAATCCAGCTTAAGACAAGAGGAATTGTTTCACACAGAGCACTGAGCAGTCCAGGGAAGAATCATGCATCTGTTTGCTTTTTTTTTTTTTTTTTTTTTTTTTTTTTTTTTTTTTCTTTCTTTTTTTTTTTTTTTTTTTCATGAGTTGGTCAGAAACCTCTGCATGAGCCTGACCTCCCAGGTCTTTTGGACTTAAGGTGGGGAAGGGGGGAAAACAAGTTAGTTTTCCATTCTTTCCAGGAAGCCGTGAGTTATCTATCCCAATTCAAAGCCATGCTTCACATTTTTCAGGGGAGGTGATTTTTTTTGGTTACTAGGTCAATGAATGCTGGTCCATAGTACATGAAATATTTGCCTATTATGTACACAAAATGATGATAAAATTGAAGAAAGTTTAAAGCCAATTGTAAACTTGGCCTGAAGGGCTAAATTCAATAATATCAGTAAATACATTAATGCAAATTATAGCCCTAAAATCATAGAATCATTCAAGCAGTCATCCAGTCTAACCTCCTGATCAAAGCAGAGTCAACACTGAATGAAGACCAAGTAGCTCAGTGCCTCATCCAGCTGGGTTTTGAAAACCTCCAATAACGAAGATATCACAACTTCCCTAGGCACTCTGATTCAGTGCTTAATTATTCTCATGGGGATACTTTTTTCCTTATGTCCAGTCAGACCAATCCCTTTCAGTTCATGATCGTGGTTGCCTATTCTCATGCCTGCCTCTGTCTTCTTGCTGATGTTCCTGTAAGGACAGGTGGCTGTTAGGGTTCCACACAGCTGTCCCTTCTCCAGGCTGGGCAAACCCCGATGCCCCAGCCTCTCCTCACAGGAGGAGGTCTCCAGACCCTGACCACCTTGGTGGCCCCTGAATGTACTCATTTATCAACATCATTCTTGCACTGTGTGTCCCAAAACCGCATAATTTATTTGAGATACAGTCCAATGAGTGACAAGTAAAGGGGATTAATCAGTTCCAAGCTTCTGCTTCTGTTGGTACAGCCCAGGATGCTATTAGCCTTCATTATTGTCTTATCACATTGCTGCCATGCGTTTACCAGTTAACAACACCAAAAAAAGTACAGCACAACTCAGATTTCTGGCATTCATTTTTGATTTTTACTGTTTGTAAATCTAACTAAAGTGAACAAAAATGCTTCAAACATCTACAAATTGAAAGACCACATAGAATTCAGGGTAGGAGACTAAATAAAAACAACCATCCTTTTTTCACATGCATTTTTTTATTTCAACACATCACTTTCTCTTAATCACCTTCCAAGGTTTTTTTTTTTTCAGATTCTTGTTTTCAGGATACTTCAGAACTGGGACCTAATTCCTCAAGGTGTATGTGGATAGGGTGAAGAGAATTATTGGTTTATTATATAGTCAGTAATGGTCCCATAAAAGGATTCAGTAATGATATTGGCAAAGGCAGAAGCATCAGTTTTAACATATTTTTCCATAGTATGGAAATGGATCTTTCCCATTTATTTTCTCTTGAATATCTGGATAGCCATGACCATGACTAAGGAGTATGAAGCAGAAGTATGGAGAAAGGACTGATTGCCTTCAATCATAACCACTTTGCATTTTTGTGGAGCTCTGAGTACTTCTTGCACAAACGTGCCTAAACGGCTACTCACTACTTCCACTGGACCACTGGCTAATATGGACTGGTTTGTAGGTTGGTTTGGGGTATTTTGGTTGTTGGGGATTTTTTTACATATATTTTTTTTTAATAGAGAAAATTACAAAAATGTACTGTGCAGACTAAAGGCATTGCTGAACACTTGTATTTTATTTAGTCAGTATGCTATACCTTGCAAACATGTCTGAAAGATAAAGAGACTTCCATTACAAAGATAGAAGAAAGACTCTTAAGCTACCTACCATGATGATGTTTCATCTAAATGGTTACACTAATTTCAGCCTGTAGACAAGAACAAGCACAGCTACTCCTTGTGCTCATCTCAGTTCTGCTCATGGTTAAACACATGATGACATTATGAGAAATTTTAAAAAAATCACACTTTGGTGTTCCTGCAATTTTCCTTTTAATTAAAGGAAAAATAGGTTTTCAAAGTCTCTAGCCTTACTGATCACAAAGGTGTCTTGAAAACAAAACTTTTAAGTAATGAATTCTTTTATGGCAACAATCATGATATTTTGGAGGAGTGGATTTCATTTTTACTAGAGATCCATTGCAGAGAGAAAGGAATTTATGATTTAAACACATGAGTTCATACTGACTTCAATGTGATCAGCATTTAATATGTTTTTTTATTCTAAATAACATTTTGAGTACCTAGAAAGGAATGTTATTTCCTTTCCTGCATATTGTAAATTTTTGGTCTACAAATTCTCTTTATACTTTGAAAGAGATACATTGAATAACCCAAAACTAAAAGAGAAAAATCCAATACATTTTAAAATTATACAACTGTTAGTTTTAAAAAATTGTATCTGATTAATAAGATAATGGCCAATTCAATGACATAAATGACATTTAGAGAAGCTTATAGTGTTAATTTGATCAGTATCTAAAATGAGGGATTCAGAGTAATGACTGATCAAAAGAGTGAGCAAAATCTTGACGTTTTGGTTTGGTCTGCACTGTATCTCATCCAGGTAAAACTTCAATTTAATTAGACTTTGTTTCTTATTGTATGTGATCAGCATAAACAACACTATCCATCTAGGATATATAAATACTTCATTTTTTCGTAGATACTGTGATGAGAGGATGATAGAACAATAATCTGTTGGAAAATTTAAAAGTATTTTTCAGAAGTATGCCTGAAACTTCAGTTTTCAGGAACGTCACTATTTATTAGGGAAAAAAAAGGGTTTCCAGTAATACTTACTTTTGACATACATTAATTCATATTTTTTCAACAGATTAATTCAAATACTGGAATATATAAAAATTTGAATGTTCTAATATGCTTAATATTTTATTATGGTTTATAATTTCCTAATTCAAAATGATTCCACATGTCTCAATCTGGTTTGTTAAATATATATATATATATAAATCGAAAGTTCAAGTTTTAATTTTTCTTCCTGATTGAAAATGGGGAAAAATGCTAGAAACTCCAGTTTTAATTTAGCTTTTAGTATGGGTTGTAAAGTACCATTAGGACAAGGTATCTTTTAAAAAGTTAAGTTGCGTATAGAAAGTCATGGCAAATGATAACAAATTATGATTTGCTATGTACCACTCATACATCAAAAAATACATACTTGGCAATGTAACTTCAAGAGTAAACTATCTGAAGAGATACGGTAGAAAGAATAGGGAAATATATGTGTTTTAAAAGAGTTTTCCTCATTCCTAATGTGCCCTTCCTTAATACAGATGTTATGAGAATTAACACATTGCAAATCTGGACCTATATTTCCTTTACTAAGTACAGGAGATTGTTTAGTACAACAGTGTTATAGCAGGATGGGTATTTTAGTGTTCACTGTCTGGTCCTTTTTTAAGCTGAAAACATAAGTGCCAGGAAAAAAAGCAAAACGTCACATAATACTTCTCTACCTGAATCAACAAACTGATCGACAAACCCCTGCAATGGAAGAAAGCTCGGAGAAGATTGGGCACAGGCAATGTGCTCACAAAGCTCTGACAGGAACCTAGGCAGTGACTACAGGTGTTGTAAAGAAGCTGAACTCCTCTCAGTGCTAAAGGGACCGGACTTTGCTATATATAAAGAGCTGTATTGGTTGAGTGGGTCAACAGGTTGTGCAAATGGCCCTCCCTAAAATAAACTAATCGAAACTATTATCATCCTGAGACAGCCAGACCAGCGTGGGGGAAGTGTATATGCAGCTCAGCTCAACACGGAGCATAACGATTGAACAACAAACAAAATGAACTTTGAAGACAGCAGTGGGCTTGAGCTGGCTTCAGGCCATGCATGCTTCTCAAGCAGCTGGGGATGAGCAGCATCACTGATGGTGAGCACGATGGTAAGACCGCTAATGGGAATCACATTGGTGTTGTGATTCAGCTGTATTGCAATTGCTACATTATGTTTATGTTGTGACTTCAGTACACTGTTGTATCACTCTGCTAAATAAAACTCCTGTGTAACATCGAGCGCCTTGAAGTAAGTAAACTTGGTATTAAAACATTAATATCCGCATCGATGTGTGAAATATTTAAAAGAATCTGATCAGAGAGTACTGGACTCTTAACAACCCTGCAAAGGCATATATGCCTTGAGGGAAAATAGAAAGTGGCCCTTTAAACTAAACAAGCAAAGCAAAAATGTTGAATCATTCCCTGTTGAAGCCAAATTTCTTGAAAGCACATCAGGACCAAGCCAAATAAATTATCCTTTTCCTAGCACAATACACCAATTCGGAAAGGAAGAAAGCTCACAGAGAGAAGACTCAGGTACAGTAGGCATAACGGGGCAGTAAGTTTTGCCAGCATCTGGCAGTAAGGTATATAGGTGGCTATATTCAGATGATTGCAGCTTTCCAGATTCATAAGTTTAACAAAACATGAGCCTCTAGTTACAGTAAACAAAATAAATCAAAAATATGAACTGCACCTGGTTCACATAACACTATCTTCTGCTCTACTGTGTAGGTGAGCGGAAAACAATTACCAACATGCCATCCAAAAGAGTTGAGTGTTTCATACTCTATTCAGAGCAGACATGCTAACTGAGAAAAGAGGCTGTACTAACTTGAAAGGATATATTTTGAGATGATAATCAGAACCAAACAGCTTAATATGATCTAGGCAGCCTTCTCACAGTTTTAAGTTAGAATGTGTTACATAGCATTTTGTTTGAACTCAGAAGACACATACGAAACCTGAAGCAAAAAAGAATAAAAAAGATGCATATCACAAAAAAAAAAAAAAAAAAAAAAATTGCAAAATGTGAAATGCATTTCACAGTGCCACACAGGGTAATACTGCCATTGTTGCCAGTACCATAAAAATGTTTGCTGATCATTTCTAATTTTTCTTGAAAGCTTTCAATATATTATTGTAATGCCACAGGCTAAGTCTTTGATCTTCGTAGAAAATTTCAACAATACCATATTAACTGGTTAGAATAAAATGAATCCTTTTCAACACAAAATACCTTTTTCACCATTTTACTAAAACCAGGTTTCAGGGTGATTTTTTAAAGTTTTTTTTTTTTAAAAGCAAATCTTATTATTTTAGAAGTTACACAATGATTCATCTTTATTTACATAATTACTACTACAATTTGCCAGTTACAAGTAACGGGCAAAGTTTCCTTTTCCCATTAACATCCTAAAGTGAAATTGCAAATTTCTGCTTAAGATTTTTACTCCTAGTTTGACTCAAGATTTACTGACAAGCACAAAAATATGACCGAGGGTATTTTTCAGCATGAAATACAATTACTGAAAGGAAAAAGGTATACATTGTCATTTAAATTTCTACCAATCTGCAGATCTTTATGGACAAATCCTTGCTTTACCTTGCCTTCTCAGCTAGTATGTTTGCACAGTTTTCAGTTTTTCCCTATAGAATGGCACCTGGCAAACATCATGCAGGTAGCAATAAATGACATTTACAAGACAGGTTATAGAGGTGGAATGGGACAAATTATTTTGGTAAAACCAAAACACAGAAGATCCTTCTAACAACCAATCCCAGTGTGACAGATATACGGTAGGATGACTGGCCCCAAACATCTAATCATTTTTATGATCCACACAAGCCATTGTGTTTCTCAGGTTGCTAAATCTCAATTGGAAAGTGAAGTCTGGAAACAGCTCTAAAAAATGAGGTTAATTTCTGCTTCTCAAAAGAGTAAACTTCATCCGCTGGATCTAGGGATTAGACAAGGTGCTTGGTTTTTTTTGTGTGGAACCCGACAGAGATCAGAACTTACCCTTGGTCTCCTGGCAAACAATTTTGTATGTTTAGGTTCATTGTGGTTTCCACTGGTCTACATTATAAGTACCAGAAATTCATTCCTTGAAACTGGACATATCAGTGGGAAAAAAAAAATAAACAAAACCCAACAACAACAACAACAAACCACCAGCAGAAAACAGCAAGAACAAATTTTAGCCACCAAATGCCTAAGTTAAAACAAGTTTTTTATCTATATATAATTAACGTTCCTTTCCTGTCACTGCTACTTAATATAAAAACTTGTTTCAATCCTGTATATACAGCTTGCTATTTTTTAAAGTACAAAAAGGGTATACAGTATTTTAGTATAAACACCGGAAATATATTCTTGTGTCCTGAAATTAAAATAGTGATTATGTCTGTTATTTTTCTTACCTTTGGCATCTCTAGGGATTTGTTTTGCTACGGATTCTAGAAGGGAAATTAGAGAACTCAGAGAAATAACAACAGGATTTTTGTTTACTATAACCTGCTGCATGAAGGATTATATTATTAAGTATGTGTAGTATTATTATTATTACTTATTCTGTTGTTGAGTATTAGCTCAAGAAAACAGAGCACTGAGTTTTAAAATGAGATTGTTTTTATTATAGTCCCCTTTTCAATGAATACTACTATTTATGCAGAGAATATAATGATGAATGTTGCTAATATCAAAATAAAAGAGGGGGAAAACCACTTCAGAATGATGGTACCTTAAACTAGTAAACTGTTTCTTTCACACACAATACTCATGCTTGACAAGTCTCACAAGCATATTGCCCTTTTCCAGAATAACCTGCTCGAGTGAGCAGCTACTTAAACTGAACCAAGACTAGTACACATGGTAACTGAGGCTCCTCCTCCAGGCACGTGTAGGTGCTCGCACCTCTTGGGGAATGCCCTGTCCCAGGTAGGCAAGGACACGCTCTTGCAAGGCACCCTTCACCCCCCACCCTTATGCCAGCGCTAGTACTCCTATGACCACGTGGATCAAAAAACTTCTCCTGGTTGGTTTTCAGACAGATGTAATAAAGGACTAATTTTCAGCTGGGAAATTAATTCCCGTTTGCTAATCCTACTCAGCATACAGCATCGAGAAGAGTACTTCCAGCACAAAGGAAGGGGTGGCTCTGTCCCATTCAGTAGCAGCCTACATTTCTGGCTCTCTGAAGTGACTGGTGCTGCGGCACTCCACATCTCTCCAGGTAGATTAAATGCACTTTTGTGCTCAGGGAGAATAACAAACTGCTGTTTCCCCACCGAGACCGGTGCCTGACTAAACGAGCATTCTTCTCTGCCCCCCGTCGCAAAGCAAAGAGGTAATTTTGAAGGTTTAAACTAATCTCTTTGGTTTCACACTGGAAAAGGAGTGCAATGGT
>JAVJGJ010000014.1:84934155-84945074 GCA_035590215.1 Microhierax caerulescens | reverse complement strand
AGGAGTGCAATGGCTGGAGCTGAGCTTAGCTGAAAGGCTGCGCCAAGCGGAGAGCACAAGGCTTGTCACTGCCACAGGCAAGACACCTGCCCCAGGCACGCTAAGAGGATGCTCCCCAAGGCACAGCCTCCCGCTGGGGCCTGTGAGAAGGGAAGCACATGAACAGCTTTTGTGGACTTTTCTCTCAATTGTAGCATAAATAATATGATTTCTGAAAAAGAGATAGACTGTTGCTATTCCACGTACGGATTCTGTAGAGGTTAAATTCCCACTGCCAAAGGTGGTTTTCCCTCCCACTGCTGTGATTTGAATTTGAGAAAGCCATAATATTCGTTAAAGTAATACAGTTATGACTGTGAATTTTTTATTACTGGTTGAGTTTTAGCAATGGTCTTGAAGACCCTAAGGGGTACAGACTAACACCACTGCAAATGCTAGCATTAAGGTATATTCTGTGGTTGCTTGCTTTCTATACAGTGTACTTCTACCACATGGAGGAAGATGTTTTTTTTCCAACAGTAAAGTAAGGAATCAGCAGTGCCCACAACAGGATTCAGGCATGTATTTTTAAATTGGAGTTAACTGCCTGAGAGGGCATAGCATCAATACAGACCTAAAATGATACACATTTGTATCTGTCATAAGTTATTAGTAAGATAAGTGGTATAGAGTCCCTCCTGGGGGCAAGGTAGGAAAAGGTATTCTCTCAGGCTTCTGTTCCTGCAGGCAGAGTACAGGCTACCTTCAGGAAAGACATGGTTTTTTTGTTTGTTTGTTTCACATTTGGAAAACTAGTATCAGCACAGTTAAAATCTCCTCTTGAGGGTGAGCTCAGCTGGAAAGTTGCCAGTGCTACTGGAGCCTCAAAAACTGTATGTGCTAAGTTCTCACAAAAACATGTAGTGTCATTCACCTGCTGATTGTTTCAATTGCAGGTAAAATCTCACATAATCTTACACGTGGCTCTACTGAGATGCTAGTAACCTTCAATATCCACATGATCTTTTAAAGTAGTTATAGATAGCATCCAAAATCCCTTTACTCTTGTCTACGGTTACCTTCTTAAAATCTGTCTTTCTCCAGACCTTACTTCTACCTTGAAGAGACACAACTATGTTTCTTTTGATGTTTTTGTTTCATTTTATCAGGATATAATCTCTCCTTCAAACTAGAAAATACCAAATCCTTGCCTAAATTACTTCTCTTAATCTCACCAGTCAGAAAGGAATCTTCTCTGCCCACTACACCATTTTTTACATAATGTTGGGAAAACTGTAGGTAGAATAATCCTCCTCTCACATCTTGTTGTGAAATATTTCCTTGTACTCTGTGGCCTTTATTCCACTTATTCCTCCTCTTATTCTTTTTTAGCAAATTTCCATTCACACATTGTTCAGCTCTGGTTTAGCTACTGCCATTCCTTCTTTTTCCATAGATCAGCATCTTCAATTTGTTGTACTCTGTGCATGTTACGGATACATATGCTGACAAGAACCAGGATTTTAGACATTTTATTGTCCTGTATGCCTTTTAAAAGTCTGCTGATGTGTCCTAACCATGTGTAAAGCCCAACTTACCATTAAACACAGTCCAAACCCTTTAGTTCATCAGCCTCTATATTCCATCATTACATGAAATATATATATATTTTTAAAGCATTATCATGTATGAGGTCGCCTGTAACATACGGTAGCAGTATTTGTTTGGTAAATGTAAATCTTACTGTGCATGTACTATGTATTATACTTCTTTAAAATGCAAGAAAAGCTGGGCAGTGCGAAAGAAGTACACCTGCACGATGCTGGCTACAGCACTGTGTATCCACTTTTGGGGAAAAAAAAGCAGGCTGCTCCATTCCCCTGAGGATCTCGCCGTGCTCCGCGCAGCAAAGCTTCAGGGCACAGAGTAAGGCAGGTAGAGGCCAACCAACACTGAAGACAGCTACAACAGAGCAAACTGCAAGTCTCTGAGTGGAGTCAGGACATGCTATCAGCAGCGAGCAGGTGTCTTTTCAGCCTAAAGATGATGGAGGGAAGGAAAACTTCCCAAGAACCCAGAGGGATGTTTTAGAGTTAATTCAACCGAGAAGACACTGAGTATCTTGCGACTCATAGGGAAGGATGCAAAAAAGGACCACCACACAATGATATAGTAGTAACCGAAGAGTAATTTTTGGATTAGATACTGGTTTCATCTCTCTCAGCAGATCAGAATTTTCTATCACTTAACAGCCACCTTATTCTAGCTTATTAGTTCGTGCTCTAATACACTTATCTTTAAAGACTGGGAGCCTTTTGATGTCTTTTGTTATGCTCACTTCAAAGGAAAAGGTGGGGGTAGTTCCACTACAAGGCTCTGGGCAACTCGAGGTCCTATTACTAGGGGAAAAGAAGAAGCTAGGGAGATGTTAATACTGGATGCATTGTTGATGCCTCTGAGCTAATAAGTTCAGTACTCCAGCTGGAGAAAGGCAGAATGGATAAGTGAAAAGAAAAGCTAATCCTATCCGTTGTAAATTGGAGCATAAGTACTGCAGTAGCTTGAATAAAAAGGACTTGAGAGACGGAGTAACAGTAAGTACAAGAGCTTTATTCAAGCTATTAAAGGCAGGATTTCTTTTCTGTTCAGTCATTTACTCTTAACTTTTAGATGGGTGCCATAAGCTGCAACTTCGGCAGAGTCATTCAAATAATAGTGAAAAATAACTTCTAGGTGACGAATAAGCAAAATATTGCAAGATTTGTCTTGCTATACTTCTGCAAGACAGGTAAGCTGCGCAGCAGTTGACTTTCTCTAGGTTGATGGGTACAGTAGGACTTGAGAAAGCCCACCTTCTCAAATCACCTAACAGTCCTGTGAATTAACAGTTGTGACTTAATGACTGCTTAGCTCTAGCATTTTACCAAAACACCCATGTATCTCTCCCTTCTGTCCTTAACTCACAATACACTTCCAGGCTACCTCTTTCCAGGAATAACTTCCACACACATAAAGTTAACTTTGCCCTGCCTTCAGAGGTGGATACCTACTTCCCCTTGGTTTACTGTATTGCCTCCTTCCTTTTTCCCCTCTGAGATAGTAGACATCAAGAAACAAAGTGCCTTCATCTTCTTTTTTAGACTATGTCTGTATTGCTTTCCCTTCCACCTCCATTCTATACCTCTAAACACAGTCTAAAAATCTGTATTTCATTGACATCTGTTTTCCATTCTTCCTCCTCTTGCCACACGGACAGTGCAGGGCTCTATCCTACTTCTTACTGCACCTTTCACCCGTTCTTCTTTCCTCTTAATTTCCCACCTCAGTTTTCTTTTGCAGATGCACCTTCCTTTGGAGTGGAAGCAAAAAGCATGTGTGTAAGCATCCCTGAGGGATGAATAATGCACACATACATTCACTTACAGACTTCATGTTACACTTTGCACATAGACATGTATCTCTTACCAATCCCTTTCTAAATTTTCCAATTGTAGAAAATGGTGTGCAGCTCTTGAAATCTAGGCGGGGATCCCTGTGCCCCAACGCTTTAAATAACTGATTGCCTCTCCACAGCTTCCTCATTCTCTTTGCCTGGCTACATCCCAGTATTACAGGAAAATGCTGTATAATGGGTGATAGAGGTTTCAAATAAAAACATGCAAATCATGCACAATTTATCTAAATATGCTTATGCAGGCCAGATGCAATCTGCAGCTGCGGCACAATCCTGTTTATATTCTTGATGGGTAGAGTTTACAGTCAAAAAATTCAGCAATATTCTCAAAACATAACACGGGCCTCACTATGTCCTCATCAACAATCCCTTCACAGCCTACATAGCTCTCTCTTTTGTAGAAATAGTAAACAATTTTAAATTAAATACAAATGTTCTGTTTCACAGATCAGTGTGCTCTGAATCAATATGAAAGTAACCACACTTTATTTAGTGGTTATTTACATGTATAGTTTAAACAACAATAAACTGGTGTCAGCAAGGTAAGGGGCTAAAGAAGCTGTTCCTGTCCACGTGGTATTTCCTACACTACGTCATCAGCACCTATAAAACTTCTTTAGAGAAGAGTGCTGCCTCTCTTGGAGGGACTGAGTCAGCTCAGAGAAGGGACCATATTGCCCTGGTGATCTGTGAAATATCTATTTAGGTCCACAGTGATAAGTCTATGTCTTTCCAAGATGAGATATGGAATCCTTTCCATCTAAGTCATCCTGAGGGGCAGTACTCTCAGAAGACCAGTCCTTGATTCACCACTGACCAACTAACTGGAGGGCAGAACATTATATTGCCCTCCACATCTCTCCCTCCAATGTGATGCCACTCTGACATCACCCTCCTGGAGTTTCAGGCAGATCTTTTAATATTATAACTTGTTAGAGGTTCTCCTTATAGGCTGTAGTAAATCTTGCATTTCCTCCTAGTCCTACCCTGCCATCCTCAGGCTTCCTTAAAACTGACTTTGCTGCAGTCTGTTTCTCTATGTATATTTTAAAGTAGTAGTACCCTTTGCTTCTTCTTGAGTCACACCACTCACTCGACTCCTGCTCATACACATATTTAGATTCAACTGAAGTGATTTAAAATAGTCAGGAGAATGTTTAGCATGCTTGCATGGGGCATGGAATAATTCACATTTATTTAAATGTCTAGTAATGATGTACTACGGTAGCATTACGAAAACAAATCAACCAAAAACTATTGCACCCAAGTTTCCTTAATTATTAATTTTCATCATATGAGTAAGAAAATAAATCAGGAAGCTAAACCTCTGTATTGTAGTTGAAGAGAAAGGTCTCTGCAAACAGTGGTTGAGTACACTCCAAGATCAATAACTTTAAGTAACTGTGTGATATTCAGTGGAAAAAGAGATATACTAAAAACAAGATAAAGAAACAAGGGATTTGATTTCTCCTGTAGTCTAAATAAATGAAGAAATTCTAGACTTTGTTTTGCTGATTGGGACATTTTTTCCCCTTTTGCATTATCAAATGGACTAAAACAGTAAAGCTAAGCACCTAACACTTAATTACAGTTTCCTAACTTTGAAGATGCCAATGAAGTAAATATCAAAGTAACTATTTAATCAATAAACTCGTATGATTAGTATTTTAGGCCTTTTGCCTGACCAAATAAAATCAATCAGATGCCTAGAAAGTTTTTTAAAATAGCACTTTTTTTTTTTTTTTTTTTTTTTAAGAAACTATGCATTCAGAAAGCATATGAACAAGACTGGTAGATATGTTTCACTTGAAGTCTTGTATGAAAAGCTTTATTAAAATCTTAAAGAATCTGCTCCTGATAAATCAGAAACTATCATCTAGAAATTAATTCCTATTAAACGTATAATCTTGTGTTTATAGCTGAATTACTTAGTGTCATGTGTACCATCTGTAACAGCTTACTTCTACAGTAAAGCAAGGAACCAGGAGAGTAAACTGAATATAATCTTTTCAAAAGGAAAAATTGAGGTGGCCAGTAGGCTACCATTGCACAATATAGAGGCATATTTAATTGCATTTCTATACTGGTCAAACCATAAAAACAAAATACATGTTTGGATGAACCCATTTTCAATTCTGACATTCACTCACTATTAAAGCATAATGTCATATATAAATCAATACACACAGGGAGCAGGAGGCTGGGGAAAACTTGTTAAGGCAGCACTGCATGAAATGTTGTAATAATAAAGGGGTAAGGCAGTATACACATTAAGACAAATTCTAGCATACTCTCTTTATTAAAAGTGGGTCGTTGTCAAAAAATTGCTGATGTTAGGATTTGTTGTCACGAATAATAAGAGCAACACTGCCAGAATGTGCAAGTCATAATAGACTAGGCAGATAGAAAATCTTATGAATGATGGTAACGTTTGAAGCTCACTGTAATGTTACTAGATATGCCCTCTAACTGATGCTATATTTAGTACCAGTTAAACTTCCTTGGCATTAAACCCACTGGTTCTCATGAAACTAGAAAGCAGAGGTGCTTTAAGTTCAACAGAGCATGCTACTGCGAAGATTCAGCAGCTCTGCTGATTCCTTGTACAGTTCCAGGGTGAACAAATAATCTTAAAATATGGTGAAAAACCTGTATGACCATTAGGTGAATTTCTCCATGGTTCTCACAGTTTCAACATTTAATATATATATACCTAAGGGAAAAAAATATCCATGGAATCAAGTATGCTAACCTATAAATTACTTTATTGAAAAAAATCTATCCAAAGATTTTTTAAAAATATGTAAAAACTTAGTGATTAGTTGTCTATAAGTATTATGCTTGTCACAAACATGTAGCTTAAAAAGTGAAAGAAGGAAGACTATAGGGTTTCACTAGTGTTAAAGCTGTAAGTAAAATATACATTTTGAAGTTATATCTATAAATATAATTTGGCATTAGGATGTACGATAAACCTGGATGACTTTGTATTTCTTTAATTCATGTTAAATTTCTAGTCCTCTACATTTCTTTTCTCCCCTCACAAAGCCTCCAGGACCTTTTAATCTCCATAAAGTAAACACAACAAAAGGCTGACTGCAGTTTACCAGATAACATATTGTAGAAGGACATCAGGCAGGGGAAAGTATGTATCTGCTACTTCAGTTTTGTATGTGTCCTGTAACTGTGTCAAGAATGATGCTGCAGGTCAAGAGAAACATCCAAGGATCTCAGATCTGCTTCCTGTCTTTTCTCACCTTGCTTTTCTTTTATCACATTGCTAATATCCAAAGCAATTTGTGTCTGTGAATTAAAATTCCCACACAATTTAAATGACCGACAACATACTATCTGCAGGATGATTGTGATCCTACCTGTAAGAAGGCATTATAGATATTAACACACCACTCATCTTGGCCACTTCACTAATATTCCAGTGAAAAAAATTAAAAATACAATCTGTTCCTCTTACTGCTACAGTTTGGAGAATAGCGTCTTTCTGTTAAATACAGTTATCATATGATATAAAGTCTAAAAAAGATGAAATATGGTAAAATTACTTTGCATATGGAATTTCTGGCACAGTTTCAATCTTCTGTTCCACTGCAAAGAACGTCAAGAGTATATGGTTTCCAAACAGAATATCTATACTTCTGTAGGTAGTGTCAAGGACACTACAAGCTCAGATTTACTTG
Source organism: Microhierax caerulescens (assembly GCA_035590215.1). Classification (NCBI taxonomy): domain Eukaryota; kingdom Metazoa; phylum Chordata; class Aves; order Falconiformes; family Falconidae; genus Microhierax; species Microhierax caerulescens. The sequence continues at coordinate 84,937,946 of JAVJGJ010000014.1, read as the reverse complement.
TTTAAGGGTTTCTAGTGAGGTTGATGGGTGGTTCAGCCTCTACAGGATTTTGTGTATGTCCACCTCCATTTCCAGAAGCAATAAAAAGCTAATATATAACGGACAGAAATGCATCAGGCTACAAGACGGTAGCTCCTTCTGCTTACACACGTTATATCTAAGGCAGGTCATGACAAAGGACATGGCCAGATGAGGAGACGAGCACAGTGTTTTCCGAACATCACTTTCTAAAATGAAGAGAGGAGAGCATAAAAAAGAGGGGTTTTTTTATTCCATTCTGACTTGCGTATAGAAACTTAGCACAGGTTTCTTCTGTGGCTCCTTGCAACAACACCGATTGTCAAAGAGCAGGCAAGAGAAACTGCTTTGTGGAACCAAGGTCGGTGCAGATGTTAGGTGATCTAAAGCTGTATCGGGCTGGTCATGGACACCTGTAAAGCCAGTCAGACATCAGATAATATTACCAGCTAATTTCAAGGCTGCCTGCAATGCGGTTGGTACGAACCACTGGTAAAAGCTTTATTAATTGCTTTACAGTCCACACTAGGATGTGTATTATGTGGTTACATTGCTACTATTAACCAGACCAAGGTATGCCTGTGCTACACTATAATCACAACTTTTACCTCATCACAGGTAACAAAAGGCCTTGGCCTCTTGGCTGACTGATTTTGTCAAGACAGATTATTGTGGTTTCTGTTGTACAGAAAACTTTGAAGGTTGGTCAAATAAAAAACAAAGTAAATGAGTAATGAAATCAAAACAAAAGCAGAAAAGGAAAAAGGCATGGGTATGCAACAATGTCAGAGTTTTAGTAAGTTACTCAAAACAGAAGGAAAATCTGTGAAGCAAAGAACTGGAGGTAGACGGCCTACAAGATAATTACTAACTACAATACCCTTTTGGCATCCAAAATCATGCCACTACATTTTTTTTCCTCCCCTTACGTGGGAAAAACACATTTGAAAAGAACTATATATTCACAATAACATATACTATCATTTTAACACAGTTGAAAAGTCTGATGACTAGACTTTTCTAGTCTGATGACTACAGTATCAACTAGAGTCCAGGTATCAGATTTTACCCAGAGACAAACCTAACTGCCATTTGGATGTATAGATAGGCTAATCCTGCACATGCATACCACTACTGCCATAGAAAATGCATGCTGCACTGAACAGTGTCAAAAATGGGGGCTTAACCCATAAGTTTTCCAAGAGTATTCCTAACACAAACTGAAAGAATTGGGTTTCATGGAAAAAGCAATCATGGCTGCCATTTTCTTTTAAAAAACAGGGGCCTCCCTTATTATGTTGTGGCCTAGAAATGAAGTTACATTCATCAAAGTGAGAGACCAGCTTGAACTCCATTTTTTGCCAGAGGCAATGCAAGTCTACATTACTGGCTACAGGTAAGTCAGACTAAAAAACATTACTTTGAAAAAGAGGTGGTCATTTGTTATACCACTCTAACTTGATCAAATTCATCACATACTCAATGTCCATCAATGAAATTGCAATGGCATGCTTACCAGTGTACTTAACATAATGTGAATGTGTTTTACTGCTTCTGCACAATAAAATTTCTCATTCTGTCCTCACACAGAGCTTTGAGTAAATAGTCAGGATTTTGGAAGACTAGGCTGAAAAATACAATCTGTAGAAAACCATATCAGGAAAACTCTATTTACCCAAAAATAATTTCAGGTAATTTTACAGCCATTATGCTGTCTCCAAGTAAGTACAGAAATGTAAAAATATGCACTCACCTGTTTTATATATTTTTTACTTTAAAAAAAAAAAGTGTACAAAAAAGAAAAAGGGAAAGAAAATAAACCATTAAAGGGTGTCGAAGGGTGAAAATATTTTCAGTAAGACATCACTAATCATTAAATGTATGCAGGAGCTAGCTGAAATGCCTTAGCTGTTTTCTGATGAACCAAAACTAAGAAGATATCTGGCCAATCATTACCAGTGGCCAGAAACAAAAGCAGCAAAGAAAATAAAGAGATAACATTAAGAAGGAAAACAATGGGATAAAGTGTCCTTAAGACTGATTTTTGATCTTTTGCTCACAACAAAGAAACATTATACAATATGATTTTAAACTCCACTCAAATCTATGACATAAAGCAGTGCCTCACAAAGTCACAAAAAAATATTGAGCACTGGATGATGAGGAAATACACCTGGGAAGCACCACTGCATATTGGGCTCATTTTTTCTACTCCTTGTTGAAAATGTACTACTGTTTGCATCAGGTACAGAATCATAGAATCATTCAGGTTGGAAAAAAACTTTAAGATCATAAAGTCCAACTGTTAAATGTTAGGCTAGACAGGTCTCTCATCTGATATCATACTGAATTTGTTTTGTGTTCTTTCACAGTATTTTAGTTAATTTAGTTCAGGGAAGACATACCTATTGATTGGTTTTGTCAGATACAAGTTGTACAGTTTTCTGTTGACAGACAACGAACTTTTCCTACTAGTGAAACTCAATAGTGCAAGGGTTTTATATGAGAAATGTGAATGACAGTATATACGTGTGAAATGATAGCCAACTAGAATTAAAGACTTCCACACCCAAACCCCCACGCCACCCCAGATATGAAAAGCATATAGCAACAATTAAAAATTTAAGCAGAGATACAACTGAGATCAGATTACATCTCATAATGTTGAGGTTTTGTGTCTCTAAATAGCATAAATAGAACAATATGTTTGTAAGAGCCACCTATTATGGATTCATTAATGATAATTGGGGTTTTTTTTTCAGTCTCTCTTAAGTTTTAGCTAAATCTCTTAAAGGGAAGGAAGGAGCATTTCCATATCTTAGGGTTTTGGTTGTAGGTTTGTTGTTTTGGTTTTTTTTTCTCTGAAAATGATTAGAACTGATGAACCTGAAAAAAGTTGTGCCTGAAAGCAGTTTTAGTCTTGCCACAACCTCTTAGTAACAGGGAAAAATAATCAAATAGTTACTAAGCTAAAAATAATTAACAAAACTCCCAACACTAAACCAAAAGCAGATTAAAGGAAAATGTTGGAAGTTTTCTTTTAAGAAAGAAACATTCTTTGAATATTCAGTACAACAACGTAAAAAAATGCTGTTATGCAAGATATAAAAATATACTCATAACTACGTATCTGTGGTGGGTTAACCCTGGCTGGATGCAGGTGCCCACCAAAGCTGCTCTGTCACTCCCTGCCTCAGCAAGACAGGGGAGAGAAAATATATCAAAAGGTTCATGGCTCAAGACAAGGACAGGGAGAGATCATTCACCAATCACTGTCACAGGCAAACTAGACCCTACTTGGTGAAAATTAATTTAATTTATTTCAAATCAAATCAGGGAGGGGTAATGAGACATAAACCCAAATCTTAACACACCTTCCCCCCATCCCTCCCTTCTTCCCAGGCTTGTCTTCAATCTCAGTTTACTCTACCTCCTCCCTCCCGTGGTGCAGGGGGACATGTTCATCACACACTGTCTCTGCTGCTCCTTCCTCCTCAGGGGGAGGACTCCTCACACTCTCACCCTGCTCCAGCATGGGGTCCCTCCCATAAGAGACAGTTTTCCATGAACTTCTCCAAGGTGGGTGCTTCCCATGGGCTGCATTTCTTCACAAACTGCTCCAGCATGGGTCCCCCAGAGGGCCACAGGTCCTGCCAGGGGCCTGCTCCAGTGTGGGCTTCCCACAAGGCCACAGCTTCCTTTGGGCACCCACCTGCTCCAGCATGGGACCCTCCATGGGCTGCAGGTGGGTATCTGCCCCACCACTAACCTCC
>JAVJGJ010000014.1:84921686-84934122 GCA_035590215.1 Microhierax caerulescens | reverse complement strand
GGCTTCACCACGGGCTGCAGGGGAACCTCTGCCCTGGCACCTGGAGCACCTCCTGCCCCTCCTTCTGCACTGACCTGCGCGTCTGCAGGGCTGTTGCTCTCACATATTCTCACTCCTCTCTCTCATCTTGTTGCACAGCATTCTTTCTCCCCCATTCTTAAACATGTTATCAGAGAGGTGCAGCTACCCTTGTTGATGGACTCGGCCTTGGCCAGCAGTGGGTCAGTCTTGGAGACGGCTGGCATTGGCTCCATTGGACATGGGGGCCGTTTCCAGCAGCTTCTCACAACAGCAACCCCTGTAGCAGCCCTGCTACCAAAACCTTGCCACATAAACCAAATGCATTATTTTTACTAGAATTTATACTATTTAACATAAGAGAAAAATACTAGGTTAAACACATGTCATGGTACTGTACCCGAATGCTACCTGCCTAGGAGCTGCACCGTGACCCTGTCAGACAGGCTGAGCTTAATCCTTTACCCAAATCCCGCATACCATTAAAAAGTCACCTGCAATCCACACCATGCAATGTATTTCCCATCTAACTCTTAGCTCCTGGGAAGGGAACACCCTGAGACCTAATTTCATGTTTGCCCAGACGTCTGAGACCATTAGCCGCGGACAGTGGGGCTGCGGTGCGGCTCAGTGCTGGACACTTCCCCAGTGCCACCAGAACCCAGAGATTTGATGCCAGAGGACTTGCGGGGCCAGCAGCCTGTTTGCCTTTTCACGTTCCGTATGCATTCCATCCTAAATAATACGTAGGTACAGTTCTATTCTTTTCCTTATTATTAAAAAAAAAAAAAATAAATTAAATGTCACTTCATTTTTTCCACTATTGGAGGACAGGCAGAAAACACTGAATCTCCTCAGTGATTCATAAAGACTGGTAACATGAATGAAGTGCACAATCCACAGGCAACATCTGTATCTTTTTTCAAGCTTTTTTTGGTAAAAATTACTATTTTCATGTGTAAGCAAGGCATGATCTCTTCTCTATCTCTGTTATTTTGTAGTTTTTCTGAGTTAATTGAAAGCAAAAGATTTGCAACGCAATTTCTCAAACAGCAAAGACCTTAATTCTGAACTTGCATGAAAGTCTAAAATTACTGACACTTATGACTGAATCAAATATACATTTTAGTGCTTTTCAAATTTAAATTGATATTTAGTCCCAAAACATCCTATAAGTCAAATGACAGATTTGAGACATGGAATTGGGGCGGGGGTTCGGGTGCAGTGGGGGTAGGGAGGAATAGTTCAATATTTCAGTGCAGTTCCAGCAAATGTTAATAAGAATATTTTAAGGTGTACATACATAGAGAAATTATATATAGGCATTTTAAAGATGCCATTCTATATTTCAAATATCTATTAAAAAAACTATCATCTGTTGAAGATTACCTTTACATGTTCTGTAATTAAATACAATACCTATGTAATTATGTATAGATATTTATATACAGACAGCTAGAGATATAAGTAGATTTACTAAACTTTCTGTTGATATGAAATTAGAGACTGACATTTGTATTAAAATATTCAAAATAAAGTCAGATGATAAAAATGCAGTATTCCATCACCGTGCTATTTAACTTACCAGTGTATAGCTAAATGAAAAACAGTGCAAGCAAATTGCTATAGACATTCCTCTAAAATAAATTTTCCTAAACCTAGACTCTAGCTTTCCAATTTGTTTACTAAGATGTTACGTTTAAGATCAAAATTATCTTGGCAACTCTTCTAGTTTGAGTCTTCACTTAAGAAGGTTATTTTTACATATTTTTATCCTGAAGAATAGTTGTTATAATCTATCTGCATTTACTTGAAACGAAATTATCTATGACCTAATAGTTTGTTTTCTGAACTTCTGTAAGGAAGAGGACAAATATCCATCATAAGGAATGCAAAGCACTCCCTCACAAGACCAAAGCAACAGTGCATGAAATTGAACTCAAAAAGAGCCTCCATTCTGTGTGACTTCTTGGCTGACACAATTTGGATATTTATAGCTTTACGAATATGCCACTGGAGAAGAACTTGAAGCTTTTTCTAGCCAGGAAGGATTAATGAACATGTGCACCTGGTAATTACAGCACTCCATCTTTCTCAAAGCCCTCACATTCCCTCAATGGCAGAAACTGTAATGAAAACCCATTGAAAATATCAATCTGCAATTCCAGAAGTAATTTAAATATTAAAATGTATAATCTCTTTTCATACTTTCTATGAACTATGCTATCAGTGGTAAGCAAAAAACTCATATACAGATATTTTCTGCTTCATGTCATTACCTGGTATGCCTCATTTAATATGTAAAACTCAGCTGATATGTATTCAGGCTTTAACTGACTCTAGACTCAAATTGGAAAATGCACGGGAATGACTGTCAAATACTTCCTTAAGTAACAGCAGAAAGAAATATCAGCCTGGCGTAACACATGCAATTCTAAGACATAAATTCTATAATCGATTTTAAAATAAAAGTTTACAAGAAAATAAACATTTAAAGAGTTGGGAAAAAACATTCTGTACTTTTTTATTTAAAAAGCTTGTCAGAGTTACTGTCAGGTGAAAACTTTTTAAGAGGTATGCCTGCTACCATAAACATTTGTCTAATGCGCATACTATGAGAAATCTACAGGAGTGGGGGTGCTGTTTGTTTGTTAAAACACTACCTAGATTAACTTGAAAAACACTATGCACTTCATGTTGGATTTTGAGATTAAGAAATAGTGGAAAAAAGCTTGTATAATCTTGCAAAACATAGAACCTACTAGCTCATCAAAATAGGAAAAATTCAAACAAACTATGAGCATCAATAGTAGAATTTTCTTGTGTTATTCTGACATTTGATATACCACTAACCTGAAGAACACAGATACATAAATGGATGAAGCAGACCACCCAAAAGTAAAACCAGCATTACTAATACAGGTTATTTTAAGCAAAAAGCCTGAACTGCTTTACAAGTGAAATGAAATTTTAAAATACATTTTAGTGAACCGCTTAGCTATTACAACATTGGAAAAGAAAATCAATTATAACCTAAAAGCACGGGCATCTATATGGCTCTAAGAGTAGTCTTTTAAAAGATATTTAAGCACAGTATGAGATTTGAGCATGAAAAAAATGGCCTTTTATTGTTAAAACATACTGTTCCTCGGTGGATTATAGAAAAAGAAAACACTCCAATAGAGATAAATGTGCATAACATTCTCTCTCCAGAGTATCCAACCAAACTGACTGCAATAAGGGGACTTCAAAAAGCAGCAAGACAAGATGTTCAAAGCACCTTGCAGCTTGGGGCTGCTGGCCTCTATTGCTGTTTTTAATACAGTTAGGTTTAACTTGGGAGCGGATAAATAATTGACAGAGGTATTTTCGGAAAGCTTTGATCACCACACCGTTTGTCAGCCGCTCTAAAGTAGTTATTGCGATAACACTTCATCTGGGGCTTCTTATTTCAGGTACAAAAGCATCCCCTCCCACCTATTTCTCACAGACTCCTGCATCAGAGCCGGAGACTTAAGATGCAGCCTGCACAGCACTACCACAAGACGCTCTCCGCCAGCAGATTCCTTCTCCAGCACGCCTGTTTGCGCCTCCTTACCTTTAAAAGGCTGGCCAAAACCTGCCAAGCTCCCCCAGACGATTTCAGTTCAGAGCATCCAGCAGCGCATCCGCACAAAGCTTTGCCATCGCGAGTGTGAAGAGAAAGAGCTGCTGGGATGCTGAATGGCACATCAGCCAACTTTGTGTGTATCCGCGGCTCCCTACAAAAGCTGGACTGAAATGCGCCTCGCTTGCGGATCGGATTCAACAGCAACAGTAAGGGAGAGCACGGATTTAAAAAGGGAAAAGAGGGGAGGGGGAGGAGGGGGGCGGGGAGAAAGGGAAAATCCTGCCTGTACTGGACAAGCCTTGCCTGTGACTTGTAAGCTGGTCTTCTGAGTCCAACAGATACTCGCGAAACTACTCTTCTGTAATGTTTCGCTTGCACTGTGTCATGGGAGGCCATCAGTTTAACAGCTGATCTTCCAGTACAGAATGTGTTAACTATTTGCATGACTAATATCCTATGGAATAACATGAGCATTGCAGTCTTCATGTTCTAATCGTGAAAAGAAAATGCAATATATGAATGAAAAATAATTTTATATCTAGTTAGACTTCAATTTTACTAATTTTCTGTGGATTACTTTTTATTAGTTTAGATTCAATTAACTATAAAAACTTATTTTCTTTCTTCCCTGTTACATGCAGATGTTGATGTTCCTGTGTAAGGTGTAGACTGTTTCACTGCATTCCTTGAGTCCTTGTAGAAAATCTGCATGCCTACCTACAACACCAAGTTACACCTGCATGTCTACCTACAACACCAAGTTACACCTGGCTTTACATGTTTCATGCTGCATTCAGTCTAGACTGAGTCAGTTTGTTGAGACACTACTGGGCCCATTACACCATGATAAGGCTTTAAATATTCTTCAGCAGAACACAGAACACTGCTTCCACTATTATGATAAGTCTGTCTAAAATTGAACATTTTTGTCTGTTATAGCTAATGCTGTAGATATGAAATACAATATAAAAATTAATTTATTTATCTAGTAGGTCTGGCTTTTTATTCCACAAATTTGGCCTTTACCATTTTACGAATAATGTCGAAGAATACATTCTTTATTTCATATTCTTACCCAAACCATAGTAGTGTACAAATTTATTTCTGCTTGCTGACAATGAAAATACCATTTTCTAGTGGCTTTACTGTTTGGCTCTGGCACAGTAATTTGGGGTTAGAAGCAGAAGTAAAAGTGCCAGGAAGATAAGAGGCCAGCTGTACCATAGAGGTGATAACCTCATTTGGCAAGAAATGCACTTTGGATATATAGTTTGAATAGCACAGTTTATTTCAAGCAGTACCTATTTTTAGTGAGGAGGAATGCCTCTGCCACTTCCAAGGTCTTAGGCTTCATTAAAACAACTAAGTCACATAATAAAGGACAAGCAGGAAAAAGGACCACCAAGCTAAAAGGAATGGGAACTTTCACAACTATCTGTTCAGAGGATTGGGTTTTTTTCTTCACAAACATTGTATCTGCCTAAATGATAAGGAGTTCACATTCCAAATTTCATTGCCAATTATGAGGCATTAAATTGGCCTGTATGGTTTTTTTGGCTCCTATTGACCTCATCAAACAGCTGTGATTTCTAAGCAATCAGTCGCTAATGAGTTTAGAAACAATAAACAGAAGTTAAAATGCCAGATGTATTTCATTTATCTTTTTAAAAAATGAACTCTCTTAAGATGCACATCTTGAAAATTTTAAGTTCAATACATAACGTTCTTTGGGTTTGCATTTTTTTTGCTAATGCATGAAGGAATCATCCTCTAGTGACTGAAAAGGAAAAACAATACTTATGCTATGCCTGTGTCTTTTTAATATAGTTAGCGCCTTATCAGCTCTCAAACACACTCCTGCGAGCAGCTCTGGAAAACTAGCCAGAATACTCAAATACTTCAGCACTCTCTCAGTCTTGTCTCATTTTATTGTCTTGTAATGCAAACATCTGTAATGCAGGGAAAACTATATTGCAAATTTTAATACCAGGTAAAATCTACACACCTAATGAAAGGAACATCTCAGAGAAATAGCTGAAATGCACAATGTAGCTATTAATTGCAGGAAAAAAAAATATGTTATACACCTATCACAAGTAAATGTTTACAGCTTACAGTATAGATAGAATATTTTTTTTCTTAAAGAAGCAGATTTTTTTCTGTACTCCTTAATGTTAAGACTGCTAAAATTAAACAAAAAAACCCAAACAAAAACCACACTGTATTAAATAGTTATATACTAACTGATGGTTAGAATTACACACTCATTGACAGGGTTGTGAACAGAAGATAATTCTCAGCTGCAAGCTCTGTGATTAAAGTATTTAGTATTTAAGGGCTGTTAGTCCATCATCTCTCCTGTGCACAAAACTCATTGAAAGCAAAACAGCCCAACGCATTTTTAAATGGTTTGTTTGTTTATATTTGATGACTCTTTAAGTAAGTAGGAATCCAGATAACCTCTTGGCAAAGAATTCATTATGTAGCTGCTACAGTGCCACTGTACTATTTCAGGAATCGTTTTGCACATACATTTCTTGACTAGTCCTGTGCTGTTAGCAGTCCATTTTGTGTCCTAGACAGAAATACTGCATTCACATAACATGCATTCGTAGTTCCTTTTGACTGTATTATACAAGGACTGACTGTAAAGCAACTTTCTTGCAAAAAGATTCACACACATCCCAATTTTGGGATATCCTAAAACATATCCTAAAACAGTTTTACTTTCATCCCTGACATCTTGCAGCCTTTCAGCAAAGGATAAAAGCTAACACATCTCCAGCTCCCCAATGAAACACTTCTTTAAGAAAGCCACAGAAGTAGATCCTGAAAAAAACAAAACAAAACAAAAACACCACTAAAATGACCCTCTTGATTACAGCTATCAGGGAGTTACACAGAGATAAAATGGTTTCCAAGTTATCTGAGGTTAAGTAAATGGAGAACAAATACTTTGACTTAGCAAATGAATAGGAATTCAACAGAAAGGCATGGCTGTGTTTGCCATGAGCTCTCCTAGAACATCATTCTCCTAGAAACAGGCGGCTGCATGTTTAAACAGATGTAGATAATCCAAAACAAATTCTAGACAATGTAGAAAACAGCTCATTTGAATATGAAATGAAGTATGCATCAGTGTAAAACACTCATATCAGAGATCTTTGTGGCCAGTCAAACACAACAAGAATTTCCTCATTGCTCTTGGATCATCATTTAGAATAACTCTGCAATGAAAGTACAACTCATCTTGCCCTGGTTACTGACACTTCTATTTGTGACCATATTGGAGATAGTATTTTGCATGTCAACACAAGTTTATAGTGGAATGGGTAGCCAAAGGCAGGAGAAATCAGGAAAACTCCAGGAAAGAGTTTAAGTTAAAGGCAGTGAATGTTACTAAATGAGACTGCCAGATTTATCAACTTTGAAAATTTTGATTCACTGTCCTGCTGAGCCTGACAGGATTTGGTCAGACAGGTATCATAATAGGAATGCAGAAGAAAAAAAAATCAGCAGCATCAAAAGGACTGTATCTCAAAGACAGCATTCATTCTTTGCAAAAACAGCACAGAAGTATAAGGCAGACAGAAGGGGCTCTTTAAAGGTATTATATCCGTCTAGGTTATTTGCAGGAGGTATTAAGGCTTCATAGGTAAAGAATGCATAGATGGGTAGATGACAAAAGGCTCCTTTCTATTACTGATACTCTATTCTTACTGCTAAAAATACCACCATTTTGGCTTTAAGGCGTTCATCATTACTTAACCAAAGATTCCTGAAAACAGAAATGATACAAAGGACGCAGTCACACCTGAAGTTGGCATAGTTTATAGGCTGCTATGGCACATATGAAGGAAGGAATTGCAATACTACCATTGAGAGTTGTAGGTTCATGGGATTGTTTATCCTTTTAGAAATTAAATCCGTGTTTCGTACTTTCCATGATTGTGACAGAAACTCAAGTGTTAGCATTGTTAGGGACAAAGGTCTTGCTGCTGCAGTACATGTGCAAGTGCTGCAAGTACTAGAAGAACACAAGTATGAATGAAAAATTAAATAAAGAGCAAAAGAATAAAAAGGATAAGCTTCTGTTAGCCCTACAATTTGCACACCCCTACACAGACAGCAGTGGTCCCTGCTCAGCATTGTACAAGACATATTCACAGGGGGTAGGAATCTTCCTTGCCTCCCATATGTGCCAAGGAAACTAAAAAGGCAAACTCCCTTTTATTTGCTATTTTACAGACTGGTTTTCTACCAGGAAGTAGATATTTACAGCTTCCAGCTGTTGGGCAAGAACACCGGTAGTTATAATCTGTTACAGGCTTTCCTGACAGTGCAGGTTTTTCTGAACCTGGAGCTGGAGGTTCTGGAGAGGAGCAGGACTGACTATGAAGTCCTGATTTACTTACCTCCACCTAGAGTTTTCATCTTCTTCATTCTAAGTGACTTTTGTGTGGAGGAAAGCCACCAGTCTCAACCTTAGGCTTTGCACATCACCCTTCAGAGCTACACCCATTTCTACTAGCTGTATTCAGAACATTCAGATGAGCTTAGACACTTATTACATACCATAACAAAAAATATGTGCTTAAACTACATGGACTTTTGCTTTGTATCATTTGTCAAGCACCATTCCATGGTTTCACTATGCTATATGTCCCAAGGTTTGAAATCCTTGCATAATAGGTAAAATATTCTGCAGGTGTGCGTGAAGTTGAAATAAAGCCAAAGACTCAAAGTCTCATGGATGAACTCTCTTGTTAAGTGACTTGCTGAGAAGTTGTTGATTTCACCTTTCATTTTTCCTTCTAAACAGCAAAGGTTTTGAGTAAGCTGAGTTTTGTTAATGTCGGGTAAAATGGCTTACGTTGCAGATACCCATTTTTCTAAAAGGTTATATTAAAAAGAGTATATTAAGGCAGATGAGTGTAATCTACCAGTAATAAGTTATTAGCGATGTTTCTAAAAGGATAGATCTGTAAGAATTTCCTGAATACACTGACAACACCAAAGTTGAACACAGAAAGTCGTGGAAGCTGCTTTTTGACCTATAACGAAAAATACTGCTTGTAGGTGTTGCAGCACCTGCTGTACTGTCGGCACTGTAGATCTTTCCGCCAATACACTGCCTGTTTCTTCTCTGACTGCCACCCCTGAGTTCAGCTCTTGGCGTGTGCACAGATCACTCCTAGATGGGATAGTGAGTGTATCTCGAAATTTTTCTTCAACTGATATATCTGAAAAATAATACAGTTGTATCGTACAACGTTTCTTCTTTCCAGGGGCACTGGTTTGGGCAGAGGTAGAGTTAATTTTCTTCACAGTAGCTAGTATGGGGCTACGTTTTGGATTTCTGCTGAAAACAGTGTTGTAATACATAGCTGTGTTTGTTATTGCTGAGCAGTGCTTACACAGGGTCAAGGCCCTTTCTGCTTCTCGCACCACCCCACCAGGAGCAATGAATTCCTTGTTGTGCTTTGCTTGCCTGTGTGGCTTTTGCTTTACCTACACAACTGCCTTTACCTCAACCCACGAGTTTTCTCACTGCTACTCCTCTGCCTCTCCCAGGTCCCACTGGGGGTGGGAAGTGAGTGAGCAGCTGTGTGGGGCTGGGCTGCCCACTGGGGTTAAACCACAACCATGCAAACTAATCAATTTGCCAAAAGCCTGTGTATGCACTACTAGGGATTGCAAAGGGTACAGGGTGCTCTAGCCGTGTTCTCTCTATTGGTATCAGCAGTACTGATAGCTGCCTTGCCGCCCGGTCAAATGACTGTTCACCTGACAGACAGTTATTAAGGAGGAGGAGTTAACACAGAATTCTCATCCTGTAGTTCACCATCATCACATCTCAGTCAGTTGGACAGGTCAGCCACACAAGGACATCGGATACGAGATTTTATATATTAATACATTCTTAGAGAAAGGTTTGCTGTGACAATAATTGCTTATTTCGTATCATCCAACAAAAAAACTTAATTTTTATCTTCAAATTGTATTTTTTGTTTTTATTACAGCTGAGAGAAAAAATGTCAATAATTGTTTTGTTGCTTAGTATTTTTAAACCAATTACCATATGTGTTGAAGAAAATTACAAAGTGCATTCTAGGAAGGTTGTCAGCTACATTAAACACCCTGAATAGTTCCAGTAACTCTAATATATAAATTTGCATATAAAATCATACCACTGAAAAGCACATTTTAAAACTAATATTTAATTTTGCTCCTTCTGCACATCTTGTGGTTCCCTCCAAGATGAAATTTAGCATGAGAAATTGTTCTGTGATGAAATAGAACATCGCTCAAAATGTGCACACCAGTTAGAAAGATGAAATTATTCTACTTCAAAGAAATGCATGTTCTATTTAGACTTGTATTTTATCACACTGGGTTTGGATATTAAATATTCATTTTGATTATGTATTATTTCACTGATTTATTCCCTCATTAATTCACTCCTATAGTAATGTGATCAACTTCAATGGATATATTTAAGCTGTTACATACATCTTATCTCTTTGTGCCGTACCAAATTCCTCCATGAAAATAGTTAATTAAGAGAGAAAATCAAATTTCTCTTAATCTTGCACTAAAGCATATTTTTTTCCTTGAAAAAAATACAACCTAATTATGAAAATGAATCCATGAATTATATGAAGACACGTGGATAATACTAGAAATAAGCATAGCAAATGAAAAATTGACACAGTATTCATGTTTGATTCAATACATCAAAAGTGAAGCAAGAATGTGTCTAGAGAGCTCACTGGTCATATCATCTGAGAGATATATAATACCCTAATGAGTGTTGATAAAATGATAAAATGAGATATATAAGTTTTGTTACTTAATGGTTTTTAAAGTCTGTTTATTGTTTGTATTCATTTTGGTGTGTCAGTTACAAAGGCAGCACAGTACAAAAGGACTCAGGAGCTCCTGATTTTTTTCTTCTTCTCAGCCAGATCATTTTACTGATACTTAAGGCAGAATCAGTTAGTCTGTTTATTCATGATTTTCAAAGAATTTAAAGGAGTTAAGTTCTCTTATCTCAGTGGATTTGATGATCTTTTAGCCCCTTGCTTTCTCAGATGACTTTGAAAATCCTACATCCTTTCCCTGATTATCCATCTTTTTAAGACAACATAAAATATACTTATTTGGAGCATCCAATATGAAAAATGTACACACACTGCTGAAAGATAATGGTGCTGTGACTATGACCATAGGGAAACACGGGGTCAGACTCAGGAATAAGGCAGTGATAATTCATTTGCCTCCTAGCACAATGCAAGATTTCTTAAAAAAAAACATTTGCCTTTTTTCACTAGCAATAATGGAGGGCACTATAAAGCTTCATCTTATAGTAAATACAATGCCATTCAAATTACAGCCAGTTAAGTCACTGAAGGCAAATTCCTCGTGGCTGTGGGGTTTTTGGGGGTGGGTTTGTTGGTTGGGGTTTGTTTGTTTGTTGGGTTTTTTTCCTGCTTTCTTCCTTCTGGTTCTTTTCTGACTTGGTCACCACCAACAGCAACAAGACAGTAAAAGCAGCTACAGAAACTCCACCTCTTCAGGAGCTGAAAGTATCATGTTCTATTTGTGTCATAGCTGTGGCCAGCATGACAAGCTGAGATATTACAAGGATTGGTTATCAGTGAAAAGTGGTATTTCATATCACAAAGAAAAAAATTGTTACACAAAAGACAGCCCATACTTTGTAACTCTCATTTCTGTTCTCAGTCTAATTAACTTACATATTAGTAACACAGAATTACAGGCATGGCTAATGCAAACTACTTTTTAGTTACTTGAGTGTATCTATGATTGACAACAGTTTAATCTATCAATTAAAAATTTGCAAAAAACCCCACAACAGTATAGTCTAGCAATTTATTTAAAAAAGTCACCTTTTTTTTTTTTTATTTTTTTTTATTGTATGCCTTTATTGCCTGTAAAAGCATGGAATTTGGCTTCAGAAGATATATAGATACATAAAATAAATAAAAGAATTGCATATTGTAGTATTATGAAAGTGCATAAAAATGGATAGCATCTCAATTTAGTAAATTCATTGTTACAGGCTGGAACAGAAATCATAACAGGGATAGAATACTGCCACAGTTTGGCTAGATAATACAGTTGCAGATAATAGACAGTTTTATCCATCTTTGAAAAGCTGCAGAAAAGTCATTGAGCATCTTCAAGGTCAAATGTAAACTTGACATCATATCATTTATACTGCAATGTCAGAAAATGATACATCACAGCTATAAATTTATTAGGGTGAATAAAACCTTACACAGTATTTGCATTTTGAAAGCAATATGGAAACATTAACTCCTTAATCCTTAAAAATACCCTAGAAGGATTGTTAAGTACAATATAGTAGAACGCATCATGGAAATTAAAAAAAAGGAAAAAAAAAATCCACTGTTACAGAAAAAGCCTTTATAAAAACTGAATTAGATTAAGCACTTTCTATGTTTCTTATATGTATGCAGTCCATAAGGACACACTGAAAAATTTCCATTAGATCAAAACAGCAAAAGAAGAAACTGGATAGCTATATAAATTCCAAATGAGCCTTGGGATCTGCTATTACTGAAAACAACTTCAGAGTCTTTTACATGTAAAAGTAAAGACACCAAGCTGAAGATATCTGTTTTGTTAGACTGAGACATTGCCATTTCCTACCTTTCCTACTGTCTTGGTCAGACACTTTTTTAACAAGAGCTAGTCAGGAAGTTCATCAAATAAGGGTCATGAAACATCCCTTCAGAAGATATACTTGAAGTAGCATCT
>JAVJGJ010000014.1:84874035-84917998 GCA_035590215.1 Microhierax caerulescens | reverse complement strand
ACATTGTTCACAGGGGAGAAGGGAATTTTCTTCTTTTTTTCTTAAGGTCAATAGTTTACTGCTTCCACCACTGCAGACCTACTCTAAGTGTCTGTGAGACCAAATGATAATAACCAAGGCTGGGGAAAAGAAAAAAAAAAAAAAGGAAAATGAAAAAACCTAATCACCCCTCTCAAGCTTCAGAATTCACTGAGGATGATAGAATGGAAATAACTGAGGACAAGTTTCTACTATAAGTATTTCTGATGAAATCCTGCTTTGCTTAGCCCTGATTATTTGAAACTAAAATAAAAGAGATGCAGACTGACTCAAAATTAACAATTAATCTATCCTTTATAGGTTGCTGCTATGATCATTGCGAAAGAATTCCTAAAACTTTTGGTTTTCCAGAAACTAATGGTATGCCTTCTAACAATCCATGATGTATTTTCTTCTACACTTCAGTGTACAAGGTCTGGCTGAGCCCCACCGCAGCCGTCCCAGCGCTGTGCTTGTGCTGGCAGCTCTGAAGGTGCTGATACCACACCAGTGGTTTGGCTGCTGCCGAGCGGTGCCAGCACAGCGCCAGGGCTGGCTCTCCAGCATTCCCCTCTGCCTCTCACCAGTGGGCTGGGGGTGGGCAAGATCTTGGGAGGGGGCACAGCCAGGACCCAAACTGACCAACAGGATATTCCATGCCATGTGACATCTGCTCAAATATTAAAGCTAAGAGAAAGGAGGAGGAAGGGGACACACACACACATTTGTTATTTATGACATTTGTCTTCTGGAGCAACCACTATACGTACTGAAGCCCTGCTTCCCGGGAAGCGGACAAACGTCACCTGCTGATGGGAAGTAAAGAATAACACCTTTTGTTTTCCTTTGCTTCCACGTGCATCACTTTTGCTATTGCTTTCATTAAACTGCCTTTATCTTGACTCACAAGTTTATTTTTTTCCACTTATTTTCTTCCATGCCCTGTTCTGCTGAGGAGGGGAGTGACAGAGCAGCTGGGTGGGCACCTGGAATCAACCAAGGGCAACACACCATATTCAGGTATCTCCCTGTTTTCCAAGACTGCAAAATAGCAGTCATGGTAGAAACAGAACTTTTCTAGCAGAACATGGAAAGAGAAGATAAAAAGGTAACAGTGGAAAACAGATCTTCTCTAGGAGAACATGGAAAGATACAGTGAAGGGCTGACAATGGACTTATTCTAATGTTCAGTTCAAAAGAAAGGTGTTTTCTTATCACATCACTAGCACATTACAAAATCATCTGTTTACCTTTTCACTGAGTCTCACTTTTATGAAGTGCTAAATTTTAAAACTAATTTTGTTATGCATAGTCTCAGCACTACTGTTTAACTAGCAAACCATTTTCAAAAATATAAATAAAAAATCTAACCTCTGCAGATAAAGTCAGCTATTCTTGTTTGAAAAAAAATCCAAATCCTACATTTTATGTTATGAAATTTTTGTCATAGTCCATGTGTTTCTGAAATTGAAAGAGACTACATTTGCACTGATGTCCATAATACAAATTTATACAAGTACATGGATGAGTTGCAAGAAGAGATGACAGTTCACATTTTACTTTTGGCACCTTGCCTGACACCATTTAAATACTTTCATGCCCACTGGGTAAGACAGGGATCAAGTCACTCAGATCAGATAGATATTCAATCTATCCTTCACTTCATCCTGTGAAGGATGGGTTGTGGAGACCAGATTCCTCGACAAATTTATGCAAATAGAAATGGTATGGTTTGACCACTCATTTATGGGTGGATATGCAGAAACCTTATAAAAGGCAGCCTAGGTAGAAGGAACAAATGAAATAAGAGTGCTAAGAGCCTATACGTACTGTCTGTACATATAATCACATTCACTCAGAACTCTACTATGACCATCTTCAGGAAGAATGAAGTAGAAGTGGTAGCAACGCATGGCAACCCCCAACCAAAGGTGGAAACAACAATTAGGCAGGCTGACATATTGCAGCAACTGGAAATGCCAGCCCAATAGTTTTAATAGCTTTCGCGTTTGACAGGAGATTTTTTCTGCCTGTAATACCTCAGTTAAACTAACATTCATGTCTACTTCAACTACTTTGGAATATATTTAATTTAAAATAAAAAATTGCCTTTCCTAGACTTTCTCTGTTGTGGGAAATGTTATTTATCTCTTTCTCAATCTAGAACAAAAGTTCCAGGGATGCTACTATTTTGCTACAAGGGAAAAACGTGCATACTTAGGCCCTCCCTCAAAGGTGCATTTTCCTTACTTTCAGAAATCAATCACACATTCATGTGCATGTCGAAACACACAAAAATTCTAGGAAAAAGTCAAACATTTGAACATAGCATATTGTTACACTTTAAGAAACCATTTCTACATCATCGTCATCTTTCTAAACTAATAGCTATTTAGCCTTAATTTCTCGCTTCTTCCACTATATTTTCTTCATGATTTTGAGTCATATCTAAGTATGTCCTGTATATGTATTGTGTGTATCTTGCACCGCTTTTGCTTCTAATATAGCCTTGTAAAATTTCTTCAAATAATGATTTATGCAAGGTATAAAAAGTGCTACATTCACATGTTAAAATTATACTACAATATTGTTCTCCCAGGAGCCATAAACTGATCAGAGTTCAGTTTGTGCTATGAAAAAAGAAATATGAACCTCACTGGGACTTTTAATCACAATATACTGGCTCTAAATTGAAGATCCATTTTGTATCACATCCCACTGGACTAACAAAAATCTGCTTGTTTACAGAAGTTAATTTTAAACTTTTAGCAGAAAAAAAGGTACTGAAGGTTGTTGCCCAGCTTTCAATAAAACTTGGTCTTATTCCACACAAAAGCCAATGTGCACTGTTGTGCTGCATTTTCAAACCAATTGTTCAAAACTACAGTTATTATTAAATATTTCTTTCTGTGTTCCACGATTTTTAGGAAATACCCTTACAGAACTCAGAATAATTTTATTCTACAGTCCTCTATGATGTAGAGAAAAGTGTAAACAAAATTCTCATGTGGTCTTACTTTTCCGTTAACAACGTCAGCCTCAGATCTGCACTGGTGAGCTCACTTAATTGCAAGAGAAAAGCTGTGAAGCCACTAGGAACTTAATTCTTCAGCACTGTTTTTATTTAAACAGAACACCATAAAAAAAAAATCTAAGAAAATACCATTCACAATGTCACTGCATTTAACAAAGAAAGACTGTTGAGATTTTCCAATTAAAATAACAAACTGAGATGGCATAAACCACAGTAAAGTATCTTTGTATGATTTTTGGCCTTTTGGGTAAGGCTTGAGAAAAAATCTTCTGGAGCTAGATTATGGTTAAATTAGAACTTCTGTTGACTGTAGGAAAAAGGAAAATCACCTAGGTTGCAATGCTGCTGCTTTCTAAATTATTCCTAGTATTTTTTTTTTATTATGAAAGTTGGACAATTTTTATATACTTTATAAAGTACAGCAGATGATTTCTGGCTCACACTAGGACTGCATACATTGGAGTGACAAACAGCGGATTGGAAATATGGAATGGAGGGGAAGAGTTTGTGTCTAAGACAGATACTGGTCATTGGTTTGAGTGACTTTAATGGTAACTATAGTGTAATAGGAATTATTTTATTATAAATCACGCTTATAGCTGAAGTGTGCTTTGGAAATAATTCCATGCAGAAAGGAAATGTTCCCAATCTCTTACAACCACATACTTTTCCACATACCTTATTTTATGCTGAAATATACATGTTAGTTACTACTTGTTATATTATAATTTGTGCTTGTTCTGATCTGTCATTGTTCAAAACCTGATATGTTAGATGTATATATTTGGATATATGTGTGGGGATCACTGGTCCATGCTCTCATGTCAGACAATTGAGAGCTGAAGTTTTCACTGCTGTAATCACAGCTGTGCAAGACTGAATTTGTCTGAATACAAAGGGCATCACTTGCCCTGGCTTTTCTTTGTTGCTAGAAACCTAAAACCTGTATTATACAAATCAATGGCAAGCAAAGGACTTTAACTTCAATTTCTAATATTGTGATTTTTCTGTTTTGCTACTTCTTAGACTCTCTTTAGGTTCCTTCTTATATAAATTACTTAAAATATTTTTTCTCAACCTTATTATCTGAGAAAACTTACCAGAGGTCAGAGGATAAAAAAGCAGCAAAATTTTGAGATACCGTAAAAAGACCTTAAAACCTGTACATAGTTAAAAACAAACATCATAAGAACTATCTAGTACTGCACAAATAAAATCCTACAATCCATCTGATAATGACACAATAGTCAAGAAGGATTGAGGTAACTGCAGTGAAGTAAGAATAGTAAAAGGTGAGAACAGTCAAAATTTGAAATTTTGTACTTAACTTAAACATATATTTTAATGCTTTAAAGTCTGGATATTTTTAATTTTTAGATTTTTTTTTCAATTGTGCAGCAGAATTTTACACAGAATTACTAAATCTACTGCTATATTACTTCATCATTTGCTTAATGTGCCTAACTATTATGAAGCTATTATGATATGACAGTCTTAGTAATACTCAAAATCATTACATACCCCTGTTTATACAGTTTCTAAATTTGTACTGTCTTCATGAGATCAAGCGTAGCTAACATGATTAATTTTTGCCATCAAGATGATCTGTCTCTGAGGTCAAGGGTCTTCAACAGAAGATTTTAAATCAACATTATATAATAGCTGCTGATATAAAATTTTAAACCAATTATATATTACCTGAAGTACTCATGATAGCATTATGAATAATACAAAGATAATGTAAACACCTAAAATGAAATATACCAGGTGGATTCTAAAATTCTAAACAAACTTGAACATGTATCTCTATCACAGAAGCTACTGCCAAAACAAAATGGTAAACCAGTCTACATATTAGCTATTGTAAACAATTTTATTAGGTCTACAATGCATAATAAAATAGGGTATAGTAAGTTCTTGTATCACATTCATTTTGATTTTAAAATGCAACTTAGAAAAACTTCCATGCAAAAATAGAAAGTAAAATTTTCAGACGTTATATTTTGATTGATGCTTTATTTTCTGCATCAGATACTACTCATAAGAACACTTCAAAGACAAAGCAATATATTTTACTGTATTCTGAGCTTTTAGAAAGAGAATGTAAGCTTATATTCTGAGTTTCCCTCTATAAAAGTATTTGATGTTTGTATGCTGTTATTCTGTTTTTGGAGGAATGTGAACAATTTTAGAACAGATATAAGAAATATGGGATAATAGATGCATACATGCCTTTTACAAATACTCTTCATAAATGAACTTCAGAGAATGGAGCATAACCCATCGTATTATAACAAAGTTAAAAAACCCCAAATTAACGGGATTAAAGTGAACATAACTTCACTTGCTGTCTTTTCATCAATGGTAAAATTTAACCTCAGCTTATATATTCACAGTAACTTCACTAAACTTGTATTTTGCTTTTCTCCTGCTGCCATGTTCTCAATACCATCATTCCCCCTGCCAGAAAGCACATGTTTTTTTCAACACAAGAGTCAATTAGACTAGGATGCTTTTAAAAATTTGCAAATAAGCCAAACAGCCATGAGATAATTACGTTTAACTAAAGTAATTTTTATTCCTAAATGTATTATTCTTTCCCCCAGTCACTTAGAGTATTATTGCAAATGATCCATATAGGCAGGACAAAATATACCATGTCATAATGTCTATCTGTCAAAATATAATACGTATGCATTTCTTAAATTGGAGAGACTGGATTAAGAACAAAAGTTTTGATCAAAGATTGAGTTCTGAAAATGCTCTGAGAATGTTACCCTAAGGATCATGCCTGAAAACTTCATGTTTTTAAATGCCTAAGTCTGTTGAGACCTGACTGGAAAACCAGTAAACTGAAAAGAATCAAACATAAGCCTGGTAAAAGTATTCAATATTATTACTATGTTACTTCTCTGATTTCCCAAGGCAAACAAGACTGACTTCCACTGAACAATATCCACTGTTGTCAGTGCTGCCCTCCCTCCTTTCCTTATTTTTAAATTCATCCCACTTATTAAGATTTATCAAATGAAAATGTGACAAAGAGGCTATTTACTCTTAAAAATAACTTACCTGGGGAAATGAGGGTACAGCAACGTTCCTACCCACTCCTTCTCACTGCAGCATGCTTACAATTTAACGTCAATCCATACTGATGTTCCAGTATCAAAATAATGTTAGTAGCTTTTAAGTAGTCCTAACTTTGCTAATTTTAAGTTCTTAATTTTCCTTTTAATGTTTCTTCAAAGTTTCTCAGACCTCACATTGACATAAATGGTTTTTGAACTAAACGTTACATTTGCATTGACTGGTCTCCAAGGATTTCAGGAAATCTGTTAGAGCCTGAGACAACTCAAAATCTGTGTACAACCTATCCTTATTTTAAATTTTATCTAGGGGAAAAGGAAAAAAGCAAATAAGTGCTGAATGCAGAATAAAGCCCTTACAGAACTTGAAGATTAGGAGTAGTTGACTGATGCAGAGGACCCATCATGGACAGAGAAATACAGATCAGTTAAGTAGTCAAAGACAAAAAGCAGCAGCACATGTGTCAGTACAATTGAAAAGTACAGTCTACTTCTAGGAATAAAGGATGCAAACCTTGCTCATAGCAGTGAGGACTCTTACAACGGAAGACAACAATTCTGTAAAAGATCTGAAAGCAAGAGAATAGCTGACAGAGGAAAGTGGTAAAGATTCAGTTATGCCTGGAGTTGACATTGTGATACAGAAAAAGGAGTTCACAAAATCCTCTGAAAGCATATAAAGGGATGGGGAGGTTATGCTTCCTCTGTCTTTTGCTCAAATACAGCTGTCACTGAGATTCTGCATCTACAGTACAGGAAAGATGTAAAAGATGAACAAAATCAGGAATGACAAGTCATCTGCAAAATCAACACTAAACAGTATTGAGAAATCTGCTCATTTCTTTCTTAATTTAATTAACCAGTGACTATGAATATGAGAAAAAAAGCATGGAAAACTTTAAATCTAGTGTTTCCTGTAGCTTTAAGAATAACCTCAAATTCTATCATGGGGAAACATGGTAACCTAGATGTAGTGTCAGCAGCATTTCAAATATAAATGAAGTGCAAATAGCCATTAAAAACCATTAGCTTTCAGTTTAATAATAAATATCTATTTATTAATATGAACTATTCAACATATTCCATGGAACTGCTTCTTTCATACATTCTAGAGATTCTGAAGAAACAAAAAAGATACAATAAATGTACTAATTTTTATATGATTTATTTTTAGAGTAAAATGATCATTAGGATGATACATTTATTCCTCTAACTTTCTTAAAGGTTACACTATACCACCATAAATACCCTTTTTTATTAGTCTCGTCCATCATAAAAGAAACTACGGTAGTAAATTTCAGAGACAGACCCACAGAGTTTTGACATAAAAAAACCCTCAATAACATAACAAGCTCTTGGCTATACACTAAATACTACCTCTATTTGATATTTCTGATTAATGCTTCATGATTTTCAAACTGTCAAAGTTGCTATGCTCCAAACCCATGATTTCCTCTAGCAAAAACATCAAGTCACCAGAAATAATTGTTGCACTGGTTTTCAATTATTATTTTTAAAACAAAATGTGTTCTGTTTGGGTCATTAGATTTCTTTCTTTTTCAAAACAAACAAACGAACACAAAGATGATGGGTTTATCAGCCTAATTTCATTGACTTGCTCTTTTGCCTTGCTTGTGGCAGGGGTGAAGGGTTTTGAGAATTATCAGTCTTGTGTAACAGGAGCCATTGCTGAAGGCATTACAGTTACACGAGAGGTAATGAAACAGGGTAGTGATAGTAAATTTAGAAAGTACCACAGTAGGCTTTATTTGAGGCAGCTAAGGGTTGCAGCAATATCACAAGGTACCTTCCTAGGTGCATGAGTTGCTCTGCAGCTCTAGATTCTGTAACACTTGGCATTAATGTAAGGGCTAACCAAAGATTCAAAAGAAAAGACGTCAGCCATCATATATGAGATTGGTGTGTCTTCTAAAAATCACAGCACATAAATAATATATGATATGGGTCCCGTACGCTAGAGTATATAGTATTAGTATATAGTTTTGACAATATTCTAAAATCAAGATAAATGACAGAATCATTAAAACTAATCACAATCAGTATTTTCAGCTTACTCCTAAACTCTTTGTTCTGTATTCATCACAAATGCAATGTTTGCAACCAATACGATTCTAACTGAGCTCTTGAGAGAATGCCCAGCTAAAACTAAGGCCCCACTGCACCAGGCAGTGCGCAATTACAAACGAACTTGAGGACCTCTTGTCCTGAAGCCTTTTTAACCTAACAGAAAACACAACAGTACTTTGTGTTATCAGAGCAATTCCTGAGAACTACTCTACTCTTACACAAGAACTACCAAATATTCATTCAGAACAGATTTTAATGTGTGCTAAGAATTCTGGTAGATTACTTAAGGACAAAGAGATCTCAAATAGTTTAGCTGAATTTAGAAAGAATCTTGCTCTCTGGAAAACTATGTCTACTAAATCCAAGTGCTCTTTTTCTTTTATTTATTTTTTTAGAAAAAGTTTACTCTGAAAAGTATTTTGTCTTTGAAGGCACAAGCAAAAGTCTCTTATGCTGTTTTCAAGCTCAGACACATTTGTAACAAAATACGTTGTGTTTTTCCTTAAAAATGTTAATTTACTAAAATACAAGTACTAAAACCATCACATAAACACCTATTTGCAAACCATCCCATTAAACCCAGTGACTTTCTTCATTTCAGCTATTAAAAACAACTGTAAAGAAAAGACATGCTGTGCAAACTATTTCAGATAGGTGTCATGCTTATCAGAAAAGTACAGAAAGAATCTGTGGTCACAATTTTTAGTTTATCTTACAGTCTCCAGAAAAGACTGATCTAAATGCCCTACAATGGCTGGACAAATAGAAATAGAATATTTGGTTTTCATTCAAGATATCTGTAAGGACTGAACTATGGGACACTGCATGAGCTTCACAAAGAGATAAATAGGTAGATATTCTAGCAAAAAAGCAGTAGCTGGCATTAATATGTTCTTAGAGTCTAGCCACTAGGAGGGAACAGAGACCCACCTTATCTTGCTATGGAAGGCAATAGAACATAGTTATCTGGTGCCAACAAATAATGAAAAATAAATAAATAAAACTGTTCATATAACATATTAAAGAATCAGCATCTCTTTCCAGCTTGGTGAGACACCTCATAATACTTTGAATCTGGCAGATATTTGCTATCCTAGTATTGAAATTGTATATTGGAAAAGCTGCTCAGAATATGTTCTTTCATTTCTTCTTTCCCTTCTAGCACTTTTTGACAGGAGAGTCCTGTACAGATTAACAAAAGGGTTTTCTGCCTTCATTAAAAAAACAAAACAAAACAAAACTCAAGAAACCATTCTGAAATCAGTGAAATTCTGAGTTATGTACGTCTCAAATTTAATATAGTGAGATAATGAGTACAACAGTCTATTATGTTCTTGTTCCAATCGACATATAAACTGGAATTTGCCACACTCCACAATTCATTACACATCTTTAAATCAGTCAGGAAAAATTAAAGTTTTTAAACAGCCTCAGTATGTGTGGTGAACCAACATATTTATTTCTCCTTTTAATCAGAATCAAGGCAGAATTATTGTTTGAATTTAGTATTCAGAAAATGCAAAATAGTTAGACCTGTAAAATAAAAGGCTTTTTTCTATATTGGTCTCATTTCCATTGTGAAAAGTCAAAAAATTAAAAAATATGTTTAGTGTTTATAGGTTTTTTTCCACCCATTGCAAGCTTAGATTTTGAGTGAGGAGCTACAGTGTATCTGTATTGTGTTCTTTTTTTGTTTTTGAAGAGTAACTAAGTGATATATTTGTTGCCTGTAGAAGTATAACAGAATAAAAACCAACCTGAGACCAAACAGTGTCTACTATAAATATCTAATATTGTCCTGAAATTCTGACAAAATTTACTGAAATAATAAGACCTTTTTTATTTTTTAGTTTTAGAAAGAAAATTAATTGCATATCCCACTGTAAGCCAGCATGATGCAAAAAATGAGAACAAATTTCTTCAGGGAGCTCTAAACAGGACAAATGAAACAAGCAGCCTCCATCTAAAAGGTTTTCTAACAAGTAATTATTGGTAATGAAGTATCTGATTACTCTTTAATAAAACAAGTCAAAAATTTTTAAAGTAACTACATTTTGGAAAATCATTAATCAAATTTTCTGTCTGATTTTTTAAAGTTTATACAATTAAGCTCTCTGACTATCTTCTGTCTTCCACACTAACTTTTCCCCATAATTTTAAATATACTAATTTTAAACAAATTTGACAGAAGACTAGCATTATTAAAAATAATGACATTTTATATATATATTTTTTTTTTTTTAAAGGCTACCAGATAAAGAAAACAAGATACTATTGGTCACTAATGAGGGAACATGCGTAATGTGTAAAAAGACCTTAGTAAACAGCTGAGAATTCACACAAAAAAGAAACACCTTTTAAAGCTGTCCATGGTGGAAAACTTTTCAACTGGAACTTAGATGACTACAAAATATTAAACCTTAAGATTTCTAGCTTCAATACTTCTGGAATTCAGAGAACACACTGTAAATAAAATTTAGTTAAATACTTTTTATTCTCATCTACTACATGCAGTGAATCATTTAGTGAATTTTATCTTTGTACTGTGGCCAAATGTCTAGTCCACTTATGAAAATATATGTATTTCAGCATGAATATATTAGTTTGTCATGCATTCTGGCTAACATCAGTGCTGGTTCACTAGTACTAGTAATTCCTGAATATTCACAACCTGATGAAATACAGATTCAAGGGAGGAAGGAGCACACCTGAAATAAATCAGTTCTTAAATATTTTCAGGTTATTGTATTTTCATGACTGCTCATATTTTCTTTTTAAAAACCCAAACAACTGAAATAAATTTAGCAATAAAATATTTCATTTTATTCTGGAGAAGTTAACACATCCAGTGCTGTCACAGATCACTTTAAAATATTCTTGGTATCTTCAGAAAGGTCAGGTGACCTTGACCCTAGAAGTGCCTATTTTTTTTCTGTGTCTACAAGGGCAGATTAGGAGTGCAAGATCAAATACAGATGCCTACTCTGGAGTGTTTTGGTGAGGTGGATCTCACATGCAAATATTAAGTGGGAAATATGGAAGTTTGCTGTAGGGGAGAAGTACATCTTTTATATAAACTACTCAGGCATGTTACCACTGTTTCCATACCTGCTACATTCTGTCTGTCTCTATAACATACCATCTTGGAAAAATAAGTGAACTGACAAGTTTCTCTGAAATAAACAGAATAATAAAATAGTCTAGCCAAAAACTCCATTCTTCAGAATCCACCCATCACTTGTCAATCCCATACCCAGCTCCCTTGATTTCTCCTTACATTAACAAACACCTCCACAAAGGTGCTTATAAAGGTTGCCTGTAAAAAGGAACTCACTATAAAACACCTAAGTGCAAAAGACAAAAGACAGTTCATCACAACCTGACAAAAAAATTGACTTCCAAAATTAATATAAGCAAATTTAGCTGAAATATTTTTTAGAGAGTTTAAGGCCAGATGCTGATCCTTTGCTGTCTGCTCAACATAAACATTGTTTTCCTAATTCATCTATGCATCAACATCCACAGATTTAATCACATGCCATAGTGATCTTTGATGCAATATGAGACGTACTTTTCAAAAACTTATGGAAGCAAACCAGATAAATGTTTTGTTATGTAGAAGAACCAATGACTTCAAAGTAGTCATTTCCCAAAACTTCCAAGACATGGTCAGATTAACTACTCTATTTATACCATGGCAAAAGCATTAATAAATTTGCTGAACCTGAGGGGTATTCTCTGTACAAGTCACTGATTATAAATGTCCTGATTAGCCCTGACAGTAAGACAAAGACAATTCATTAGTATGAAAAAATTTCATCCTCCATTTCCTTTATTTTTTATAGGCACACACAAAAAAAACCCCAAACAACTCTTGTGAAATGGGTATCTTTCCCAGATCTCCATGTGCTAGTACTCTATAACCACTTGAAGCGATGAGGATAAATCCCCTAGGGAGGTACAGTCAGGTACCAGGAAGTTTGCTCCAGTCCAAGAATATTAATTTCTCCAAAACAGAGAAAAAAAAAAATCATGTATATTCATCTTGTCATGTATAAAAATTGTCACCTGCTGACAGTTAATTCAAAAAGTTTCATAATTAAATGTTTGAAAAATGCATCCTAATTACTTACAGGAATTAATTTAGTTATCTGAATAAACAATGCCAGGATTTACAATAAAACCTAAATATGAGCTATGAATTGTCATCTAATGGTGCAAGAGTAGGCTGAACCACACAAGCGACTTTAAACTTATTTCTCATAGCCTTCAGACAATTTAATGTCCTACTACCAGTAGCAACAAATTAATTAAAATCTTTTAATAGGATATAGTAAATTAGGAATGAAGAATCATGTAGAACTGTGTGCAGTAGAAGAATTATATAACTGATATAATTATGAAATAACACTTCTTATAGCTTGACATGGCAAGAAAATGTTTCTAGTACAAATTCAGGATATACTATTTTGATATTTCATCGCTTCCATTAGTAGTATCAACAATGGTGAGGAATCTTCTAACAGTAAAAGAAAGGTTTTTTTAGGAATTTTATATAGCCAGAAATGTTTTACTTATAAAGATTACAGTATTATTTAATACATCGTTTGGCATAAGGAAGAAGCAGTAACTATTTTACTAGGAATTGTGATGTCCTCTCCTTATTAACTGAAAATTAAGTCTTTCCATTGCTATAACACTGGAGTCCAGAAAGGCCCATGAATTTGTTTTCAAGATGACCTTAAACCAGAAAGAAAGTGTTTTGCTCAGTTTGGGACCAGGTGTCTGATGCAGAGCTCATGTATATTATTTGAAACATTTCTATTGAAACCTTTGAAATTATGGACAAAACCCTGAAATCCATGGGGTATTGCTGAATCTAGGTTTTCTTTCTTAGGGGCAGGAGCATGCTGCACTCAGAGGTGTTTGATAAGAGGGTGATACTCAGTAAAAAGGAAATCAGTAAGCTTCTCTGAATAAATGATCCAATCAATATGTAAGAATTGATAGCATTCGTGTAGGCTGGCTATCATTTTTAGAACATTTAAATGTCCTTTATCACTTTGTGATATCAGTATCACTCAGTAAAGCCAGAAATAAACTAAAATAGACAGTCTAAAGTATGAAATCCACAATTATTATTAAAAAATTAATAATATTTTAAATATTAATGTAGTAATATATTAATATTAATAGGAAATACATTTAAATAATGTATTTTTACAAGCTTTATATTTTGGGGTAAACAGAGTAAACTATCCACCCACTTACCACTGTGTTTTCATGGTATGAGAATATGTGGCCTCGAGCACTGAATTTTTTTCCTCCCATATCCTCTGATTCCATTTGTGCGGTATTTCAGAAATAACTGTTTAAATTTTGTGTGTATTAAGTCATCAATATCCATATAATCCAATTTAGATATAAAAGAGAGAAATTATTAGCATGACCATGGCTTTCAGCATTGAAGCCTTGATTCTCTGTATCTTTTTACTTCAAACAAGACAAAACCATGACATTCCTGACACTATAGTTCAGTAGAAGGAAGGTCTAGAGAAGGCATGAATCATTAACAAGTGTTTTGCAGGCTTGAATAACTACTCTACAGTGTAAGTTCTGGACAATTCACTGTATTTACAATTAAAGAGAGATCTGTAACTTACAAGCAATTTCTATATCCACAGTATCCTCAGAAGGCTGAGTATAATTAATAAGATCACTATCCATTATTTTCAAAATCTTACTGATTATTTAAGGTCTTCTGTGACCTTAAAAACTACACATTATATCATTGATATTTATGCCTGCAAATGAAAGCAAATACTTCAGAAATTGAATAATTATATAATAGCAATATTTTCAAAACAATGAAAATATAGAAAATAAACTACAGTCAAGCCCTTCTCTTTTTAATGGGTAGTACCCATCACTGACCAGTC
Organism: Microhierax caerulescens; assembly: GCA_035590215.1. Taxonomy (NCBI): domain Eukaryota; kingdom Metazoa; phylum Chordata; class Aves; order Falconiformes; family Falconidae; genus Microhierax; species Microhierax caerulescens. The sequence goes on along the minus strand of JAVJGJ010000014.1, from coordinate 84,903,833 downwards.
ACAATGGATGAACACCATGAACAAGAAGAAATTGTTTTGAAATTCAGACCCAGAACCTCATTTTTGTAATAAATACCTCACATCACCTAAACTAAAAAAATAAAGTTAAAATTGCAACCCATATGTGGATACTAAATATAGACTCATGAGCAATTCTTAATACCAGCGTAAAGAACATATATTCTGGATGTTCTATATTTCAAAAATAAGAATAATACTTTAAAATTCTCAGGTAATGATTCAGGAATGTTACTTGACAGTCCAGTTCTAAATCTCTCGGAGACTTCCTCTTTTGGTAGCTATATTTTTAGCATTATCTATGGCACCTCAACACCCTCCCCACAATTCAAATTCTTGTTTGATTCTTAAGTGGATATTAAACTGGCATTAATTTCCAGTACAACCTGTACTTTTTTTTTTTTTTTATTTAATGAAATGGAATGTAGGTTAGGGCTGCAAGGCAAACCACAAGGAAAAAAAAAATGAAATAACATAAGATACAACTATAAAATATTGCACCTGAGCTATCTTGATGATGGTATAGATGGTATGTCAGTTTGGATAATAGTGTGCTATTTTGAGAACTTATGTTCCAGAAAGAGAAACAGGCACAGGAAATAAGAGTCAAGTTGTCTAGCTATCATATGAAAGCAGATTGGAAACTTGTGGCTTTTGTTTACTAAATGAGATCCGATAGGGAAAATGACTGCAGCCTGTAAGAACAGAAGGAGATAAACATCAGGGAGCAGATAAAACTGAACTAAACTCAGTTTTGGCACAAAAATAAATAAATTAAGTGCAAATGCAGGAAGTTGAAGAAGTTAAATTCACCGAGCACTTAGGAGTAAAGCGGCAGAAAAAAACCTTTCAGTCACAAAAAAAAAAAAAAAAGTCTTTACTTTCAAAACAGAGTTCAATATCTTTCAAAGGGATTATATGATGTGCTATCTGCAAATCATCCTTTCAAATCCTGTGTCCCCTAATCATAAAAGAAGTCAATTACAATTTTACAATTTCTTAAAAACTGAAAGGTGGTATTTCTTTTCAACACCAGAAGTTCTGATCTCAAAAAGTCTTAGTGAAAAATTCACAATGAAAGTATTTAAGTACTCTTGACTTGCAATGAAACATGTCTATTATTAGGTTTCATTCACATTATATATAATGCATAAATGTTGTTTTATATCATGCCATTGTGCAGCAAAAAGCAACATACCTCCCTTCCCTAAATACTCCTAAAAGAATATAATTACCTCAACCTCTAATTAACATAATCACCTAGTCTTACTTTTGACTTTCGTTTTATATCAACATTTGACTCTATCTATTTACTGAACGTGAATGAACACACTAATCTTTAGTTTTCCAAAGTAGCCCTACCTAGAAATCGTATTACACATCTGAATGTTTTGTATAATCTTCTAAAAAAGTTCCTTGTGGAATACAAGACTATTCACTTGCTTGTGAAAGCATTTTCAAACATATCTTGTTAATTCTGAATATGGTTCACTAAGCAGCATGATCTTATTAATAAAACAAGTTGCTAATCTAGTAAATCAAAACACTCAGCTATTTTAATTGTTTACCTAATGGAAATTCTAATGATCTGTCAGCTTCACAGAAGCCTAATGCTTTTCAAACAAGATCCAGAAAAATAAAGGAAGAACTAATGAAGAGAATTGGAAAAATGCAACTTCAGACTAAACATTCTTTCACACATAGATATTAACTAACATTGGGTCTGCATTTTTGAGGTTAGTTGGAATATTTTCACACTATGTAAATTTTCATTAGGAAGGTAGTTTCATCTGTTGTACTGAACTAAATGAAATGTTTGAGAGACAAATTTGTGAGTTCCTGGGATTTCTAACACAAGGGGAAAAGGAAGAAAGGAAAAGCTTGATGGACTGCAAAAAGAAAATGTTAGTAGAACACCATTCTGCAAACATATGTTCAAAATGTTCTCATATATTACATAAGAAAATAACAAATGGGTAACAGATGATGAGGAAGCTAAGTCAAAGGGAAAAGTAAAAAAGAACCAGTCTTCTACACTGAAATCTAAGCTTCTGCATAACAAGGCATTATCTCAGGGTGTTTCAGTGAGATGTTCAATTCAGTATGAACTTCTTTCTCAATAATGACAAGAAAATAATTTCTCTAATCTGTTGGGACTGTGAAATGTGTTACACACCCAGTGCATTTATAACATCTATGATACATCTTACTTTGGTCTGGGAACTCTCTAAAATCAATCTCTTCTCAGAGAGAAAATACTGTTTTAGAAAAGGTTTAGAAAAAAGAGACAACCACTCTTCCCACGGAATATTTTTTTTTTCCTAAGTGCTTATTTGAAGCTGCTCAAGGATACCAGAATAGTGTCAAGAAAGGTGATGGGACAGAGGCAAAACAAATAAGAAAGGTTAAGGCTTTGTGATGCTGTATTGCTATTTGTCACATAAATACTCATGTCTTACTTCAGTATTTTATATGTTTTTTAAAGAAATGCTTAGAACTGGGACAAAGAAAGGGAGATGAAATTCCAGTGGAAATACACATGAGCTCTGCTACCTTTTACATACACAGTAAAAAACATCTTTAATTCCATGATGACATATTATTCTGTTAGCCAGATCTTAGACTTCAGTGTTCAAAGCACTGATAGCTATTTGCAGAAAAATAATACCTGGTATTTTAACTACTTCAGCTTGATGTATTACTTAACAGTTAAATCTTGGTTGGTTTTGTTTTTTTTTAAAATATATATATTTGCACCACATGATTTGGTTTTCTTTTCAATTCAGCAGTATCATAGCCAGAAATAGCAGCCTAAATCTTAAAAAGTTGATATGAAATATTAATATTCAAAATACACAATTTACGTATTTAACTGTAAGCCAAAAAGTACATTGGTGTTGCATTCAAAACAAACTCGTCCCTTTAATATTAGATAGACCTAATGTCTTTCAACCTGAAACCCAGTAATTCAATCCAGCAATTCAAATGTACAAATACAGATTAGTTTAACAGAATCTTTTTCTTGTGCATGGGTAGCAATTTATAACATGAATCCAGGGTTTAGTCAAGTCATGTTATTCACCTGAACCTATCAACTTGTAGAACATCAGTTTAGAATTAATCCTTCATACCCATTACTATTTCAATCATACAAGAGGGAAATGAAATAAACTACCAAGAAACTACAGTTATCATTTTCCTTATGATGCTCAAAGAGCTTGCAAGATGAAAAGCTTACAAATTGGAACTGGACACATAGGAACTAAGTGGCTATTCTGTCACAAGCATTTCACAAAAAAACATCCTCTAGATTCTTTGATTAAAACATGAAACAGGCAAAATAAGCTACATTTGCAAGTTGTAGTTCATGGAAAATCTCTTGTACAGCTCAATGGTTAATCACATTTCTTTCACAAGCATTTAAAATTAAGTCTGATACTTCTGCTGGTATCACATGGAAATTAATGAGCACTTTAAATAAAGACTAAACAACTATGTAACTATGGAAGTACCACAATATACCATGTTATCCCGTATTTTACTTCATTTTAAAATGTTTTTTAAAACAAATGAGTTAAAAGTCTTATTTATCTAGGACACCAGAAATACCTGACCATAATCACCACTGGCCATTCAACACAAGAAATCCTCCTTAAATGAACTGCAAAACTATACAGAGTACCCAGACATGCAAATTTCTAAACACTGCAGAAAAAGAGGAAATGGTTTAATCAAATCATACCTGGAGAAACTGGTAGGTTTTCATATGACCCACATCTCCAGCCTCTACCTGTGCTCTTGACAGCTTCTCTTCAGTTTCAGTTAGCCAATGATTAAAGTTCTTCATGTCACAATGAAAAAGCCGCCACTTTTCCAAAGATTTGTCAAACCATCTGCAAGTATAAAAGGAGGAGAAATAACTATCTATTCATACTCTATTTATTGACTGCAGGAAAAAAAAAAAAAAAAAAAAGGAAGATAACGTTGGATGTTTCAGGTTAAATTTGGTGTGATGCTGATGGCATCATGCATTAGCATTTCTAACAGTTCTATCAAGTGGAAAAATGGTAGTACTTCTGAACAGTGAAATTGCCATTAAGCATATGTGTCACAAATTACTGTCATCAATTTTTTAATCCTTTTCAATCTTTCAAATGAATTCCATGGCCAAAACATGGTTTCAATTTACAGCTTCATTAATCCACACTAACTACATCATAGGCACAGTACCCACAGCCCCCAGTGTAACTGGCTATGCCCCTCTGTCGAGGTACTTAGATGCCAGCATGAAGAAAACACCAGTGCTGATAAAACGCTCCTAACATACCTTAGTAATTTAATGTAGCTACCAACACTGCAGTCACCGCTGACCAACATACTGGCTGTGTGTTGAGACTATACAATTACTTTTAGATCCACTTTAAAAGAGAAAATATCTTAAATGATCTGTGATGCATCTCAGCTACCATATCTTAAGACAAAGGATGAAAAATCAGGAGACAGATTCTTAAATCTTACTTCCCAACTTTAGTCCCATGATCCTATTATGATTAAAGGATTTTTTTTTTTTTGTAGAAAAAAGGAATTGTAATATTATATGCAATACATATGCAAAAGACTATTTTTTTTTTAATGGAAATGGCTTTGGTGAGAGACTACCCCAAAGGATTCCAGGCATGTACTACAATTCTGCTCCAATGTTACTGAGAGAAACTACTTTTGTCTGCCTCTCCAATGGATGCAGATTTCCATTTATTATGATTGCAAAGAAAATGCAAGTCATTTCAAAGGAATGTCTATATTTATTTCCTTTATTAAACCTTTATTTCTATATTGTTTCACTTTATTTGACAATTATGCAAAAATAAAATTGGCTGAAATACAAGAATGATTAAAACAAAATATTAAAAAATCTGGGTTTGCACAATAAAGCAAAATGAAAAATGTCACTACCATGTCTGCAAGTCCACAGTTCACTGCATAAAAGTCCATGTAAGTACTTCTGGTACTTTGGGAAAATCTAATCTGTTTTTGTCCAGAATGACCGATCTTCTGGTTCAAGATCTGTTTGCCTTAGCCACTGTCAAGTACTAAAGAAATGATAGGAACACATACGTTTTTTTTTGTTATTATTTATTTCCCCCACCCCCTCAGGTGGTCTGTGTCTTAAGGAATTCAGTTATCCTGTGTTTTGAATTGGTGTCAAAATGTGATCACTAATCAGAGATTAGCTAGAATGTTTTGTTAGCAGATCATCATTAAACATGCTACTTTAGTTTAATAATCCTCCTTTATGGTATTATAATAGTTTTTAGGGTGTACTTAAAGGATAAAAATCAAAGATGCTCAATTATTATTCTAGGAAGTAATATGGCTCTGTATGGACAAACTATATGTTTATTTGAATGTTAAAGAGTATAATTCACCAAATAAAATCACATTTCTATCGGGAAATACAGACCATTTCTTCCATTGTACTGATGATTTTTTATTTTTAGAAGAAAATAAAGGTTTTCCTTCTTGTCTATTGTTTATATGGTCCCACCTTGGGTTTCACACTGTAAAATCTTTTATTACTATACAGTATGAATAGTACTACATCCATTCATAACCATCTACAGAAGGATATATATTTTTCCCTAGACCTCCTTTTCTGGTAGACAAAGAAGATTTATTTTGCTGAACACTCCCATACAAAGATACAGTTATCTTACCTTACTTCTAACAGACTGAATACAGTAATCACCTTTGACGAATAATATGCAAAATAGAGTTGGACCAGCAAGCAGTGTATCAGAGACTTTGTGTTTACACTGTTGTGTTAACTACAATATAGGGAAAATATAAGGCATAGAAACCCTCCACAATTAGTAATCTATAAACAAGATTTTTTTAAAAAGAAGCATTGATCACAAAATGTAGTTGAGATAAAAATATTCCTTGTACAGTTCTCCTAGTTTGGTCATAAGGCGCTGAAGGAAAAAAAAAATTAATTACAACATAAAAAAACACATTTTAAAAGAACTGAAAAGACTCTTCAGAGTCTAATTTCTACATAGAAGAGTTGTCCTCTGTCTTTAAATCAACTCCTTTTGTTCATCAAGGAGAACTTGATTCATGAACCCTGAGGTTAATAGCTGCCAAACACCAGAACCATTATTTCTTTTTAAAGACAATAGTTACTTCTTAGTCCTACACAGTCCAAACATGAATTCCAACCACTCTAATAAATGATGTGTTCAATAAATTTCATTGCAAATGGGCACAGACAAACTATCCAAATAGACAGAATCTTTATTCTATTGATTTTAATATGACTGTATGTCTGATAAAGCCACAACAAAGAAGGTGTGAGAGCTCAGGACTGATTGACCAAATGATCACTCATGCCATTAATACTGATGAAAATTAAAGACAGATAAAGATGTAGGCTGGAAAATAAAAATACGTAATAAAATTCATAATAAAGAATATTACTAGTTAAATCTAAAAAACATAAAAAAAAAAAAAAAAAAAAAAAAAGAACTAAAGATCAAAACTTGTTGCATGGAAGGACTCCTCTAAGCCTGTATGAGTTGACAGCTTCCAACACAAGCTGACATAATCTCTGCTGCCTATAAATTCAAGCTCTAGTAAGTTTTTAGTATACTGTGAAGCTGTTATTTAAATAGCATTCCCACAGATTTTAATTTGAAGCCCAGTATCAACCATCTAAGAAACTGTTAGAAAAGATCAAATACAAAAAAAAAAAAAAAAAAAATCACTGCACAAAACCTGTGTCTATTTAAGAATGAAAAATAGATATGGAGATTCATAGTAATTTCTACACAGTAGCAGTTGGTAGAATATTGCTGTTGAGACAACAAAATGAGCACTACAAAACATCTTTCAAGAATAGGCACAGCTGACACACTCAAAATATTTTTGTTGACTACATTAAGGAGAAGTATCATTGGAAAACACATTTTACAAAAAATGTGCTATGGTAATCAAACATCTACACTGCTATAACATCTTATGACACTATAACTTTCTTCTGTGTTCTCTTCTTCCCTTCATATCGTATAACCGTCTTGAGATGACTAGCTATTTGTTTCGACTTCTACCCTATCAACTGTGTCCTTTGAATTTTTCTCTCTTTATCAAGCAATGCCAGCTGGAGACACCACAGTTTTCAAATCACTGGCTTGAATGTGGTCTACTTTTCATTGCTGTTACAAAACCTGACCACAATCACAGTAAAAATCTTATATAAATTTAAATTAGGTTCAAAGAAATACATTTAGATTCCTAGTTAATATTTATGACTGCTCTGCTTAGCTACAGACGAATGCAGTTGTTCAAGATCTGTCATGTGTGTTGCATTTCTTAGCCATATTTTTAGTAAACAAACTATTGATTCAGTTAAAATTTGTAGTCAGTCAGCTAACTTATTTATTAAAATGACTGTGATCATTTATCACACTTATCATACTTAATTTTTCAAAATGAGTCAAACCATAACTGAAAGGCATGCAATACTATTTTTTAACTGTCTTACTCTGAATTACAAGGGAAAATCTGATTTTACATTTTAAAAATCACCTACAAAATAAAAGTTAAAATCCATTTCTTTTGGTCTAGTATGGCTTCTCAGTTTGGACACTGTATTAAAACAGCTTTCCTCCTGTTCCTCACAAAATGAAATTACTCTTCACAGCACGAGGAAGTTTATCATCAGCTTAAATGCAAAAATTCAGTAGGGGTTGATATTAGTATCACTGAATTTGCATTCCAACACTTGCAAATTGAATTTCCCATCACTCTCCATTCTTCCTTCCTTTGCTTTGGCTAATAAGAGTTGCAAGGAGAAGAAAAAAGTTGCAGTGAGAAGATATGTATATTTAAAACTTAAAAGTGTAAATACTAGTGCTTATTGCTTATGTCTTAAAAAAAACTTGTTATGCTCAGTGTAATAAGTATAAACCGATATTAAGCATCAGTAAACCCCAGGAAATTTTTGGACAGGCAAATTCACTAAAATACAATGCTATTTCAGTGATTAACTGTAATTAAATACTGTTACAATGATAAGAGAAAATTCAGATGTTGCTGCAGTGGCAGGTGCTGGTTGATTCGAAATGAGGATTGAAAGGGGACATCACCTGCAGCTTCATGCTCACACTGTGTGTACCGGGACATCCCACCTAGGTCTTCCCCTGCTAAATCCGTGTATTACACATAGTATTAGTTCAATTAGCTTTGTAAAATATAAAAACAAAAAGGCTTTTGTTTGTTTGTTTTACTATTTGCAATCCTGTTACCAAGTGGCAAGTTCAAAACCCACAAAAGGAGAAGGCTAATTAACTACAAACACTGAGCAGCTAAGTTGCTGAAGTCTTGGCACAGCAAAATGCAGATGGTAAAATTCCTAAGTGAATTCATAAAAGAGCAGTGAGTGCTCTGAGGACTATGAAAACTCAGAAACACTATGGCTGCCTCAGGAATCACCAAGCACACAATTTAGAGGTTAGGAAAGCCTCATTACAGGCCTTGCGATTGTATAGGGACCCACCCTTGTTTGCTGTCGGAGACAAGTCATTGAGCTAAAAAAACCCCAGTGTATCCATTCATCTGTATCTTCATCTGCTTAATGCCTTTCCCTTTGATGTAAGTAAGTAAAAATAGTGTGAGTAGTAGGTGACTGTCTGATATTTGGACAGTATTTCTTCTCCTATTTTTCTTAGCATATACTCAATAAGAAGATACAAGCAGGCACCCTGAAGCCAAGTGCTCAGACTCCAGACTAGAACATATGATTTACATACATTGCCAATGGTGTAAGCATTGTACATGAGCTCTGACACTTAGTAAGGTAGCCTTATTCCTCTAACTTGAGTATGTTAGAGCTGACAAATGAAAAACAACTGATACACCGACCTATTTTTTTTTTCTATACTGACAATCCAGCAGGGAATGTGTTAAGAAATGGCTTGGAGTATTTTCCTTTTTTTTCATTAACACATAACGGATTTATATTTTTTCTGGAAAGCAAGAAAGCAAAAAACAAATGAAGACAACTGCTGAGGTAACATGCAGCACAATTTACATTAAGCCATAAAAATACTGCTACTTTCCTTCCTTCAAAGATTATCAGGTACTACAGGTACCAAAGATTATCAAGTTCAAAGGTACTAAACCTTTGGACTTTACTTGTTACAAGCAAAATATAATATTCCCTGTATTGTATATGACATTGCATAAAGATTTGCAGATGTCAATTTGGATATGCTGTCAGTGGAACTCCATACAATGGGATGGAACTTGATGTTCCATTTCCCAAGGCTGCCATTTTTAAAAAGCCATGCAAAGATGGAAGGAAAGACCTTTAAATACAGGAAAGTCACAAAAATGAGACAGAGTGCAAAAGGTTATTGATTTGCTGTTGTAAACTAAATCTTAATTTTGCATCTGTGTTTCAATTAATTTCTTGATATTTTGATAACATTCCTTCATAAACTATGAAACCTACTGTATGATACATTCCACTTTCACAAAACCTCACAGCCAGTTGACCCACATGAAAAAGAACACTAATAATTATAAACTTTCCTAAAAGTCATGATTTATGCCATGGAAATTATTATTGTTAGAGACATATACACTTATTCATCATATTGGAAAAACATTCAGTAAACTTAATTTCTATACTGTTGCTAAACAATGTACTATAGGATTATGCTAATATTAACCTACAAATTATGCAGTTTTGTGAACTTGATTCAGCACAATTAGCACCTTGTAAAAACCACAAAACATCAAAGTAGTATAAATAATTATGTATTAGTATGTGAGAGCATTAAGTTTAATACTTAAGGCCATTCTTACAGATAATAAAACAAGAAAACTTGTTTTTGTCAAGCAACTTCTACAATTAAATTGCTTAAAGAAACAGCTAACCCATTTTCAGAGGTTTTGATGTTTTCATTTTGTATCACAGAATTCATACCTTCTGAGTGTTTAATTTATATTTAATTTACATATCCTTTCAGCATTTGGATTAAAAGTGATGATGACAGTTTAGACGCTGCTACATCTAGATCTTGCTCCCAGGTTTTGCTGTAGGCCCATTCTGTGACAAAACTCAGCTGTACATATTCTATTCGCACCCCTGCACCCTGCCTTTCACCCACAAAATAACAAATGATCAGAAAAAAAATAAAGCGGAAGCAAAATAACTATAACAATGACATCCATCATTACAAAATGTGATTTCCTTCCTCTTCCCGAAAAGTAGGTTGTGCAGCATTACATACAAATTAAACATATCACAAATTACAATTAAATGATAAACATTTTTATATCTTGAATTGTATTGATTGCATTAATGTTCTTGGCCCAGTAGTCTGCAACTCAGTTTCCCATCATTTAGTTACTGATATCATATTAGTGTCAATCACTATATCAAAGGCAATGACAATTAAATTGGCTATGAAAAAACAAGATCATATTAGTCATAGCTGGGTTTTAGATGTAAAAATTTTTATGAAACATGAGAGACCAATAAACTTAATAACCATTTACAATTAATAATTACACAGAAACTCTTTGGGGTTCTAATGGATGCCATATATCAATAATGTAAAAATAAACACTCCATATAATTTATAAAACATACATTCTTCTTCCACACTAAGTAAGGTTATTTACTGTGCATATGAACTTGAACTTCAGAAATTGAATTTATTTATTTATTTTTTTTACGTAAAAAGAGAACTTTGCCCAGAAACCTAGGTTAAAATCAGATAACAACTTTTCCCTAGAGAAAATAAAGAAATACTTAATTGTGGAATAGGTGAAAGGGTAGCATATTGCAAGTCCCGTACAGAAAATAAATTATTATTGCAATCTGTAAAAAACCTACAGATTTCATAGCTTTCCAAAGTGAAACTATCAAAAAGTGCCCTGATAAGAAACCCCCAGATCAAACATTTTGCATTAAAAGAACAGTGACTCAATTTTACAGAAATCCAAACTGGTATTTCTGCTTGCACATAAAAGGTATGCACAATTTAATCCTCATGGTGGGTGACAGCATACACTGCACTTCTAGTCGGGATGCTCCAGCGCATTTTTATTACCCACCCTATGGTTGCATTTGTCTGATAAAATGAAATATGGGTGAAAATTGCATTAATTTTATAATAATAATATAATAATAAACTAACTCTCAGGGTGCTGCGGACCCCTGCCCCAGGCTCTCCAGTCTCTTTCCTCCAAGCCTGGGGCTCTGGGCTGCTTAAGACCAGCTCTGACGCAACCCAGCAGCATGATCAGGCTTTGGTGAGTCCAGCTACATGCTGAGAATGGACTCAGAAACCTCATCTGGGGTTTCTGTCCAGGGCTTCAGAGCCATGTTTAAGCTCAGGCCCTGACCTGGACTCCCTGCTCACTGCACCCATCCCAGGTCTGCTCCTCTGCTCCCCACTTCCAGGCACAGTGGCACCACTGGGAGAGGTCCCTGCCTGCAGCTCACTACCCCAGCCACGCTGTGCACCGACACTCAGCATCCCTCCATGCAGGTCCAGTACTCTCTTCTACCACCAGAACACGAAGCTTCAAACAGCCTGTGTGCTGCTGTTTAAACAACACACTGAGCAAATATTTCCAGTGTCCTTCAAAATCCCAGTACTTGTGACTACAGAACAGCAGCTGGAAGGTGAGGTAGCCAGCACAGAGGGGACAGCCATGTTTTGGCAAGGGGTGTTAGTCCACCTGGCCTGCCCAGCTGCAGCTGTGTCCAACTGACCATGCTGGAGTGCATTGGACAGGCTCCTGGAGAGAGCCTCTCTAGGCTGGTTTCATCTGAACTGAATACAGTGCACTTTTCGGTGAGAGACAAAGCACAGCAAGCAGGTGATCCCAACCCAAATTAAAATACTCGTGGACACACTCTAAAGTCAACACCTGTGAAACCCTGCAGCACGTTCTGGCTCCCAGGTTCTGCTGCAATTCAGATCCATTCTGGAACAAGACTCAGTAATAGTTTGTACAGCCTGGACACAGAAACAGGTGCCAGTCCTAGAATTGTAGAGAACTGACAAGTTATATCCAGCTGGGGGAAACCAGCTCTCACAAATTCCTCAAATTACCTTAATAATTCATAAATAAAAATTTCATTTCAGTGAATTAATGACCCAGAGCATAATTATGTGTAATGCAACATTAGAGGTATATATTACAGGATGTCCCCTCAGTATTCCCCTGCAATTAATACAAAGTGCTTAAACCCTATGATTTCTAAAGGCAGAATTCTTAGTTCAACTTGTAAAGCATGTGCTTTATCCTCCAAAATAGTCCTGTTCAGATCTCTATTTCCACTGCCTATCTCAAAATGGAATATCAGGAACCTGGTGATACCAGTTAATGTTGGCTGTTGACTTCCTGAGCCGGAAAGATGTTATTTATCCTGTTTAAGGTGTGGCAGGTGTGTGCAGAAATATATATGTATTGGCATAAGAAAATTAGGCTTCCTCATTTCACTGAAAATTATAATAGCATTTATAATAATACTATTAAAATACTGATGCCTATATTTCTCATAGGTGGTTGGTTTTTTTTTTACCTTTTAGGGTTTTTTTCAGTCAGTTAAAAGCCTTTTTAATAAGTGGTTGGGTTTTTTAAAGGTTTACAATAAAAATTCTTTTAAAACACCTTTCCCCTTTCATTTGGAAAATTGATTTGCCATAAGAAAGATAGGTCCAAGTAACAGTTACTAGGTCTTATTGTAAGAGTAGCATATAGTGAACAGCTCTATTCTTCTGAAACTATAACGTTGATGAATCTTACAGAAATTATAGGAATGGGAAAAGCAGATAAAATTGTAGTAATAGAGGACAGCATGCATCGTACTGTTAACCAGAAGAAAATATCTCTAAGTCGTGAAGAGACTGTTCAGATAAAATACTTTACAGTATCTTTTCCATGTTTAACAAAAGTATCTTAAATAATTCTGATACTAGTTGGTATAACAGGATAACAAACAACAACCTCTGCTATACACAAAATGTGTATTTTTCAGTACCATTAAAACTTGATAAGTAATTAGAGTGGTGGCATATGAAATCTTGCTTTTTACTTTTGACTACTGTGAATGATAATCTACTGTAATTAGATAAAGTAATTGCAATATTCAGGATAAACAGGAAAAAATACAGTGCATTTGGAGGAAAAATATCTGAATGGTAAAAGTTACCATAATTTTGGTAATTACTACCATCTAAAAGTTTATAAAATTAAATGGGGTGGTTATGAGGGATTATATTTATAAAATATACATCAATATGTATGTTAATTATGTGTCTTAATTTACAAAAATAAATGTTTATAGTATTATTTATATTAGTCTTGTGAACAGCGAAAGACCTTAGATACTGTCAATTATAACTTACCAAGCTTAAAGTTCTTATTTAATGAGTAAATAGAAAAAGCCATTTTGGCTAAGACATGTTATTGTACTACTGGTGATAGGGAGAATTTAAACAATGTGCAGCTGCCTAAATGGGTCAGTATCAGGAAATAATTATCTATATAACATGAAGTAGAGAACAGGCTGCTCAGCAACTTAGTAGCTTAGAAAACAGAAGAATAATTGTTTTCACTCTCCCTGTAAAATTATGACATTAGAGACTAAAGAACTGAGCAAAGTGGCTACATGTTGTTACAAGTCTAGTGATCATTTGCCTTGTCATTTATTTTCAAGTTAATGTAATATAGTCCTAGAAAAATAAGACATTCTAATTGCAAAACCTTTTGTGACCTGGAAATTCATTTGCTCATAAACTCATTTCCTCTTTATGTTGTTGATCTGGAGCATGTTGACACTGATGCATCTTCTGGATTACATAATTGTGCAACTCAAATTAAGAAAGCAGTAAAAGATTTTAATTTCTATACCTCGGGAGTGCTTTAAAAGCAACCCCCCTGCCCTTCAGTTTTTCCAGTATTGACTAAATGCATCTGTTTGAAAAGTGGAGTCTTAGTGTGTGTGGTATTTGCAGTGCAGCAAAGAATCTCAGATGTAGTTTCAGAGCTGCCTGCCAGCCCTATCAATTCTGGCAGCAGACTACTGCTTTTAGGCATAATTACTGTTGTATTCTTTTGAGTGGTGATTTACCAGATTTTCAGTCTGGCAACTGGGGCAGCCTAGATGTCCAGGAATCCCTGATGAATGGCTACAGTGTCTACATGGGTCAAATTTACTGCATATGGACAGCATACACTGCAGTGGCACCCTGACCCTTGGTTTCAGATCTTCTAATTGAAAAACAGGCATGTAGACACACAGGGTAAAACTAAGAGGTGAGAAATACTTACCGTTATTAGCTCAGCCAACCTGATTATATGATTTGTAAGATTATAATCTGTCAGTGTATAAATTATTAACTTTGTTAAATTATGATCTGGGAAATTGAGTAATTTAAGCTTAGATCAACCCCAACTCTTTCCATCTCACTTGTCTGGTACAAAAACCAGTAGAACTGTCAGACTGTTGAAAGGTGGAACATGCAGCAGGGCTATACGGACAGAGGTACAAGCAGCGTGTTTTTCCCTGGAAACCTATACCATTAAGAGTTTATGGTATCTGTAATCAGGAAAGAGTAATTAAAACAGAGGCACAAAATGCCATTTGACATTAAAATATCCAGAAATAGGACTTATGTTATCCAGCATTACATACATATGAACATTATATTTCTTATTTGTTTATGTATACTATCATTATCATATATAAATACATATATGAATACATACACACACATACGTATTATTCTATGTATACTATATTTCTAACATCCATTCACCAGATTAGAAAGCTTTGCAGCAAGAAGGGATAAGTGACAAATAGCCTCAATGAGGAAAAAAAAGTTACTGAGACTTTTTCAGGTCACTAAGACTTTTTCAGATCACAAATTTGCAAAAAAAATTAACTCAGAGACTCCATAAAAAGATTACTTCTGTAGCAACTGCTACTGAGATCCATCTGATCAAATGTACCTCAGTGTATCTCAGAAAGCTATCTGGTCATTTTAATCTTCCTTTATAGTCAATGGAGATAATAGATAATACAAATATCTAAATTCAGATATAGACAGTATAGATATAGTGCTAAGTGCAGGTATACAGACACTGCAGGGGCATGCATATTCACTGACTCCCTTGATACTGAAAACATTTTAAATCTTAGCAATACCCAATGCAAACATTCATATTTCCTTCTGTTCTCTGAATGTGGTGTAGAAAGGACAAAGTGAATTCTGTGCATCCAGTATTTTGTCCAGCCCGACAGCCTTTTGGTCAAGCAGAGTCCAAAGCCATATGAAAGCAGGAAGTTGTGGATTTTAACATGTTCAGCAGATATAAACATTAGTAACTTGTTTCTCCTTCAAATGCTTGCCCATGTGTGTACAGTCACCTCATGCACATGACCTAAAGTAAGGTCATTTCTGTATGTCTCAAAACTGATGACTCCAGGGTGCTTTGGGGCATATAGTTTTCAGCCTCCCGTTTATGACAATATCATTCAGATCCTCTAGCATCCTAACAACTCAGAGTCCTAGGAAGTGACTCTGACACTGAATGTATACATTTCAAAACTCAACTGTCTTCCAGTGCAGATGAAGAGACTCCAGTCACCATACTTGCTTGTACAGCACAGTTTAGGAGTACTGTAACATGCTGTCTTTGGAAGTCAGAAAGGAGTGCATGGCATGATCTCAATATCCAGTATGCAAAATCTGGAGACCAAAGACCATCTGCTCACAGACTAGCTGAGCACATTATCAGGCAAGGAAAGAGGTGCCTAGGTCTGGTAGGTTGCTGAAGACAAATGGGCAGCCAGAAGGCTCAGCTTCTTACCGCTGAATAGAAACAATGATGGATATTGGAACTGGTGTTTATACAACTTAGACTATACTTGGGCTCTCTGAAGCCATGCTAGGGTGCAAATAAGGGCCGAATGAGCAACGCCAGTAATGTGGTACAACTTGATCCAACTCTGTGAGGAAGTTTATAATGACTGGATGACATAACTTCCAGGAAACCACTATCAATTCTAGAGGTAGCTCTCAGAAGCATAAAGCATGGCTGTCCAATATAGGTCTAGTAAAGAATTCCATTCACAGCATCCTTCTGTTCTTCACTGATCTCAAGGAATAAAATAGGTGTGAAGCTAGCTCAAATTATGCAAGCAAGTTATTAACTAAAAAAAAAAAATGTTGCTGAGGTGATGCTAGAGGCCAGCTTTATACAATGTAAGATCGTCAGCTACTACTGCAAATGCCTTCAAAAAACTTTCTGGGCAGCAGGGTGTCCAAATTACATATCCTACTCTTCAGGTACCAGGGGGAAAAAGGCAGAGTATCATTGAAACAGACTTTCAGGTTATGCAGATCAAGACTGTAACAGGTAAGTTTAATGCAGTTCATGTCTTTAGTTATCTCCTAACTGAAACCACCTTTTATTTTGTTGGGGTTTTTTTGTACATAGAAGTGAAACGGAAATCTTGTCTTTTGGTAACAATACAGCAAGAATCAATAGAAGCTGAACAGACATAGCAGGTTTATCAGAGAAAAAAAGCTCACATTATGAGGCTCTGATCTTTCATAGAGTCCGTATGTCAGTCCCACTGGACAGTGAGAATTAGTCACATAAGAAAAGATCTGAAATGGAACTTAGAAATAAGCTTAATTTAAAACTCACTTGTTCAGTTTAACACTATTTGTTCACTCACAGTAAAGAAAGTAATTAGTAGTATATATGTGTATTTAGATTAGCAGTGTTTAAATTAGTCATTAAAACATTATAAGTTTGTTTACTGGTTCATTTAATGTTTGCAATGAGTTATTAGAGCTCTATTTAATAATATAATGAATATGCTCCATTTTCCTCTAATTTGAGTACAATAACTTTTACATTATTGTATAACATCCAGTTAGGATCCCAAAGAACTACAGCAAGATTCCAGGCATAAGAAATTTTGAAGGAGAAGGAAAGAAGAGATTTCCAAGCAGTTAAAATAAATTGCTAGTTATTAAGTGTCCCAGCCATAGATATTTTTAGTGAATACTTGTTAATTGAACTGTCAGGTATATTAAAACAGACTTGAAAAAAAATGTACTTACTTTGCCACTGCTACCGTGACCTAACTATTTAATAAAGCTTATTTTACTTCTTTGTAGATAGGCTAAACCAAATAAAAGTAGTGCATGAAGCTATACAGAATATTTGTATTGTGAATATTGTGAATGAAATGTGTATTTCACTAAGTGAAATTTCTGTAACTTGTATTTTGATGCTTTAAAGAGACACACTTTGGTATGAAAATTCCCAACTATAAATCTCTTCAGTACTATATCATAGCAAAAAGCTTTGGATGTTTTATTAGCATAAAGAGTTGGGCAGCATGATGGAGCTGCCCATCTTTTAAATGTGCACACATGGTCATGTTGGTTGGCACATATTGAGTTTGGAGGTATGTCTACAGCAATAAGAGTATTGGGGACTATCACTCCTCTGTGGCATACAAAACCATTAATCAGGCACTATAAGAGATTAAGCCCATGAACATTTTTGCAGTGATGTACATTTGGTCTATTTCTCTCTGCAGCTGCAGCTCTTGGGGGCTATAGCATTTTTTGTGTGATAAAAAAACCTAAGAACTCTTTCTAGGAAAATTGTCCAGGATCCACGAACACAGGCTTATGTTGAATTTAATGCATATCTTTTATTTTGCCTATAAAATCAAGAAGTTTGGAATTTGGAAAAAAAAATATTCCAAGAAAGCCTGCATTTTTCCTCAAAACACAATAATTAAATAGCTTGGACTGTGGCAATGTCCACTGTTTCATTAAATTCAGAGAAAAGAAAATCTAAACAGGAAGGAATACTGAGGAAGGCTGTGAGCAACACATAGGGGAAGAAGTGGTAATGTTTGCTGGAATAATATAAATTTCTCTATTTCAACACTGATCTTCTTTGTTAGAAGGAAGTATGTCTTCTATGATTATTAATATTTAGCACAATGAACAACTCAGCTTCCACAGGAAAAGAAGTGAGATGTTCTTAAGAACAATAAGGTACAACTAAAAGTGTGGTTTTACAACAGGGACTTAAGGAGCTTTAATGCCCCTGCCCTTATTAATCGTATTTCCCATTTGTGGCTGGCATCTCAGGGATTTCCAGCCTAGCAACACAATTTTTCTCCAGCTCTTCAGATCCACTTGCCAAATACCAGTTAGAGAGTAATGGCAGTCTAGGCAGCAGCCAGATAGAAATGTCAGTATCTCCCTGAAAGACAATGTGGCATCCCAATCCCATTGATGGCACATGACCTACCAGTGGCTGCAAGTGAATCAGTACTGTTTCTAACACTGCCTGGATAAATAACCAGTCATTTAAAAATATCATTACATTTTGCTTAGAGTTTGCACATCTTCAGTTCTATGGTACAAATTTACTTATCAGTAGAAAAAAAAACCCTGAAATAGCGTTTCACAAAAAAATCTTGAGATTACGCTTGCTTTTTCTGCAGCGCTAAAAGTCTTGAAGATCCCTTCTTCCTTGCCACAGTAACCAGTGAACTGCAGTAGAAGCTTCTGCAATTGGTTCTCCACAGATATTTTATTCCCCTTCCTTCTGTAACTAGGAAACACAAAGCTATAGTCCCCCAAGGATAAAGTAGTGGCAGCAAAATAGCTCTTTAAGCTACAGCAACTTCCCCCATCAGGGAGGGGTGAGGGCTGTACAGTTCCATTTACAAGATGACAGTCAGCTTGATTTTCCCAAAAAGAAAGCCCTTAAAGTAGTTTAAAAAAGGCTCCCAGCCTCCTGCCAATTTCTGGGGATCAATACTGCATTCTCGCATTCAACTTATCTCTCCCAAATTGCTATGGTAAAAGACACACTAAGTTGTTTAACTAGGGAAGAACAGTTCTTTTTGATCAAGCTGTGGTAAGCTATATTTTTACTTCTCTGGGCTCTGATTATTTCTTGTTCAGTCCCAGGTAATTCTAGTGGTTGTCAGAGGCACATTCCAGCATCAGCAAAGAACCATACTGATCCTAATAGGGCTTCTGAGTAAAGCATCTGTACAGAATGGACTGAAATTATTATGAAAGTGGTGCATAACTGCAGAAGAAAGGAATAGCTAACTACACATATCATGCTATGTAAAAACTGCAGTCACCCCAAGATCTGCCTTATAGTTCTTCGAGAAATCTTGCTTTCATTGTTCTTTTAACAATAGAAAGTCAAATAAGTAGATTGAGATTTTAAGAAAATGTGGTTTAAAATTCAAAAGTTATGGCTATATCTACTTTAAAAAGTAGAAGAGCTGTTTAGCTTGCTTGAAATTAGGCAGGAAGAAAAGTTGCTGCTCATTTATGGATACATGCATACCAAAGAAAGGAAAAGATACAAAGGCAGAAAGCATCCTACAGCTTTCTGTGCTAGCCAGGAAAAGGCTCAATAAAACAAGCTGTAGAAGAATGAAACGATCATTCTTATTTTTGGACATTACACCCAGGGAAAAGCTTTGACAGACCAGCAAAGTCTACTTACCTATCTATGCTTTGCTTCCCTTACAAGGCAAACATCTCAAGGTTCCACTTCAGGGTGTTTTACTAGATGGAATTACATCCTTGTATTACAAGGTTCTGTAATTAATTTATTCTACTTACTATAAATATGTCTCAGTAGAAAAGTGAATGACAGAAGGAGCTGCATATTAGTAGAAATCACACACAACACACCATTTATATTACTTAAAACATCAAGAGCATTAAAATGAGAATCCCTAAAATCATATTTAATCCTAATTGTTAGGTTCTTCATTGACACAAGTAAAATCTTCTTAACATCTTCTATGTAACTTTGATTAATTTTTTGTGGTTTCTTATTTTTTTTCTAATAGCAATTTAATTTGACAGCTCTCTCCATAGAATCCTTTAGCTGTGTATGTGCAATATACACATGTACACTTGTCTGAACATATATCTATAAAGGCTTTATTTCAAAATTTCAGTCTTTGCCTGGTATATTCTGATCACTTCAGTGCATAATTTACATTTCAAAACGTACTTCAAGTACAAAAATGCTGACTAGGGAAAATATATAAATTCAAGGATCATCACACAACCATAGCCAAGATTTCTTGTGCTTTTTACCACTAAATGGAAAAACAAGTGATTCAGTAAGAGCCCAGGACCAAAATTCAGACTTTCCGTTAAAAATCTCTGTGTCACTCTGGGTTAGTGAACTACCTTTTTTTTTTTTTTTTTTTTGACTCAAATGGTACTAACGTAAAACCTAACTGCAAAAGATTTGCACAGATGGAGTACAAGATTTAATGTTTCCCACTGTCAGCACTGAGGTGCTGGGTGCTGGGTCCTGCCCAGGGTAAGCACGCGCTGTGCAGCTTCCCACCTTCACTAGTCACACAGACATAGCCCAGCTCTGCTGTGCAGCAGGCGGACGGCTAGATCGGGGTTAAGTAACAGGGTAACGGCTGAAGATTTGGGAAAGCTGTAAAAATTAAACCAAATCTAGTAAAGCTTTCCAAATCCACTTGTCTGGTGATGGTCTCCATGGCTTTAATGCCTTAGGCCACAGTCAGGCCTCATCCTTCTGTCTTCATTAGTCCCCAGGCTTGGGGAAAAGCAGCACGAGTGCTCACAGGCCTCTTCTTTCAAACATTCATGAAAAAAAAAAATAAAATGGTGAAACAAAGTTCCACAGATGACAGCTGATCTAGGGCCACTGAGACCAGCAGCGTGCCAGGGCACCAGAGGTGTCACAGCCTCCCTGGCCCTGACTAGCCTCACCCCTACTCATGGGCCCCGGAGCCCCATTCCAGCTCGGGCTGGGCCTCAACTATGGTATATGGATCTTGGACTTATGCTGTAGGCTGGCTTCTGGAAGGACCCCTTGATTCTGCTCCTGTTGTTGACCTCATGTCCTAGATGAACTTCAGACCTATGTATTGTTTCCAGTCCTGATTCTGGCCTTGTCTCCTTTGGCTCCTGACTGTGCTCCCTGGTCCTGTTTCATCACTTTTTGCCTCAGCTGGGACTATCCATGGACCCTGTCACCTGCACCAGCCTCTGCCCACTTGGGTCAGATGCTGTGGGACTGTGCCCCAGTAAGGCCACTGCAGGTACTGGAGCCACCCTTGCCTCCTGGCTTGTCCTCTGTAGTGGAAGAGTCCTGTTCCTCCTGCTACCTGACACAGAGCTCCTAACCTACAGTAATATTGTATAAATACTGACTAGTTGTGCAGTGCAACAAGTTTAATTACGATAACCTGGTTTAGCATAGCTATTTTAATCAGGATTTTCTGTTAATTTCATAAATATGGTACACAATGTGTGCAAATATACTGCAAACCTACATATATGAAGCTAGTTAAATCCCACAAAAGTAAGAAAAGGTCCACTCTGACCATCTTCTTCTGTAGTTGTAAACTCCTCTGAGAGTGATGCGGTCCACAGCAAAGTACAGTTTGTCAATCCATTTGCTGGAAGTCTTTAAACCCAAAAGGATTTAATTAACAGCCTGTGGCACTAATTATTTCTCAAATAACAAAAAAGAGGCCATTAGATTGCTATTGTAGAAGATGAAAAGGTCCTCATTATCAAGGGAAATCTGAGGCAGGCCACTCTGCTCCTTATCTTGGCTTCTGATTTCAGGAGTCTGAAAACTGTCGGTAGACCCTCATCCTCATATCCCTGTTAGGGGATTACAAGGATGCACATTTTCCTTCTCTCTTTTAGCAAATGTAGGAATAGGCTGAACAGTCATCAGCTCTGAGGTCATGTTTAGCTCACTAGATGATTAATGAATTTGTATACTCAATTTCCCTTATAAATGTTGCTGACAGCAGCAGAAAGAATACTGTTAGGCAGTTTTAGAAATATCAAATATCCAAAATAACTGTGCATTAAAGACAGTGGTGCATTGCTTACTCATCCTTGTCATTACTTAGGACCAAAGCAGAATATAACCAAGCTGTCCTATGAGCTATTGCAGTTCCTTCCCTGTAAACAGGTAAGTAATCTGGAGTATCTCATCAGCTCAGCACTCTTCAAAAGTGCTAAGCAAACAACCTGCTGCCATTTAGCCTAACTGGCGAGGAACTCTGTATCCCAGGATTTACATAGGTGATAATAATGAAGGAACAATATGAAAAACCAAAAACCAAACAAAACAAAACCAGAAGGAACAGATTAGCTTAGCTGCCTGGCTGTCTTGTGCAAGATAGTACTGTTGTTTTAAAGTTACAAATTAAAGAGGGAAAAAAAATTAGGGAATTAAAACTGCTCTTTTATTATTATTATTATAATTTTTTACCCTTCTGCTTTTTGTCTGTTTAATGACCAGAAAATTCAAAGTTAAGGTAGAGAACAATCATTGCATGCACCTGACTCAAAGTTGCAAGTTTACACAATATAAAAATCTTGGATAATGATGTCCTAGAAAACTGCTAGGTGTTCTTAGATCTTTTTACTTTTTTCCAATATGATGATCTCCTATTCTATTCATGGACATAACATATTCAAGACTGCAGAAGCATGCACACCTCAGAAGTCAACTGTGTGGTAATCTTCACAATGTGCACTTCCTCTGTCTCCAGCAGAACCTTAGGGAGAGTGTAGAAGCTAAACATAAAGTTTGCTCCCAGAGTCACCAGTTACGCTAGCACAAAGGGCAAGCTGCACCAAGAATCCCATTCACAGCTTCAGTCTCCCCTGTCTGTCTTCCATTTAAGCACAGGGAGAGATCAAATGCAGTTCACTGCAGCATCCCAAATTACTATAAATGTTGATACATTGTTTCTGCTTTGGCTTAGCATATTATACAATGCTCAGATGATGGGAAGAATATTCTACATTATATATCAACATTTCTAGCAGCTACTATCAATGTTATCTATTCCAACTTTGTATGCTATTATGCCAGCCTCTTCCTTGCTTTAGCTACTTTGGAGGAGGACGGTTAGATTAGAGAGTTAAAAGTAACCAGTTACTGAAGTAACCTGAGCTGGTGAAGAAAAAGGACATGGTGATTGTGATGAGTTCCTACCTCTGTTTCACTGGACAAGATGCTAGGTCTTTGTCAGATTCTTGTCTGCAGAGAATATAACGGACTTGATTTCAAAAACTAGGCACCTGTACTTCTGCTGATTCTACTGTAGCAGTAGATGACAACTTTGAAAAAGAGGCCTAATAAAAATGGTTTCTCTTTCAAGTCATGAGTTCCAATTCTCTTTTCCTAATGGTTTTATAGTAGTACAAATCCACTGAAAGCAGTGGAGTTGTTTCTGACTTATAGTGCCATAAGAAAGAGAAGAATCAGCATTAGAAGCACAGAAGGCAAGTGGTTAAGTTGCCCTTGTATTTTCTTGCTGTGGAACTATAGATCTCTTCCTCTTAGCCTAGTACAGACAATTGCTCATTTATTTTTACAAAGGCAAGGCACAAACCATGCAGGTATTGTTTACAAATCTAATTGTATTTTCAGAACAGATTGGAGAACTGATGTCAAAACATCATGAACAGTTTAGTGTGTGCCATTGAGACTCCATACTGATGTTATTAGAGTATGTGATAGCTCTAGGGTAGAGGTGTACTCAATGTACATGCATTTCCTGAAAGTTTCTTGGTTTTGAAAAGGATATTCTTGAGAATTGCATCAGTTTTGTTCTCTCCCATTTTCAGTTTGAATGTTAAATAAGGAGCAAGAAAAGGAGAAAGGAAAATGTCATATATCATTCTTTACATATCAATTACTTACTGTTCTTATAATTCAAAAATACTGACTTTATTTTTAATGAATATTTTGAGTAGGGAATAAGACAGCATCAAGGACTCAAGATGGTGACTATAGTAGTGCTTTATACACATTGTTGGTGGATTTACAGAATGGATAATAGAAATAAATTTGCTAATAAATTCATGTCCAGCTATGTTCCCATCTTAGTGGTATCTAAATACTTTTGCTCAATGTACTTTCATCTTTTTCCATCCTATCTCCTTCTAACATCTTTTTGGAAGTCCCTCCTATATCCGGAAGAACTTGGAAAGCTTCTTTGCATTAGGTAAGCAATCAAGGGATCTTGCTTGCCTGCTTACCAATTCATGTTCTTGCTTGGCTCTTTAGCAACCTACTTGGGAGAGAAAATGCAAGATAGGTTGTCAGGCTTCCAGAAAAGGAAGCAGAAAATTTCTCCATTTCCAGTATATTCCATACAACTTCATCCTCTGCCATTAGAATTTTCCTCATCTTCAGCGAGGAAAGGGGAGGGATTTATTTCCCAAGCTTATAATAGTTTTTAGGTAGGAAAGCCTGGCAAGAAATGACAGAGAAAAATTGTTTTCCCGAATGGTAAAATTCACATTTCTCTGGATATTCTGGCATTTGAAAATTTATTTTCTGGAAGAAAAGACAATCTCATATATTTACATATTCCCAGGAG
This sequence comes from Microhierax caerulescens, assembly GCA_035590215.1. Classification (NCBI taxonomy): domain Eukaryota; kingdom Metazoa; phylum Chordata; class Aves; order Falconiformes; family Falconidae; genus Microhierax; species Microhierax caerulescens. The sequence continues at coordinate 84,879,304 of JAVJGJ010000014.1, read as the reverse complement.
ATAGAGTTCAATGCTGTTTGGAAAGTCCTGCTTCAAGATATACCAAAGGAGCTGAGTGGTCCCTTATCCTCAGAGACTTAAGGAGATATAAGCTTGTCAGTTTCCTCCAGTCCCTATTCTAAGCTTATATTTAGGATCACTATGCTTCAAGGATATTTCCCAGGCAGGTGTCTTGGAAATAAGCTCTTCCCTGCTACAGGATGGGGAAGATGACAATAGTTTATAGGAAGCATAAAGACTTAGGGAACTGACAAAATGATCGTGCATCAAAATTGGAAAGAAGAAGAAACGCAGTTTACTTTGCATCACTATGTACCAGGGGATTTAAAAATAGTAAAGAGAACTGTTGGTCCATTTAGTGCACTGCAGGGACAAAAACACTCTCATGGTTATTAGAGGAATTTATTTCTAGGCTTGCAGACTCCCACAGTGTCTACTAAAGAGTAACAATTCAGAAATGCTGCAACATTTGCTCCTTTCCTTCACTGGCAAACTACAGTGCTTGTCATTAATCACTCTGACAATATGAAAATGCAACATTACTCTGTTAAGTATTTCTGTGCCTTCTGTTTTTTCACTGATCTACCATGTCATCAAATTCTATAAGCACAAAGTACACTGTTGTGTATAGTACAAAAGGGAAAAAAGAAAAAAAAAAAACCACGTTTAAAGAAATCATAATTAAAATATGTTTGAGCCTAGGGAGCACAACTGGAGCTTTAAGTTTACTAAATTTCTTTTCTTGCTGAAATGTATTAGAATAATGGCTTCTAGAACAATATTCATTGTAAGATGCTAGCCAGTGTTTCAACTGTTTAGGAAAACCAGGAATACTTTGTTCCATGACACAAAAACCTTAACAGAAGGTCTTTATGCCATCATTTCTACACTGAAATCAAAGGGAAAATAGAATTAAGTCTGGAAGGATGGAAGAGCCTTAAGCAGTCCAGAGAAAAAGATTCCTGTAACGGTAGGTGTCTGTGATACATTTTTGCTGTACACGAAGGCCCGTGAATCTGAAAGGAAAAGAACAACTCGGTGATTCTCCAGATTGACGTTTTATCTCAGTTTCCAGCCAGTCAGAGGGTATCTTCTGTTCTGACGGAACAAGAAAATGCACTGGGAAGACGGACAAGGGACTTTGCGCGTTGCTCAGCGCTGCACGCCACCCGGAGCACTTTCGCTGCAAAACTGCCCCCTAGTGGTGCTCCCGGAACGGTCCCTCTGTTGTCCAGGGGCGCAGGCAGCCTCCCTGCAGTGCGGCCTCCCGTGTCTCATCCTCTCATCCTGCCCTTCCAGACTGGCACTGCTCGGATAAAGCGTGCAGAAAGCGCGCGGGGGGGTGGCTGGGGGGAGCAGAACCGTAAGCGGAGGCTGCAGTCTTTTCTAAGGCAGGAAAAAATCCACAACACATAGTATAACCTGGCAATACCTTCCCTACCCGTTCAAAAGCAAGTAATTTCCAAACGCTTCGGTGTTTCTAACACCTGCTGTCACAGTATCTCAGACCCTCTGTGTGCTCATAAAGCTGGTACTTCAAAGAAACGGCGCTCTTGTGGGTACAAGGCTGGGATGGAATTCAAGGTTCTCTTCCCGAATATTTGTACCTGATCTTAAAAAAAGCATTTGAATATCTTCCTGTCTTATTCACAGAATGACAACAACGTATTTTTGCAGGATGTTGCGAGTCATTTAGTGAGACTTGTGAGGGAAACTAAATAAGATGCTAGTAGGACTAGATATGCAATTAATTTAAAAACTATTGAATATAGAAGAGAGCATCCATTATGGGATATGGTATCTTCGCATGTCATCACTACCAATATGACATCTGAGCAAAAGTGGTTTTTGTTACATAGCCAGGATACATTACTGAAGGTTTTGTCAGAGAGCAGCAGTCAGGGGTGAATCTCAAGGGCCATGAGAGAGCAACGTGCCTTGGACAGCCCTGCAACACCAAGACTGCAAAACGTGTACCGTTTAAGGAGACATAAGAGTGCATAACCTTAGAAAAGGGTAGAGTTTAGCCTTGAAATACCAAATCAACAATTGTCTTCATGACTTTTAGAAAACCCTGATATTTATCAAAACCTGAAATTATATTTATTTTGGTATCTTTTTAGAACTACACAGAAAGAAATTGCAATTACTATGTTTTGCATGCTATAATAATATCTACAAAGCCTATATTAAACACTGAAGCATGTTAATTGAGATTTCAGTAAAAAAATATTAATGATTAAACAATTGAAGCTTTTTTTCACCCTAAATTCCTAAACTATTAATATCTTGAGTTAGTAAGTTCAAACTTTTTACTGGTTCAGAAGGCAGTGATGACTCTGGAAGTTGAGATTTATTATTTTTGTCAGCACCCTATTTTCAGACATCTTTTTAAAAAAAGCAAGGAGATGATTTTAACGATATTGAAAGCTTTAAAATCACCTAGATCTTGGCATATAGTTCTGAGATAATGGATGAAAACTGTAACAGTTACTGAATAAACAGTAAATACACAAACCCTGTTCATCTGAATTCTTGAAAATGTACTGGCTTATTCTAATCAGCTATTGAAACTATGAGCTTGTGAGGTTCTTTTCTCTGAGAATAGAAATGTAAGCACTTCCTTCTACTTCAGGGAATATATGAATATGTGCCACAAATTGTTAAATTTATGGCTGTTCAAAGAATATTTTGATTATTCTTCAGATACATTTTCCTCGTATTTTGCCCTTCAGTAACTATGCCACCAGACAAAACATACAACTATTAATAGCCTGTTTTGTTCTTTCGTGTATCCTTTCATTTGGTTCATAGAAAAATCAGTTTCATATTATAAAATCACTCCATAGTCCATTTGAATTCTTTCTCAAAAGATGAGTGATTATTGCGAGATACCAGCTGATGGAATCCCAGGACCTGACACTGCTCATATTTCTATTTGGGGGTCTGGGGGTGTGGAGCTGGGCGGGGAGAATCTCACTGAAAATAATATTACCAGAACACAAGGCAGAAATTCGGTTGAAGTAGTTAGGATCACTGGAAAAGACAAAACGGAATAGTGAAAAAGAAGTATCTCCCCTTCTTGGCCAGGAAGCGGCACAAGCCACTCCTTTCTTAGGCTGGCATCAAACAACTGCCTAAACATATGATTAATTTTAAGCCAATGAGGTGAACTTACACATTTGATAAGTTTGGCGGTTTTACTTTAAGTCCTTTAATGTGGGCCAGTAGGCTAAATAATCAGTTGTATCTGAAGCATATTGAGTGCATTCCTGGAGCATATCTTCTAAATTTGTTAATCCAACAGTAATCTAGTTCAGATATTCCAAGAGCCCTTCTCAGCATGAATCAAATCATGGAGGGGACAATCAGAAGTCCAGTTTCTAAAGTTCTCTTCTGATCTGAATTAATGTGTCGGATGCACCACTTAAAAGGCTCTTATTGCCCAGGAAGAGTTCCCTAGCAGTGAGTGCTCTTAAGCCATATACCACAAGACTAAGGTCACAGAACCACTCAAACAGCTAAGCTTTATGGCACCCAAGTGCTATGCATATGTAAGTTTTAATCTGAAACCACTATACTTTCTGTTCAGAATAAAATGCTGCATCTGCCAATAAAATCTGGACCACAAGCTTTATAAAGAATAATAGTTTCTTTACTCTTCCTTTCTCAAAATGGTTCCTCAATACAACGCCAGTTTCTCTCCATCTAGCATGGCAAAACTAAAACAGTGACTAGAAGCAGTTTCACACATGCATACCACACAGAGATATGTGTACAGAGGATTTGGTTTATAACAATACACATTATACTTAGGAAGGCAAATTTACAGCTAAGAAAAGCAGTTCTGCAGCCAGACGTAGCACTTTACAAAAACAGCTAATAAAAATGGCTGAAGGGGGCTCTTTGTGGGACAGTGATAAAGGAAAATCAAACAGTATTGCTTTTAGAATTTTGTTAACTAAAGTAACGAGTTTGTAAAAGTAAAGAGTTTGCATGTGTGAAACAGTGTGAGTAAAATGATGAAGGGTAAGAAGACTTAGAAGGCATTTCTGAAAATCTGCATAGTTAGAAATGACATTTATGTTTTTTGGTTTGTTGAAAGCAGGTGCTTGCTCTTCCGAAGCCCTTTTTAAATCCTTAAAAGTTCAAGAAATCCAAGGCCTTTCTTTGTTAAACAGGATGAGCATATACCTCAGGACCACAGAAAAATAACCTCTGATTATTAACATTTTCCAGAGGTCTATATCAAGCAGGTTCTAGACAGAGACTGCAGGAAATCTTACTGATGAATGAATGAGACTTTAGACATCTTAAGAGGGGTGTACTTATATCAGAAGGTCCTGATTTCTCTGCGGAATTTTCTACCACATGCAATACCTCCTACCATGTCAAATTATCATTATATATTTTTTTCATGAATATGACATCACAGTTCCATAAAAACAATACTTCCAAAAGTCTGAAAAAGTTAATGAGCCTAAAAGAACGGAGAAGTACTAGGAGGGTCTCCCAGCATCTTGTGCTGGGGAATTAGGAGAACTTCTAGAAGTAGATGACAGGCAAGTCAATAATTATGTCAGAGAACTCAACCCATACAAATCCCTGTGACCAGACAGACTGTACCCCTGGACACTGAGAGAGCAGGCTGATGTTTGGAAAGGCTGCTTGCTATGATCTCTGAAAGCTCATGGAGATCAGGGGGAAGTTCTTGACAACTTGAGAAATCATAGAATCATAGAATGATTTGGTATCATTGATTCATAGAATGACATCTATGTCCAACACCCTCACCATGGGCAGGGACACCTTCCAGTAGACCAGGTTGCTCAAAGCCCCATCCAGCCTGGCCTTTAACGTTTCCAGGGTGGGGACATCCACAACTTCTCTAGGAAACCTGTTCCAGTACCTCACCACTCCCTTAGGAAAGAATTTCTTTTCAATATCTAATGTAAATCTACCCTCTTTCAGTTTAAAGCCATTCCCTCTTGTCCTGTCACTCATTAAAAAGTCCCCCTCCAGCTTTCCTGTAGCCCCTTTAGGCACTGGGAGGCTGCTGTGAGGTGTCCCTGGAGCCCTCTCTTCTCCAGGCTGAACAACCCCAACTCTCTCAACTTCTTTTCACAGGAGAGGTGCTCCAGCCCTCTGATCATCTTCATGGCCCTCCTCTGGACTCGCTCCAACAGGTCCATGTCCTTCCTAGAGTGGGGGCGCCAGAGTTAGCAAAATGCTCTCTGCTCCAAACATAATGTGTGTCTGTGACTCTTTG
>JAVJGJ010000014.1:84857978-84873935 GCA_035590215.1 Microhierax caerulescens | reverse complement strand
CGGCACTGAGCCTGGTTGAACCTCACACCACTGGCCTCGGCCCATCGGTCCAGCCTGCCCAGACCCCTCTGTAGAGCCTTCCCGCCCTGAAGCAGATCAACAGTCCTGTTCAACTTGATGTCAGCAAACTTACTGAGTGTGCACTCAGTTCCGTCATCCAGATCATTGTGAAATATATTAAGCAGAACCGCCCTCAATCCTGAGCCCTGGGGCACACCACTTGTGACCGTCCACCAGCTCTATGTTACTCCATTCACCACCCCGCTTTGGGCTCGGCCACCCAGCCAGCTTTTTTCCCAGTATAGAGCACATCTGTCCCAGCCATGAGCAGCCAGTTTATCCAGGAGAATGCTGTGGGAGACAATCTCAAAGGCTTTGCCAAGGTCTAGTTACTCTTACATGAAGCAGAGAATAGGGTTTTCATGTCAGCATCCTGCATAGGATAACTCAAGGGAAGCCAAAATCCATGGAGGGCTGTATCTAGTTTATTGAGTCCTTGCCTAGTAAGTTATAGTTTGTTAATCCCTATTTGGAATGAACATAAGGACATACCAGTTCCTCATGGGCTAGGTAAAAGATTGATACTGGACATAAGAATTCACAGACACAAACAACAATGACAAAAAAACCAATAAAAAATATTTTAAATACTGGAGTTAGGAAACAAAATCATCTAGAGACTTTTTTAATGAAGCATTTAATTTGAAGTATAGGTGTCATGGGTAGAAGCAGTGAAGCCTTCTGGAAGTGGCAGGTACACATTAAATCTGACTGTGATATACATTTAAGTTGGAAACATATCCAAGACCCAGCACAACAGGGTGCAATTTAAAAAGGAATTGAAATCATGTGCTGTGGTTGTGGTAAAATATTGCACATTACCATGCAGGATGAGGAACTGGTTAATAGTTAATGAGAAATTGAATGGGAGGAAAACAAAAAAAAGTAAAAAAAAAGTGTGGCTCTTTTGAAAAAGGCAAACGTCTTCCCGGAACTAAAACAAATGATGTCATTCTGCTCCAGTCTGTGCCGATATGTCCCTGAGGGGAGTTTCACATACAGTTTTGTGCACCACGCATCTAGAAGGGTGGGGACCAACTGAAGGTAACACAGAGGTGAGCCACAGGATTATTTGAAACATAACTTTTGTGGAAACGTTGAAGACAATAAGGATGCTAAGTCTAGAGAACAGAGGACTGAAGAAAGATGTGATACTGCTCCACAGCTACATGGGGCAGAGTGGCGAAGGGGAAGAAAGTACCTGCTGGGAGTAGATTTAGCTTAGCAGGTAGGAAAAATGTGCTAACACCAGGATAGTTGAGCAGATTGCTTGGTGAGGCTTCAGAATCTCCTTTGCAGTAAACTTCTAAGAACAGCAGGTTAAAAGACATCACTCATTTATCTACTGCTCTCCTTGGAGAACTGGAGCTGCATTTCTAAGTGCCGGTTGGGTTCGAGGCAGACAGGAACAGAATAAACAGACTTCCAGTATCTGAGTTTTAGATCTATGGTACGGAAATAAATGAGAGATTTTTCAGGGACTATCTTGTTTGACCAAACATATATTGCATCATTTTCTTGCAGTACCACAGGAGCTAGTGTACTGAAATATCTTCTGTAAAATACACACATGCATGCATTGCAAAGGCGTGCTTGGTATTCAGCTCAACAGCTGCAGGCTGACAGTGTCCTTTTGATGCCTCTGGACATCCAGACAGAACTTTTTCTTTTTTGTAGTTTTTTGTGTGTGTTCTTGAGAATCAGGAAAAAAACAAATGAGATCTATTAAAAAAAAAATCTTTCTTTAATTTCCAATTAAATTCCAATGAACTATGTGCAAGACTATGAACATTAATGAGGTTAAGCAAATGATGGGACTACAGCCAATATTGATTTTTGTGACCACAGACCAATGTGAAGGCAATGTAAATGACTGAGGAACATATGTTTGACCTTCTCTGTGCTGAGTAGTAATGATTTCAGCGTGTTAGTGGTCTCAGCAGGCTCTGCTTGTTATTTTGTGACTCTACAGCCATTGTAAAATAGTCATGTTTTTGTTTCAAGCATAATGGAAGTAAGTGTTGATAGCTGACTGATGGAGACCATTATTATATTCTGCAAAATGAAGTGTACATGTGAAAAAATGCTGCATTTAAACCTTTTCCTTTGGCTCAACATTACATTTGCCACCCAGCTCCTTTTTCAAATCTTGCATTTTCCGCATTCTTAATCCAAGAGAAAACTTCTGTTTTTTTGATTTTGAAGTACTTTGTGAATTTCATCAAAACCGAATGAAAGTTGTGTGTATTTATTTTTGTTTGAAAGAACTGGATCAAAATCTCATGGAAACAGCTGATTCAGATAAGCAGTCTGTAACTATTCCCACACTATTGCTTATTAGCAAATCATTAAAGGGATCTTAATATCTTCCACTTCATTTTTGTCTTAGAACTCTGACTCTTTAGTTTGGAGTCTTTATTCACATATTGCTGGGAGCATTCCTGCCGTGTAAGAGAGAGTGGTGAATTGCTGGGGGCTCGTAGGAAAGATTTATGCACAGATGGCCTGCAGCATCAGATCCCAGAGGTGTGAAAAACTTAGAAACAGGGATGAAAACCCACTAAGAAATCACTGATTTGTCTTCAAAATAAAAAAAAAAAGAATAGGCCAGACCTCACGCATGTTTTTGTCAGCCTGAGGCACTGGATGAAATGCAGAATATGGATTGATTCTTTTAGATCTTGTTAAATTTCAGTACTTCCAGCCTCTAGAGACGACTCTTTGCTTATCATACAGTTTATTGAACTATCCCTTCCCAACAGTATATAGTAAACATTCTCACCTAAAGAGGAGGCAGAAGGAAGTAATATTGTAAAGGGGGTGGTGGTGGTGCATGTGAAAATTGAAAGGATTTCATTACGGTCATTGTGCAAGCAGTCATAACAACAGGATATTTTTTTTGGCCAAAGCAAAATTAGCTGTATAGAAATTCTTCATTCTTCTGCATGCTGGATTTTTCTTCGGTATGTTACAAATATGCCAAAATATTTGGATTTGTATCAGAATGTTATGCAGTTATGCATAAATGTTATGCATCTTTCAGATGCTCTCCTTGAGCTAATTTTCCAGAGGACATGTAAGTTTTTCTCACTAGTTAAGCATACTTTTATTATTTATTTTTCTTAAAGTGAGGACTAAAGGGTACTCATATAGTCTATTTACCTATCATTATACTATTCCCTCCAAGCCTCAGCAAATTATTAATCCAGTTTTAGGCTAGAATTAATGTTATTATGCTATGATCTGTTACAGGGGAGGAGAGAAGCTTAGCCATTCACATGGACTATTTCAGTGCAGCTTGCCATACAAGGCTGTATTCTACCAAAAGGTAGAATAGAAAGGGTAGAATTCCTCTGAGATGAAAAATTTCTAAATTGTGAACTTGTCCAAGAGAATGACTAAATTAATGAGGTGTCCTACTTTGCTGAACAGGTCATATCCTAACAAAAGAAAAAAATCATTAGGCTTAACATCAGATTTGAAAGTATAGTTTAGCTTTCATCAGGAATTTACATTGTTTGACAGATGAATAATTTCTGCCTGCTGTGATATATTGTAACAAAACAAACACATGGAACTAGGATTTTTAGACCAGAAGGTACAGTCGTGGTTATCGATTTTTAATTTGTTCATAGCTCAAAGAATATAATTTCTTTAACTTTTTCTTTGGTTTCTGTTGCATTTTTGACTGCACTTTCCTGGGGTGCTGGCCCTGCAGTCATTTTCTTGGGGAACATAAAATTTGACCCAAAATCAGGAACACATGTGGAAAAAGGTTTGACAGAAGGGATATGTTTCACTGGTGAATACCAGTTTTGGTTATATACAGCAATACTGTGGATGGGGAGCTGAGAGGGGTTAATGAACGACAACTACTGAGAATATGCAATAACCCTAAACCTTCCATGCAGATAAACCTCTTCCTGGCCTGACTTATAAAATGTAAGGAAGCAGTAAAAATCCTTTCTAAAAGGATTCTTATAAACTGATTGTTCTTTGACTCTTTGGCATGTATGTAAACATATGTAAAACATTTAACAAAAGAAAAATAAATTGCATTAACACTGCCTTGGAAGAAGAAAGATAAAATTATATTGGACAGTAGCTACAACACAAACACAGCTGAGAAATGACAGTGATGAAAACTGTATGAACCAGAAAACTGTAACCTCTGACTTTAGCTATAGATGTTAAAAGATTAGACTCCCTCTACTGCCAAAAAATGCTCTCCCAGGACTTACTTAAAGGTAGGTGTACAGTGCACTATGGCAACTAGAGAGCAACAATTCTTTAAAAAGCATGAAGGGAATTCTGCAAAGGAGCGCACCTTAGTACATCCAACATCCGTTGGACCTAATGGCAGTTCCTGCAAGATCGTCCTTCCTTCAGTGCACAGTTGACCCAGCTAAATATTCACCCAGCTAAAAAATTCTTGCAAAATGTAATGATTTAATACCAACAGTGAAAGCATACCTTAATTGTCAATACTTACAGAAAGTAATAGAAGTCATCATCAATAAAGTTGCAGACCTGAGAATATACTGCAGTGGTCTCAGGCTGTGCCTACATAGATGGATGTAGCTAAGCATGACTGAGCTCTGCCAGCATTTTGAGATGATTGGACATAAATCAGGACTATCTGTGAAATCACATAGCTGCACTAACACAGCATTGTCCCTAAAGCAAGTATATCCTGCGTCTGAGCTGGATCTCACAGCTTATGACACTGACCACAATGACACTTTTTATACCCGACATGAAGGGCCAAGACAGTTCATATTCAGACAGCTTAGACTGTTTGCTTCTGCCAATGTTTGTCTTCATACATATTCATGTTCCCATAGTTCTACAGCCCACGTATTGATGATTAAGCAGTAACATGTCCCAGATAGTTCAGTGAAATTCTTTAATTTGTACATTAGAAAAAGTCACTACAATAATTCTTGTATGAATGTAATGCATTTTTGTCACTGAGCATTTTACAGTGAAGTTATGCTAAGTTATGCTAATTGTCAGGCTTGGGGGTTGGTGATTTAAAAACATTCAAGAGACTTTTTCAGCTGAAACACTTTCACAGCACAAATATATACTATTTTAGATGAGATAATCAGATCTACTTATTAAAAAAAATCTGAATTAGTTATTTTCACTTCATTTTACTATACAGATACCTTCAATTCCCATATCAATAATTGTTTGTGTTAAGCTCTAAAACCACCTGTATGACAGTGATTTAATAAACACGTATCTCTTCCCAAAAGCTACAGTATTATTTCTTACCGTGCCTCAAATTTGCTATTTAAGCTTTAACAAATAATTTTAATTTTCGCTTATAGCTATTCTATTTAGAAGACGTTCTTATAAACATTGCACTATGAAAAGAAATATTTTAATGGCCACGTATAAGGCAAAAATATTTTCCATCTTATGCTGTCAATTAAACATTTCTAGTTATAAAATAGGCAACAAAACTTTCCTATGTATTTTGGGTTTCTTTACATTATAAATATTGACAGAAAGCCTTATCTAGATTTCCCACATTAAAGCATTTATACATTATATTGTACTAGTTTCTTATACTATATTTTATAGTTATTTGGAAGCAATTAAAGAACCAATGTAACTTACCAATATGTTAACCTGATGGTGTGAATGTTAACTTGATAGTGTGATATTATGGGGGCAAATGAAGCTGCAAATCTGTTGCAAGAATTAGATTACAAAACAACTGCCAAGGACATCATTTCTATACAGTAAGTATGGTATGGAAAAAAATTTACAACTAATGTTGGTTGCATGAGTCAAGCAGTATAAACTGTCTCCATTCTGCCCTTTTCAAAATCTGGATGAGCAATTTGAGTTGCTGTGAAACAGAGAAAAATAAAACAACAAACAAAGCAAGCAAAACAAACACCATTGCCACCACCCCCCAAAAAAACCCACAAAACCAACCAACAAACTACCCTGCATGTAACTAAGGTATGGTAGCTATTTTGAGATGAACATTAGAAAGGAAATAATTTCCTTTTCTCGTTTAAGGATGAACTAATCTGTTCAGGTTTTCACTTTCATCTTGAATCCTGATGCATGGGTAAGTCTAATAACAAGACTTACAACCTCAACAGAAATATGTGAGTAGATGATACTCTTAGATGAGGGAGCAGCCACTCTTTCTGCCTTTCATTCAAAATACCTGGACTTTCCACAAGTTGCTCTTCTCCCTGTACTAAAACAAAGCCATGTAGCATTCATAACTCACTTCGTCAAGAGTTAAGGCAAGGAACAAAGAAATGCTGACTGGACTTGGTGAAAAAGAGATATCTAACCACCTATTAAGATTTAAATTAAATTATATTGTTTTATTACACTTTTCAAGTTAAGATAAATCTCCCCTAATTTTATCTGTCTAAAAGTAACGTGTCTAATCTTATCCCATCTAGTTTTCCTGAAGAGCCAATGGACCCACCACATAGTGCAACAGTTACCTGTGAAAGAATTGTCTGGGAGTATTTAACTGAGAAGGAATCTAGATAAGTACTGTAAAATATATAACTAAAACTTGGATAGTTAAAGATAGGTCAGATGACTCATGTCTTCAATAACTTCACGTTTGCAGAACATGGTGCCACAAATGAAAACTGGGAATCCACAACTGAGAAACTTGAATGGCCTAAACGGGCCCCTAGGATATCTAATGAATAATGAGAGTCACCTACAGTAATTTTATTTTTATGTTCCTTAAGTTAGGTTTGACAGTCAAGACTACAAAACAATGTTCTTTAATATTCTACATGTGACTGGTTTATCTTTTGTTTTCAGTTTGGATGGTTGGATGCTTTGCAAGGTTAAAAAGTTGTATAATGGACAATCATTAATTTCTGCCGATTATTTTCAGTCCTGAGTATAGTTTTAGAGTTGAATGTTAATGATAAAACCATATAAGATTGGCACGGGATGAATGAGAGAGTTGTACCCCTCTAAAGGAAGAGGTTGAGGCCATGTAAGTTTTCTTCTGGTGTCTAAATATTTCCAGAAATCTATATTCAAAGTAGATTTCCTCAATATTTTAATATTACCTGGCTTTGTACTTGTCAATTGCTTATAGATATTACTCCAAGACGGTATCTCATATTCTGAAAAGAGAACTAGACTCTGAATACATCCCTTGGTCTGAATCCAGATTTCTTAGCATGATACATGCAAACTTTTATCTAGGCAAACAGAGCACAGAGGCTGGAACTGACTCAGATACCACAGATAGGCAAGTCCTCAAGGCTTACTGGTGGCTGGTTCCACAATTATATAGGATGTAGGCAAGTTACTTAAATTTGAAAAACCAGTGTCTTGCAGTTATTTTTCCTGATACCTTGATCCGTGCATCAGATTACTTCTTAACTCGACAGAATATAACAGCAAGGGATTACAATATCTTCTACTTGTGGTGTTAGAAATACGACTACAATATATTATTTCTCTGCCAATTCTATATGTATAATAACAGATTCTGTATGTATAATACAGGTTTCTCATTAGGCCTTAGCAAGCTAATCAGCAGCTAATTTAAGGTTATTCAGAAATAGCTGACAGTTGTACTGCTGTCCAAACATTAAAATTGTTCTTAGTATAGGCTTATTAACTAGTTCTTTATGGTTTGCTCTTGTTATTATAAAAATTGTTAGTTGTTTGTTACTTTTATAAAGCCTCAATCTGTTTTGCATCATTATGATGGATTTGGGGTCTTTTCCGATATAAGACTGTTCTATCAAATTTCTGCTATTTTCAGAATTAGCAAGAAACACTTCGTAAAGATACGTGGTATCAACTTTCCCACATTCTCTCACAACATTTAATTTTTAGTAGATATCAGATGAATTAGAAGTCCATTAATCTAGTTTATAATGTATGTCCTGGAAGATAATTCTTAAATAAGACATGAAAAAGGCAAAAATTAATTCCCTGTAATTAATGTGAGAGATCCATTAGAATTTTAACTTGTGCTCAAGAAACAGTTTCAAAAATGTTCTACATATCTGTAAAAGTTAAGTATTTTGCTTTTAAATTATATATTTTTTTAGAATTTTTTTTCTCTTTTATTTTTAATATTCTCTGTGAGGAGTTTGCAATTGCTACGGAAATATTTAAAATTAATGTATTGTTGATCTATTCTGGAAGAGTTTGTTGCACTTCATTGATTGAATGACTTCTGGCACTGTTAGAAAGGAATATTTTTAGGGAGCATGTGTTGTTTACAGAAACAAAACTGAGGCATAAATATCCTGGGAAGACAATATCCTGACAAGGGATGCAAAGTTTTCCACAAGTGGTAAGTCAATAAGATAAAGATAAGAAAGCAATTTAAACATCTATTTTCTATTCTCTATTGAATAGTATTTTTTTTCCCCAAAAATTAAGTGTTTTCATTGAAGATATATAGGGACCTACTGTTAGGTCCTAAAGGACACGTACTAGGTGTCACTTCCTAAATAATTGTGATTAGTATTAAAAAACAGTATCCAAGGCAGCTGCAAAGAAAGGATACTATTGTTAAAATCTGGTAAAATTATGCATCTGAATATTCTTATTGGCACTGCAATGTAACTCTGCCTTACAAAATTCAGATTGTATTACCTTAATGTGAGTAGTGGAAAAGATGACAGAAATTTAGTATCATGAAAGCAAAGGTTGAAGTTACAAATGAAATTATAAATTACTCCTTAGCTCACAAAAGAGAAATCTGAATTTCTGTGCACTCAGAAAACTAAACCCAAAGAAACAAATTCCACCTGGTATGAGATAGTGTCACTCCCATATATCTGTTGGAGACACAACAAATCACCATGTTCTAAAAATAATTTGTACAGAAAAGAAAGTTACTCCTATCAAAGAACCATGTTAGGCTTTACTTTAAAAATTGGTCAGTTGAAGACTAGTGTATCAACAAGTGTGTGATAAGGGTAAAAATTTACGCTCACCCCAGGTCTCTAATACAACCGAAAGAATACACTAGGATGATCACAGCTTTTTTGCTTATACTTTTCCAGTGAAATACTGCCTGTTATCTTACAGTGAGTACAGTATGAACACATTCAAATACAGGAAACAAAGTGATGTTAAACAAGGTTTTCAAATACTGCAGAAGAACTGGACTCATAAAGCTATTTGAGTATTTATCATCACAATGAATTTCTGTCAAACTGGCACATGCCCTATTGTAAAACAAACTGAAAATCTACTTTGATCTCTAATTAAAAGGAACTCACTATAAAGTTAATTACAAAGTATCTAGATCTGAATCAGGACTTCCAGGAAATACATCTCAGAAAAGAATTCAACATGAACGTTTCTATTGATTTCTAAGAGGTTTAGAGTAAGTTCTGTGCTAGTAACTACAGGGATAAGGAAAACTTTTGTATTTCCATCTACCATGGTGATAGTTGACTTTGCATTAACTTAAATAATAATTTACATGTTATTACAACCTTTTGATTTCCTAAAACAAATATTCAGAAATTAATGAAGTATAATATATTTGTTTCTGTAACCTTTCAAATATGGAAAACACATTCATTTAGACACAGTACCTTGCAAGCAAGACAGAGCTCCAATAGTAATTCCCAAACTGTCCTAAACCATCATCATCAATAGCATATCTCATAAACACAGCTTAATCCATGTCTCAAGGGCAGACTTACACTGATACTTTCACCCCTTACAGACACAAAGTGCTAGAAGCAAAATGCTAAAGGCCATATTGTCTTCCTTCATCTCCTCCCTAGCGTTCATGTGCAGTTCAAATGCACCTCACAAATCTGCAGAAGCTATAGGGATCATCTCAGAGTTCAAAAGAAACCACTGAAACAGTGACACAGTAGGACTGACACCACAAACGAAAGATTTTAAAAGAAATGCACACAATTCCAGACAGTAGTCAAGCTTATCACCTTGAGTTGCTGTCCATCATACTAAAAAAGGATGACTCCCCCGGCAAATGCCAGCTGGAAAGTAAACTTACTTTACACTTCCCTAGTGTCTTTATCTGATGACCTCAAAATACTTCACAAACATTAATTAATTCCACCTCAGAATACTTTCTATTGCTGGCTAAATATTACAGTCTAAATAAAGGATAAGGGACCAGCTGCGCTGGTGGTCCAAGCTTTCAGCTAAGAGTAAATCACTCTCCTAGCTATCCACTAGTGGTACAAAATGCATATGGGGAGATTCAAAATGTTTCTCAGAGCTTTGTCTACTATACCAGTAAAAGTCTGGGCAAAGGCAGTCTCTGGCAAGAGTGCAACACCAAGTATCTGCAGTTTTTATTACCTGAGTAAGTAGCTTGGCTTCAGTCTCTGATTCTAAGTTATCCTTCATTTTTGTATATGGCATCATGACAAACAGAAGTAATTTCTTACCATGCCAGAGCCAGGTTTAATATTTTTAAAAGAAGTACTGTGAATGGGAGAATCTGGAAACCTTACCAGATTATAAATCTGTTTCAGTTTCTTGCCCTTTAAATGTTGGGACAAAGCAGACATGACATGAAGATTACTGAGTTATATTTTTCACTATGATTCTCTATTATTACTTTTTAAACTTCAACCTTTCTCTCTCCAGCAACCTAAAGTCAAAAGTAGTGAGTGGCTGACACTGGAAATAATGTTTGTTAAAAGCTGCACAGTGACAGTTGTTGATCAATATTTGTAAACAAAGAAAACACAAAGGTTACCAAGTCTTGGATTGTAGGAAAAATTCAGTGTAGCCTAAACCCTAGTCACTGCTTACATGTTTAGATTCATATCTCTTCCTACTACATACATATCTCTTTACTACTACAATGCATTTATTTCCAGAATAATTATAATGATTTGAAAACAGTTTCTGAGATAAGAGCTATTTCTAAACGTATGTGTAGTATAGAAAGCGATATTCTAGAAAATATCAATCTATTGTCGTTTGGCGTAGCATATGGAATGAATGTCAATTTTTCAGCATGGTATGAAGAGTTAATTTTGTAAAATTTCTATGAATGGACAACTTAAATGAATGGAACTAGTCATATATATATATATAATGATTTTCCTTATCAGATTAATGGTTTATATTCTCAGAAGCATTGTCAAGAACTTTTCTGTGGTATTTCAATAAATGCTTGAAACTATGAGGTTTTATTTATGGCAAACATTTGTTACCTTTTAGATTGCTCATATTGAAAAAAAAGTATATCACTAATCATAGAAATTTTGGTATCACTGTCAGTAAAATCTGATATATCACCTAATTAATAAATAAAAAAATAAAAGAGGAAGTATAAGCCTAGGCATTTTATTGTACAATGCCACAAATTTTAAACTTCAGGTATCTTCAGGGTATAAATACAATACTGGATTGCTACTCTCTGTTCTGTTACTAACATGAGCAATGCCTAAAATGACAAAATAGGTTTGGCTATATTTTTTATCATAATATGATTCCTTGATTACAAACTTCAGACATAACATACAAGGAGAATAATAATAATAAGTATGTTATGATATTGTAGGAGATTACAGTTTTATTATCATTTTAATGCCTTTCTATACATTTCTTGGTTGTCCTGCCTTGCTGTATGATGTCTAATACACAGACTATAAAAAGATGACACTGGATTTAGAGATGCTAACAATGCTAGCTGTGCTCCTTAGATACGAAGAGAGAATTGCTCCTTGAACTAGTAAACCCTCTGCAACTGAAAGGATTTTACTCTGATGCACCCATCACAAATTCATGTGTTTAAATCAATAGTACATGTACAAAAGAGTAAATGCCTAATATTCTCAGGGTAAAGGTATGTCTTTTATAATGAGAGGAAAATGTATGCAAAATCACGCCAGATTTTGGTCCAATGAGAGTGAAGAAGTTGTTCAAAATATTTTCAATTTTACAAAAATGCTCATAAATTAAATTGCAATTCTCTATGTCTAGTTACAAGAAAGTATCATTTGCGACTTTAAAAGGTATTTCCACAAAAAGAAGACTAGGAAACAATCACCAGCAGTACACCAAATACTAATAGATGTCATCAAAAATAGCAATTTCTAAAAGTTACTTACGCCTGTCGGTCCCTGTACATCTTGTTAACTTTCTCCCATTGAAAATTGAGCTGTTTCAGCTTTTCTTGTATATTTGCTGCTTCAGTTGGTGTAGTACTTTGCAAAGCTGGTATCTTCTTGTTGTGAATAATGTCTACTTGACCCAGCAGTCTCCCCAGACTGTCTTTAATGCTCTGTAATATCAAGGTTTTGGAAAAGAAAAACAAACCATTGTTTTTATAAATAAAAAAAAAAAGTTCATAAGAAAGAGGGAGGAAATGCTAATTAAACAGCTTTGACAATAATTACAGTTTCACAATAACTAGATAATAATGACAAAATGTCTATCCTTTCCTTGAAAACTTTATAAACTATGTTTGAGAAAGGTGATGGCTGAAGGGGAAGCAAGGCATTATTGACTTCAGTCACTCCGTAATTCCTATACGCCAAGGTTACAACTGTTTGAACCCCATTTCTTCTCAAGAAGGCAGAACAATCCTGTTTTACAGACTCACGTTTAATTGTTCTCAACTTATTTTGCTGTTTATGCATCTCTTTAATTCTTGTTTCAGCAGATATTAAACAACTATCAAACTAACAGCATGAAAAAAATAGTTTATCAGGTATTTCTAGTTTTGCCTTTTACCGGAGATTCACAACCAACATCTACTGTTCTTCAAGAAGTCAGTTCTTTGTGTTTTAGAGAAAAATACTTCACAGTACACCTACTTAACCGCTCAGTGCATTGTGTTAGGAGACCAAAAGGAAGAAAAACTTAATTTAATCTTGACCTTTAACATCTTTAAAATGTGAGAAAGCATTTAAAACTCCATACATTGTCAATCACCATTAATTATCCATTTATCAATCCATTCAGTTCCATGACTGAATTATACAAGTTTTTTTTTTTCTTTTGCTCTATAAAGCAATACAGAAACAGGGTGTTTATTGCTATTATGTGAACTAGGTAGTGTTCAACCAACCTCTCTCTTTCTCCTAAATCGTTTGAATGACTGAATTTGTTAGAAAACCCAATGTTGGGGAAATATATTGTCATAAACTGTATACAGGCTTAAGGATAAAAGCATTAAACATACCAGAAATTAATTAGCACAGACTTCCATCTTGTGAATCAAGTCTGATGGAATTAAATCCTCAAGCAGAGGACTTCCTATCACATTTCAGTCTACCATCCAAACAAGCATAATTTCGTACTTCTGTAATTTCTTTGTTCTTTATCAGAAAGATGTCACTTTTTTTTTTTTTTTTTTTTTTTTATCCACCAAAACCCATGAGTTCTATAAGCTTACCTTTTAGCACCACACAATGAATTACAAAATTAGAGAAATAACTGCAGGTTTTGGAGGAAAAACATGCCTTTTATGCAACTAATATAGGTGTCATTTCCTCACACCCTTGGTAACATATGTAGCATTACAGAGAGGAAACAATCAAACCAAATGTTTCTGAAATTCACTTCTCCATTAATTCTTTACATTTTCATTTCTGTGTCTTGTGGGTGGTTTCTCCCAGCCCCAGTATGACGAGGCACATGATACTTATGCTGTTCCAGGGATTTTATATTTCTCTCTGTATTACTTGAGGTTGGAAGGAAAATGCTATCTCTTTCAGGCTAGTCAAGACATCAACATAAAGCAAGAAAATGTTACAATTGCTGATTTCCTTCAGCCAAACAAAAATATTTTCCTCAGTTAAATTATCTTTATTCTTTTGAAAAGCTATTGCCATGGTTCCTTACAAGGGTGAACTTTGCACCTCTTGCTGCCTGATTAAAATGCAGCCAGGCATGGAAGAATTCAAATGTTTTAGATTGAAGACTGCATCAATTTGGTTTTAGTCTAAAGTTAGATTTTCTGCCCCTAAAGCTTTTAAAGCTAATATTTTCTTCTTTTCTCTAATGAAAGGTTAAAATTATGAGATTTTGTGCAGTCAAAACAATAATTTGGATGTTACAAAGGTCACAAAAATTTGTACCAAACTAGACAAAGGATCCGATATATCACTGAGCCACTAAAAGCCTCAGATAGTTCTTGATATAGGTATATTCAAATAGAAGTGCAAAAATAAATGTCTCCCTAGTCCATGCAGTGTCATAATATTTATCTATTTCTTACCATTCCTGCTTTTTAATGAATTCTTAATATAGACATGCACATGTCTCTCTGAAACAGCTGCACAGAGAAAGGAATATTCTCCAGATAAAAATCTACAGCCATATTCAAATTTTACCACAGAATCATAGAATGGTTTGTGTTGGAAGGGACCTTCAAAGACCATCTAGTCCAACTCCTCGCCATGGGCCGGGACACCTTCCACTAGACCAGGTTGCTCAAAGTCCCCTCCAGCCTGGCCCTGAGCACTTCCAATGAGTGGGCATCCACAACTGCGCACACTGTTTCTTCAACAATTTCTTTAAACTCCCTAAATTTGCAATACTGCTACCTTTAACTCTTCTGCTGTGTTTTCATCACTTATTTGTTCTGAAACACATAAGCCTCAGAATGAATCCTGAGAACTTTTAGCTGAGAACTTATCAGGCCGACTCATCAACCAAAGACTTATAAGTTTCGTTTTACACAAAAACATTCTTCAGCTGCTGCACACAACTGCAGGAGCTTTGTTCCAGAGATACAGCAGAATGCTGATTTGCCAGAGTTATAAGTACAAATTGCTAGTTCGTGTGTGAGAAGCTCTTTCACACTACCAGCACTTTTGAAAAGATGGATCAAAGGATGTTGTGTTATTTTGCAGTAAGCAGAAAAATAATGAGTGGTAAAAAGCCAAACAAACAAAACAAAAACAAAAACCAAACAAACAACAACAAAAAAGAAAATTAAAATCACCCTCTAACATTCTGTCACAATATGGGTAAACTCTGCAGCTAGAATCTGATGGTTCTACTTCAAGATGCATACAACAATCAGATTTGCCTTTTCTTCATTTTTGAGGTGCAACCATCAAATTTGAATTAATACAGGAGAGATTTTTGAAACTTATAACGTACTAGAAATAAAAGAAAAAGAACATAAACATGAGTGGATGCTTCCTCTATCTGTTGTCATTCTTTTCATGGTAAATGAATCTATCCAAAGACTCCCTCAGTTGTTCTCTCACATGGATTCAGATAGACATGGGAAGTCAGTGCTGAACATCCGTGTTTTATTTCCCTCTTAGTGATTAGGAAAAGGAATACTGTAGTTATTTAGGTGCAACAGAATTCCAGTCTATGTGCATGCAATCCAAAGGAGTTAATAAAGAAAATAAAAGCTGTCCTAAACATTGACAAGCACAATATTCCCTCACGTTTTGCCTTTCCTGCATCTCCACTAAAAGTTGTATCTCAAATATATAGCTTGTGTTTGGTAATACAAAATGAAAACTAGAATTGTCTTTGATTAGTTGCACCCAGAGACAGAAATACAGCTAGACAAATGAATTTGAGGAAAAACCCCACACCCTTATGATTAAAAAAAAATAATCTATTTTAAATACAACTAGATAAAAAAGGATAACTTTACTTGTTCAGTGTCCTTCTGCTTACCTAACTTGAAGGAGAAGCATCTCATTTATACACCAACACGTTACAAAAAAGAGGAAACAGAGGTCAAATCCTGCAGACTGCTACTCATTAGAATAATCATCTCAACTATACAAGCTGAAGTCCAGAGAACATTCTTGTGATAGCATCTTTTACAGCTAGAAATATTCCTTTTTTTTATAATAGTTTGTTACTTTTTCTCCCCCCAGTATTTTAAAGGCAACAGAATTTCAAGGAATAGATTTTAAAAAGACATTTATGATCTTATAT
>JAVJGJ010000014.1:84839806-84855310 GCA_035590215.1 Microhierax caerulescens | reverse complement strand
GACTATGGGGACTTCATTTGATTCCTTGTCCCTGTCTAGGTCCGGGGGCTGAGTTCCCTGAAGGTAAATTAAAGACTGAGGCAAACAAAGCATTAAGTACTTCAGCTTTTTCCTCATCTTTTGTGGAAATATTACCCCCTGCATCCAATAAAGGATGAAGAATTCCAGTCAGAACTCCCTGTTCAGCCAAGCTGGTCTTCTTCCCTGCTGGCTCATCTTTCGGCACATGGGAGGGACCTGCTCCTGTGCCTTGAAGATTCCCTTCTCAAAGAACGTCCAGCTTTCCTGGACATCTTGGCCCTTCAGGGACTGCTTCCCAAGGGACAATGTCGACCAGGCTCTTAAACGCGGCCAAAGTCTAACTCCATTCCTTAATTCTCTGAGAATCAAACCCATTATCATTTCATGATCTCTATGCCTAAGACATCTTCTGACCATCACATTACCCACCACTGCTTCCGTCTTTGTAAACAGCGTCCAGTGGGCCATTTCCCCTAGTTAGCTCACTGACCAGCTGTGTCAGGAGGTCATCTTCCACACACTCAGGCACCTCGTGGACTGTTTCCCCTCCATTGTGTTGTATTTCCAGCAGACATCTCATAAGTTGAAGTCCCCCACAAGAACAAGGGCTACCAATCTTGAGACTACTCCCAGCTGCTTATAGAATATTTTGTCTGCCTCTTCCTCCTGGTTGGGTGGTTTATAGCAGATTCCCAGGATATGTGCTTTGTTGGCCTTCCCCCAGGTTCTTACCCATGAACACGCAACCCTATCATCACCATCATCAAGCTCTGGACGATCAAAACTCTCCCTAACATACAGGGCTACCCCAGCATCTCTCCCTCCTTGCCTATCCCTTCTGAAGAGTTTGCAGCCATCCATTGCAGCCCTCCAGTAATGTGAGTTATCCTACTGTGTTTCCATGATGGTGACTACGTCCGTCTTCCTGCTGCACGGTGGCTTTCAGATCCTTCCGTTTGTTGCCCCGGCTTTGGGCATTGGCATAGATGCACTTCAGCTGTGCTATCAATCTCAGCTTCAACACTGGCATGCTGCCTCCAGGCTCATCTCTAGCAAGCCTGGTTTTATTCCCTTCCCCCTTCAAATCTAATTTAAGTCTGATTTAAGCCATGGACCAAGAAATCTATTTCATGTTATATACTTTACTGTTTTTATATGTTATCCATCTAATTAATTAAAAAAAAAAAGAAGTTGTAAATGTTTATTTGAAAAAAAACCAAAAGCATAGAATTCCACATGCTAAAAAATTCGAAAACATAAAACCTCAAAAGTTTTGCATGTCAATATTTACATTTCCTATCCTTTCATTTCCCTTTACTTCCCTATTCAGAAACCATTCCCTGGAGCCAATCACCAGGAAAAAAACCTGAGCGCTGTAATCCCACGTAGAGCATGCTGAGATTGTGAGACTGTCTTGTGTATGTATAATTTGGTTGCTGCTACAAGCTGCAGGAGAAATCAGTAATTTGCAGTGAGAAAATCTGTAATAGTCAATAAGAAAAAAATGATCCGGCAGAAGTGGTCTCAAAATTGGTCATTAATTTCACTGGGATGGCAAAAAGCATAAAACTGGTACAAAAATTACACTGTGTCAAATTTCACAT
Source organism: Microhierax caerulescens (assembly GCA_035590215.1). NCBI lineage: Eukaryota > Metazoa > Chordata > Aves > Falconiformes > Falconidae > Microhierax > Microhierax caerulescens. Next base: position 84,853,685 of record JAVJGJ010000014.1, on the reverse strand, counting down.
CCCTGGGAAATGGCAGTTAAAAAAAAAGTGTATCTCTTGATGGTTATATTTTAAACTTGGAAACAATGGGATGTTTTCACTATCCATGTTTCCTTGAATGGAATAAACAAGCTTACTGAAATCTATACAAATGAAACAAATTAAATTTAAGACAGAACACTCATTAAAGGAAATTTCAGCCCTGTTGATTCAAATAAACCCATTTTAAACATTTGAGTTTTCACATATGGAATATGACACATCTTCAGTAACAAATCAGAATGAAAAATAAGTATCAAGTAATCCAAAATCTATTTCCTTTCATAAACAATAAGTCAAGTCCCTCTTTATTTATACAAATATCCACTTGTATCAGTGTTATTACAAAAAAATTTTGATGAATGACCTCCTTTGTCAGGACACCAATTATTTTTACCTCTCTAAAAATCTCATCAACTCACTCTCTTCTCATGTAGGTCTTGTTTACATAGCTCTGACCTATATTTTGCCCTTCCCTGAATATTTGCTAATTGTCTTACATACTTTCAGAATATTTGATATCATTTTAAAATAGAACATAACATACACAGCAAAACTGCACTAGTTACTGAGAAAGGGTTCTATTCTGAATATAATTTTTTAACTCTTACTGCAGAACAAGAGCTGCTTTCTGGATAAAAATGAACACTGAGAAAACATTTAGAAGGCATAATTCAGTCTGCAATTAACTGAATTATACACTCTTAAGTGTCAGGTCTAATTGAACCTATTCCATTCACTATGCCTTATATTTCATCTGTCTGCCACAATTTTCCTATCATTGCTCTGCTCCATTGTTTAGTACTGCTGAAATTCTTTTTGGATGTTTTCCTTTCTCCTGGTTTTAATTATTGTCATTTCAGTTTGTTCCAATTTACTTCTTATTCTACCCAAATATTTAATAATGGCATCAAACAATACTAATTTTCATGCAGGTTTCAAGTGTTACTCTACTAGTAACATCTATGTATAAAATTGGGTATAAAATAAGGTTGCTGCAGAGATGTGTGTAGCTACTAGGCAGGTGATTTTAGTCTTACCAAGCTATCATAAACTGGACACACTTCATGGACAGTTTGAACTAAACGGAAGCTCTTCCCTGAGTAGGGAAGCCTTCTTTCTTTCCTCCCTTTCTTTAACGTCTCTAATACGTTTCTAATATGTCTTCTGTGTACACTGACTTGACTTCAAACTCTGCAACTCCTCATTTTTCATAATAAAGACACTTTCAAAATATCCATGTAAACTATACTTGCCAATTCCTCTTTATTCAGCATTTATGAATTCTTCTGATTCTACCAATGGATTGTAATATACTGTTGGGTTTTTTTTTAACACATCATCTATATCATCTCATGACTAGATGAGATGTTCTCCCACTCTAATGTAAGTATCTTGATTTAAAATCAGTATTTTAGAACCACGGATATAACAGAGGGTACTGGTATATTATTTGCAGTATTAATATAAAGTGACAGAGATAATAATAATTATACAAACTATTTTCTCCTCCAAATTACTTGAGCAATATCTTAAAAACAACAAACCCTTAAGACCAAATCTGAATGGCTCTTTAAGTGACAAAATGTAGTTGTTATTTTATAACCAATTGAAGTTATTACACTGTATTTACTATTTTTTAAAGTATAAGAAATAAAATCTTTATGAAAATGTGACAGCAAAGCTCTGAAATAATTACCTACAAAGCCCACAAAAAAAAACCCAACAACAAAACAAACCCAAAACAACAATACAAAAGAAAATAAATATTCTTAGTTTGTAAAGTTCTAGAGCTGCAAATACAGTATTGTTATTCTTTGCCAAAAAATGATAAAGTAATGTTCCATAAGTTCCTTATGACTAGTAATTTGAGTCCATAGGTCCTGAGAAATGTGACTTACATTTGGTGGACTAAAGGAAACACTTCTAAATAAAAAGGGAATGGCAAATATCTTCTCTTTGGGATGATGCACAGCAAGGAACATGTTTCCTACCTTGTCAGCAATCTATCACCTAGAGTGAAAGCTGGCTGGGTCTGTTTCATTACTCAATGAACCTCAATTCACTTTCCCAGCGTTAACTTGCACACTCACCATTCCTTACTCAGGTCTATCTAACCCAGGGGTCCTCAAACTCTTTAATCAGGGGGCTGGCGGGCGGATGAAGTGGCAGGCAGTCATCTGTGGCTGCTTGGTTTCCCCCCCAACCCCTGGTGGGGGCGGGGCAGGGGGGGTCTGTAAATACTGGGGGGCAGATTGAGGACCCCTGGGGGGCCGTATCTGACCCACGGGCCATAGTTTGAGAACCCCTGATCTAAATCAAGGGTTTATACACTCAAGCCATGGATAATTAAGGTATTCAATGTTATTAATCTGAATATAAGAAATATCAGGGGATAGAAATAGAAAATGCCTCCAAATCTTCCACGATTATATCCCTTGAACATAAAGGAGGCAACATTTTCACAGAACTTCATCCATAACTAAAATTTTTCATATTTAAAGAACAGGAGAAAATGTAATTGACACATTAAAAACTGCCACGACATGCTTAAGCACTCGAGTTAAGTAGCCTTCTTTTCAGTAGGTCTGAATATCAGCTGATCTCATTCACCCAAGAAGGCATTGTCTTTGACATGTTTAAGTAATCAAATGAAAAGTAATATAAGTGCTGACATATAATGAAATTATATGGTTTTTTTAACCAAGTATATCAATTTTCTAAATATTAAAAATAGATTATATATATTTTTTCACTTCAGAATTGATAGTGGAATTTCTGTAAATGTTTAGAATTAGTGGTCTATGAACAGGCATTATGATTTCTGATTTATATGTCAGATTTTTGCATTTGTTTAGAGCACAGCTGCTATAGACAAAGACAGATAATACAGCTGACCTTCTAAAGATGAAATCCACAGCTGGATGGCATAAAAGTGTCCAAGGAAAAAAAAAACCCACAAAACCAGTGATCATATATATGTTTGTATTCCCATACCCACATATCTCACATCTCATTTACCTTTTGTGTTGATGAGAATAGCTTAAAGCAGTTAGTTATGAAAAATGCCTTAGGAGATTTTGTAACATGGTTAACAGAAGTGCACAAAGCTTTAATTTTTAAGAAAAAAGGGTAACAGAAAATCATTAGCAGCTGAAGTGACAGTAGTCTTTGCGGAATGATCCATCTCATTGCTCTTGAAAAGAGAAATCTGAGTGCTAGACACTCAAACACAAGTTCATTTTCTTTACCTGAAATTTGTCTTCATCTGCCAGAGAAAGACATCTTTCTCTAAAAATTCAGTTCCTTGGCTATTTGTGTGCAAAACAGCCACCAAGCACTGCGTTACTGACAGATCTGTTTGGAGAATGCATTTGATTACACAGTTCTAAGTTACAGTTAATTGGGTTTTACTGAGTTGCAGCAGAAAGAACACCCTGAATACCACGTTAGGTGATGTTTCCCGACAAGAATCACTTAATACATGCCAAATATGTATTCCAATGTGCAAAATTAAAAATACACTTTTGGTAATCCAAACACTTAGAGAATGATGCTTTATAATTATATGTATAGCAGATTCGTCACAGTATTTCATGCTTTTTGTACTAATAGGAAAACCAGCAACAGCGCAGTTGTTAGTAATCATGAATAGCTGGAAAAATACCACAAATTACTTATGATTTTAAAATCTGTATAGAACTGTAAGTTACAAGATCTGGTATGTGTATTGTTGGTTTAATAAACCATTTTGAAACAGGATTCTGGCTGCCATAATCACAATTGTGTAATCTGTACAGTACATTCCCTGTATTCTGAAATAAAATACAATAGAAAACTGTGTAAAAAAGTGCTGTATCTGTCATTGAATTGTCAGTAGATGAAGCATTACCAAAGGGGGAAAGAAGAGAAAAAAACCCCCACCAAAACAGAGCATGAAAATATATCTATTTTAAAAAAACCCAAACAATAACAACAAACAATCCAATTTTTAACAAACTAAATAAAGACCCTACTGGAAATACACAAGAAGGTGAACTAGAAAAAGAACTGTTAGAGTGATTATGCAATAAGTTACATATATAAGAAACCTCTTTCTCAAAGAGCCAGATGGCTTTCCATATTAAAAATATTACATAATTGAAAAATATTATAGCTGAATGCATAATCATATTCTACAGTACAATGTTCCTGTTTAAAATTAAAGAATTTTTTTTTAAAAAAAAAAGCCTAATATGTATGGGCCCCACTGCAGGTTTACAGCAAAACCAAGTAGCCTTAGAAATCAAGTTTTGAATTCACAGTTAATATAATTAGGTAATGAACAGGCATGACTATGACAGTGATTCTTAACATGAAATTATACTAAACACTTACTCACATACGGCTATAAATGCAAATTAGACTTCTTAAATTCCAGGTGTACTGTTTTATTTTAGTACACACTCTTTTTTGCTGTGTGTTAGCAAACAGAAATATGTGTTATTTTTAAATCTCTGGTCAATAAATGCATTTATTTCAGCTCCCACTAAATAATCTGGAGCTTGATCAGGGCAAGTAGTTTGCATAAGATGATCACCACACAGGGAAACTTTGGCTTAGTATGAGCAATATAACTTCATTTTCTAAAACCAGCTTAAGTTGAATATACACAAATTTGTACATTCATTTAATGTACACATGGAACCTTCATGGCCAGGAAGGATAATTAGCTAAACTCTGAAGGCATGTTACCCCTACACTTGATCATGTAATTAAATCCATTGTAATTACAACCAATTCTATATAGGGAACTAAAAGGTTGTGAACTCCAACAATATGAATGTCATAGTAGACAGAAATACCATATATGGTAACATAAATGTTTGTGCCTATAACAAAATTTGTCCTATTTTGAAAGTATATAATTCAGCCAAATTTACTTATCCTTCAGTCTATGAACCATGATTTTCCATATGATCAATTGGAGTTTCATCTTTGACAGAACTGTAATATTTAAATTATCTGTTAAATACTGTAGTACAGTGATGAAGATAGACTGATGTACTGCTATATGTCCTAATACTTAAAAGAGCTTGTAATAGGGTAATGGAAACATTGGAATTGCTGACTTTATGAGATAGAGAGACTAGTCTTTGTCTTTATCTGATTTTTCCACTCCCTAAAGCTTAAAATAAAAAGAACGACATTCCTATTTGATGGTTTCAGCAGATTTACTAACTGTGCCTGTAAAACCATTACAATTTACCAAATGTTAGAAGTTATCAGTTTTTGCAAAAAACTATTTTGCTATTTTACATCCTTTTGATAGAAAAACTCAGTGCTAAAATTATTTATGACCATTCATAAAATTAATTTTTAATTTGTATTTGAAATTTCTCCTACTGGATAAAAAGTAATCAGGTTTAAGTCTTACTATACATTTACTCAGAGAAAAATGTTCAAAGCAGTTACTACTGAAGGATTCTTGTAAATAAGCTTACTTTTCCTTTTAAGAATTAATTATAATTGATTCTTTCCGAATGGAAATGAAAAAAGTCACAAACTCAGTTTTAAAACAGAGCTATTCATGGCATTTCTGTAATTTGATTCATGCAAATCTGTCAGGGATAAAAATCAACCACGATTTAATGTCAAACCTTTCCCAACCAGATGCTGAACAATTTATGCACTACTTTTCTATTTTTACTGCAAGATAATGACAATGATAAATGTTTTTGCTTGGAAATAAATATTCAATAAGCAGGCTCTGATCAAAACTATACCCTTCCAAAAGGCCACGAATGTGCAAGATCCATTTGCCTCTTCTAAAAATGTATTTGGGAGGAAGATGGAACTGTGCTCACAAATGCATCTCATAACAATTTAATAGTTCAGTTAAATTAAACTCGGTATGTACTTGTAACCTCAGTAATCAATATTATTAAAGTTGGTGTCAACTCCAATAATACCAAATATACATAGTGAATAACAGATTAGTTATGGATATAAATCAGATATAGATAGCCCAAATGGAAAGCATTAAGAAGCACTTAAAGGAAATCAACTGCCAGTAAACTGCTTGAGGTAGGTCACTGTTTTTCCATCCAATCTAGTAATGAACATAAGTTCATAGACAAGGACCAAATGGTAACTCGCTAGCCATGATTTACATGGTCTATGACTTTTTTTTTTTTTTTTTTTTTTTTGTGCAGAAAGAGTCATTCTGTCAAAAGGGATTGCTTCAAATGAAGAATGACGGTAACAATGGCATGTTGTGTGCTTCAATACTCAGAACCACCTTCATCAACTGGTACTACATCAGAAGTGGTAAAAGGAATGGCCTACTGTTATTTCACACAGTCCTATTATCAGTTATATGCTTCCTTTGCTCCAATATTTCACTATTATGCTTCACTACACATACCATACGGCCTTGCTAGGAAACTGAGAACAACCTAATTTTCAAGAGCTAATAAGAATGCCTGTGTGTGTGTGTGTGTGTGTGTGTGTATACAGACACCCACAATGTATAAGATCTATGCATATATAAGAATTATAAATAGATGTGATTTGATGGAAGGTAATAACAGTAGATGGATGTGGGGTTTTTTTACATTTCTGCTGTTATGGAAAGAGGTAAAAGAGCTCCTACAGAGGACAATTCAGAGCACCTAGCCAGAGCCCCTCCCCTGAATCTCCTTCTAATTTTTTTTTTATATAGTTGACTGTGGGCAAATTCCAGCCACTTTGAGCTAACATTTGCTTTTGTTAAAACCTTTCCTTCCCCAAAATAATCACGGAAAAATAGAAATGTGGTCTTCTCTTCATGCTGAATGACAGTCTGAAATTGCTGTAATTATATACAGCACTTAAACATGATTTTTTTTACAAGGCTTTCCTTGCACAAACATTCTGCAAAAGCTGATAACTCATTCACCTACTTAGGCTTACAACTGTAATCTTATTCTCTTCTTATGACAATTACTTGTTGGAAAAATGTCACCAATTACACAAATTTCACAGTTGTAAGCGATGAAGAAACCATACAATAATATTAACAGTCATATCAACAATACTGAATTAGCTTTAACTACATTATCTACCTATTGGACAATATTTTCTATTTATCTAGTTAAAGTGTAATAATTACACAGAGTACAGCCTCAATCAGACTTCAAGATTTTTGGGCTAGCATGGAATGAAACAGCTAGATTTTATTTGGTCTTGTTGCTGTTTTAAAAAAAAATAAAAAAAATCAAACACTAAAATAAATCTGCCAAGAAGGGGTGTGGATAGGGTTGCTCACCAGTTACCTCAAATTACAAACACACAAACAAAACTACAAAACGTTAACCACAAATCCTCAATTTTAAATATATAACTGCTTCTTTTTCATCCTTTCTGTTCCATTCAAGGATACATTTTGCGGATACCCTAATGCTCTTCTCTTCCACATACAGGTGAAACAGCAAAAAAACCCCAAAAAAACAAAAAAACCCCAACTCTCCAGTATTCTTACATTTTGCACCAAGTTGCTTTCATATAGCAACATCCATATACGCACACATCACTGAGAGAAGCTGAGCACTTATATAAAACAGATGTCTCTGGGAGTGAGAGCAGGCTGCTAATTTATAGAAGTCCCAAATGCTTGGAATCCAATTGTAAGAAAAGCTTTGTAACTTACTTTGAGACACTCTTCTTGTTTGAAGAGATCTTCACAATCCTTAGCACGCAGAACAGGAGAATTAAGGCGCTCTTCTACTTCAAGCAAGGCTTGGAGAAGGTGAAGGATCTCTTCCAGGTATGTAGAAGGCACATGAGTGGTTTCCACAGCCATAGTTTCAGTCACCACAAAAGTTGTATCTTCAGGAACTGTTTGCTAGTATAGATATACAACAGAATGCCTCCTTTAGTTTCTTAACACTACACAAACTTATAACTCAATGCAATTTCCAGTTCACTACCTAGAAACAATTAAAAATAATCTCTGAGGACAAATGCAGGAAACGTTTGAGGTTTTTGATGCAGATCACTCACACTCCGCTAGTCTGAAATGACAGGTACTAAAATTAATCCATTCAACATTGTACCAACTCTTCTTCTCTTACTCTTTAAGGAAATGAAGATAGGAAATGCAAAAGTATACTGAGATCACGGTGTTACTGAGATTTTAGTGCTACCCCTGTGATCTTAAATTGCCACACCTCTTTAAGAATCTGTCCTTTATAGAAATTCCATGCATGCCAGTCCTAAAATACTAAATCATATTAAGGTGTCAAGTAAAACAATGACTTGTGTAATAAGTCACAATTTCTTAAATAATGTCTAGGTCAACTCAGCACTTGCAACACTATTCTAAAACCTTTCTCTCCAAACCTGGAAGTACAATTTGGAATTTTGTGATATGAAAGCCCAACCTCTTCAGGAAATTAAGAGATTTATTATTACTATTATCATTATTGTCATTAATACTAATACTAATAATACTATTAATACTATTATTAATAATAGTACTATTATTATTGGTAAATATAAAGTATACATCCTATCCTGAAAGCACATGCATCACAAGTAAAAAAAATCCTGGAATGTTTTGGTTCTAATTAATAGGTGGTTGATCTATGGTGTTCAGAAAAAAGTGACATACACAGTGACAGAAAGAGTACCTGTTTATATAAAATCTCTTCCTTTCTGACTTTGTGTGTTTATAGATCATAGACAAAAAGTAATACAAAGTGTGCTTTGGAGCAGGGAGGACTGTGATTGCTTCTTTTAAATAAACTCCAAGTACATGATCACTGGCATCTCCATTAGAAAAGGCAACATTTAAAAGATAATGTATTTGTGATTTCATGAAGATAAGTTATTATTTATTTGTTTTGTCACATCACATAGGATTCCTAGTGGGGGACAAAGATCCATTGTGCTTGATGTCTGTCTTCTCAAAAATATAAACTTTACTTATTGAGGACCTCATCAAAACTTATACAAGCAATTGTTGGTAAACTTTCTTTCAAAAATCAGATTGTTTAGATGCTTCAGTCCTAATACAGATAATCATGGATTTTGGAGACATTTATGTGAAAAATAATGGGTCAATGATTCTGAAGAAAATGGTATCATTAGTTAGCTACACAGTATGTAAAAGAAAAACAATATAAACACTCTCTTCGCTGTACTACCTTAGCAATGTGTCTTATTTTAATTAATCTATTTACCCTGTCCACACTTTCATGACATGTTTCTCTCTTCAGTTACCAGGCGGAGTTATCTGGTTGTTCAATTTTCATTAGACTTTTAAAAAATGCATATGCATATTCTAGAAGGTGGATGTATATCACATATAAAGCCCATAAAGTTTTCTGTAGACTTGTGTTATTCTGCTGCATTTCTTATGCAAATTTAATTACTTTGCTTACACTTCTCTTACTAAATTTACTTTCTTAGTAGATCTGCTAACACTGAAACCTCTCTAATTACCATATCACTGCTATCATTTTTATTATTTAAAATAAATTGCTTGAAAAAATTGTGTTTGCCCCCCATGTTTCATGAATCACATGCTCTGCAAAACTAATTTTACTGCAGTAAACGTAAAGGAAAAGTAGTCCTAGTTGATTAGAAAATGGGAGATTCTCATCAGACCACTGAGGCATGCAGTAATATATTTTCATTTCTCGAGACTACATCATGACCTTTCTACATGTAGCAAAGAACTTTAGAACCACATAAGGAACATTTTAACTATAGTTGTATTTTTCTTTTTGACTGAGAAGGCAGAATATTTATATTCACAGTAATGAAAAAAGCATGCTAGGTGTGTAAGGTTATTCACTCAAAATAAGGTCACATGAATATGTACAGTGACACACAGATATAATAAGTTTCTATAGTTGTATTAACCTAGTTTTTGTTCAACCCAAATTTAGACTACTGACTGTGTACGTAAAATGTGCACATGTGTACATAAAATAAAATCTGTGACTTCTTGTTTTAAACAGTTTCTGAAATTTTAAAGGGTCAGGCAGATATCTGATGTGAGAGTACTTAATGGATGTCATGCTTAATCATTACAGTAGTGCCAAAATTGTGTATTTTTCAGTCACTGCTACAAAGAACTCATATAAAAGCACTCTTTGAGGCAAAATTAATTAAAACCTGAAGACAGGACTGAATCTTGTAAGACATAGATGGTTTATTAATCCCTTAAAATATGTGTAATATTGAACTCCCATTAATGTTAATGAGATGTATGCAACCATGTATTCATACTGCCCTTTACAGAAAACTTTACATTAATATTTCTCACAGCTGGGTGATCAGTTGTATAGTTCTACAGGAAACATGACTCAGGAGATTTCCAATTCAAGCAAACCATTAATGTTTATGTCCTTAGTTAAACTGTAAAGTACCACAACCAGATAAATAAATAAATGGATTGATAATTGAAAGTAAGGCCTACAAGAACCTACCCTCATATTTGGCAACATTATTTAATACTTTATTTAAAAAAAAAAAAAAAGATTAAAAATCTTAAGTAGTTTCTGAATGCTACTTAAGAGTTGGAAATTTGACACAACCTCAGAAATCAAGGATTAAGTTTCTTTGACTGTAGTGGGTTTTTTGAAAGGTTGTTTTCAAAGTGTTTCTTTCCTTCTATATTTCCTTCATTGGCAGTAGCAGAAGAGAACCCAAGGCAGAAGCTGGGTAGGCATATCCGTAACTGACAACTTTAATCAGCAAAGAAAGGGAAAACATTTTTGCTTGTTCTTATGTTTGCTTGAATTGCCTTACTGTAGAAGATAAAATGGGCAGAGTCCTTCCCTATGTTCTGGGCAAGCATCTTTACCAGAAATGCACAGCTGAAAGTGATTCATATATTAACACTGTAATGAGAAAAAAAAAAAAAAACTTAAAAAAAAAATAATGATTGTAGCAACTACGAACCAATACTGTTACAAATTATTTTAATTCAGTAAAGATATATGTCCTTGTTAATGCCAAAATTGTTCATGAGAAACCAGGTTAGTTAACATTTACAAGAATTAAAAATAAATAAGAAAATGGAAATTAGAGTTTTAGAGAATTGTTTTGAATAAGTTAAATCCGACAAAGCGGCAGAATACATTAGGTAGTTACCTGAAAATACTCAAAAGCAAATAATAATTTAAAATAATACATAATACAAATAAACTGTTAGGAACGATGTTGAAATGCCAGTGTAAATGGCCATTTCCCAGTGTTGTTTCTGCAAAATAATTTATTTATTTATTTTATATTTTTACTTGGTGGTCAATAATATACTGATGTGGAAAGTATTTCTAGACTCTGAAAAGACAACTTATTTTGGGTAAGGCTTAACATTTCATGCATTGCTTTTCATCAAGCATTATCATCTATAGAATAGTAAATTGAATTTTCTTCCCCATCATTACACATTTTTAATTAAGGGATATGATCTTTTCAGAAACATTACTCTACCTATATGCGAGAAACTGATTTTATTGATAGCTGTCACATCCTACTAGGTGAAACAGAAAGAGAAGAAATACTCCATGAATTGGCCCTTACAGAGAAGGCCAATAAGCAAAGAACAAACCAATAAAAAACCCCCACAAACTAACCAAACCAAAAAACAACCAACCACAAAACAAAACCAAACCCCAAACCACTAAAAAAGAACTACACAAATAATGCAGGTTTTGCCCAAAAGATCAAACACACACACATATACAAAGTATCTGTGGTGATGCCTACATCTAGAACACTATTACCTGGTGACATCAGAGTAACTAGCCTTAAAGAATGCTGTTAATTTCCTTTTAGCACTGGAAACCTCAGTGTTAAAGCACATTTCACCCATCTCAGTATTTCCATTTCCTTTCCTGTTTCTGCAGAGGGAACAATCCCAACATCACTTCTGCTCTTCAACAGTTTACACCTAGAAAGCCTCCAACCTTTTTGTGTTGGGCCTGTCCCATATTTGGTCTCTTTTCACTGTAAGCCTCCAAACTCATAGTATCCTTAGGGCAATGTGCTTTTGAGTTGATAATTTGACATATACAGAACACATGGTAGGAGTAAAGTGGCAAAACACGCCTATCAACACTACTGCACCATGACACTGCTCCTAGCAGCATCCTGTTGAGAAGTTCAGGAAAAACAAAAAAAAATGTGCCTCCTCCTGAAGTGAAGTAATGCTTGAGAAAGTATTATTTGCAAGCAGCTATAAGATGTAGGAGAGTTTGAAAAGCCATGTCATCTCTGAGGAATAAACATAGGTGTGCTACAGATACACAAAAAAGAGTACAGATACACCTTCTGGACAAAGGCACTCATGCCTCAGAGAGTCCAATATACTTTGGAACAGTTTATTGCTTTCTAGAGCAAATTATAAACTACATGATATTTGCTAGGCCATGGTCAGCATCAATATGTCAAATAAAGAATTAAAAATTAAAAAGTATGAACAAATGCTGAATAAAACTACTTCCAAGTACATATTTATACATAAGGAAGCCTTTATTCACCTCTTCCTAGGGCAAATATTAGAGGTGATGTCAGCAAACATTCAGAAAAATAAAACCTGTGTCTTCAGAATTGTTAGCACATCTTACCTATAAGTGTGCTTATACGCAGACAGTAGATCAAAATTATACCAATAATATGGAATTTTCATTATGAGATTGCATAGCTTTGGTCAATCACTTAACAGGTTACTTATCAGTACAAAAAGAAACATCTCTTTCAAGTATAGAGACAGCTAAATTCTCACTACAGGATTAAAAATTGATAAAATGATTATTTAAATTCCATGAAGAAAAGGCCTTAAAAGGCACTTAAAGGATTAAAATAAATTTAAATACTAGGTTTTTTTTAAAAAAAAATCATATTTTCAAGTAAGAATGTAAATATTTTCTCATGTATGCAATTTTTCTACTGATGACCACAGTCCACCAAACTCTGCACATTGCAATACTTAAAGCATGTATTTTAATGCTTGTGTCTGACTTCTTCATTGACGTATATAAAAATTTTAATTTTAAAAATATACATAGTTATTTTTCACTGTTCTTGGAGAGGGTGCATTATGTCGTCACAGTACTTCACTGATGAGTTATACCTTACTGGTTGAGAAATTCTGTATTAAGTTTTTATTCTCTGATAAAATGAATCTATTTTATTTATACAGAAAATGAAACAAAGCCCATTAAAAATAAATTATTCTTAATAACAGCAGTAATTAGAAAACATTTAATTAAATTTTACATGCTAGGATTAGCAATAGAAAACTGCAGGCTTTGAGTTTGAAAACCATCAATCAACAGACACTAAACAGTGTGAACTTACTTCCACTGTCTTATTTTTGACCTTCATAACTGGATTTAAATGCAAAGGTTTTCTCCATAAGAAAAGGCCTGTTCCATATACTTTTAGGCTTAAATTATAGGACATCTGCCAGAAACTCAGATAGTCATGCTACACTCTGATGAGCTCTGTATGGTGGATTGGATAGATGCTTGCGGTTGCTTGTGATAACTGTAGTTGCTTGGCTCTAAGACTTGAATGACTATTTATTTCACCTCCAATTTTTACTTCTTTTTTTTTTTTTCGTCAAGTACTCTATTTTCATATTTAGATGAGGAAAAAATCAAAACAAAACAAAAACCCACAAAAGAAAGGTACGGATGAAAGCCATAACAATTAATTTTAAACATTAAACCCAGAGTAACTTGTTATTATTTGGTTGTATTCATGGTTGTAACTTTGGTTTCATCTTCTTTTCTCCCCACCCCCCACCCCCCACCCCCAGGAGGCCAATGTATAGTAAAAAGTATAACAAAGAATTTTGGTGCTGCAGACAATCCTTTGTTTT
>JAVJGJ010000014.1:84815012-84839708 GCA_035590215.1 Microhierax caerulescens | reverse complement strand
GTTTTGCTGTTAACTTTTAAGCCTGACATCTGTTTAGCAAAGAGAAAAAAAAAAAAATTTCAACTATGATGAGGCTGAGACACTGCTGCATATGGAACCTAGCTGCAGCTGAATTGAAAACTTAGCCATTGTTGCTTCCTAAAGACATGCTAGTATTCATGCAAATAAGAGACTGACACAACTAGCACAAATTGGAAAATCTTGTAGTTTTGCTGTTAACTTTTAAGCCTGACATCTGTTTAGCAAAGAGAAAAAAAAAAAAATTTCAACTATGATGAGGCTGGGGCATGACTCTCCTATGCTGTACTCTGTGATATAAGCCACCTCTTTCAGAACAACAAAAAAATAAAAGTATAGAGCACTGTGTATACTATGCTACAGCTGCAACGTTACTGTGTCCTAAAGAAAAATAAAATCTAGTAGCACTATGACATAATTGACTAATTGGAACTACTGGGATTCAGAAAGTGTTTCTTGTTTTAAATAGATTATGCATATATGTTACTTAGTTCTGATAAAGATGGCGTATCTCAATCTTAATAATTGCAGTAGTTCCAAATTGACAAGTAAAAGGAAATCTGTATGTCTGCCATGTGACTTTCAACAGATATTTGTAACATTATAAAAGGAATTATTGAAAGCATTAAAGATTATACTTCATAACCATTGAACTACTGCTCAGGCCATATACAACCGTTAGCACTTAGGGGGGGAGGTAAGCCTCTACCTACCAGTGAGTCACAAGAGATAGCCATCCTCAATATTAGAAATCAGTAAATATAAGCTAATACTTAGGTACTCCTGTTACATTTTAGAATGAAAAAAAATCAGAACATTTTGCAAAATCTACATCCTAGGCTGGCTTTCAACAGATATTTTAAAATGGTATTTAGAATTTTATAAGGGTTTACCTGGAAAATACTTTTGCAATTGATTTGTATGTGTTACCTTCCAGTAAAAAAAATGCATTAGAAAAGTTTGGTTTTTTTTTTAATATGTTAACTACAGAATACACTAAGGTTGTTAACCATTTCTTGTATTCATCTTGTAATATTTTTCACAGCTGAAAAAAATACATACAAGCATTGTAAAGGAAATGTCATACTTAAGAAAGTATCTAGACACTTTAGACGATGAAACTCTTTTACACAATCCTATATCCTTGTAATCAAGATGTCCAACTGGGACAGTCTCTATCGTTTCTGTTAAACCAGCATTATGTACTCAAGTTCACCCGTACAGCAAAAAATACCCAAAAGAATGGAAAGAATTCAAAATTATTTTTTACTCAGAATTTCTAAAGCGTGTTTCTTGGAAGAAGAAAAACTGTATATAGTGGCAGAACAAGCTTCTACACTACACGTAGGAAGCCGGCTTCCTAGGGACAGGCTATGGTCAATGCCAATTTATTTAATGGCTGATTCATTAAAACCACGGCAGTGCCCTAACCTTAGACAGCACTTATGCATGAAGCTGTAGGGCTGTCGAATAATAATATGTGCAACTCTACTGACTGATCACCAAGGAACCAATTAATTTTAAATAAAGCCAAAGTATGTTAGAATACAATCTATTGATACCTGAATTGGCTAACCCATTTTGAAATTGACTGTTGATTTGTGAAGCTTACTTTCCAGATATTTATTCAAACTACATATTACAGTTTGTTGACATAATTTAGAAAATAAATTAAAAATACCAGTAAAGTACCACATGAGTGTTGAATGCTAACAGCTTCAAATGACAAGGTACTAAACCTTTAAACATTAACACCTTTCAGAAATGTTAAAAGGCATTACCTAATTATTTTACATCTTTGTTTCTAAAAAATAGCCTTAATCTACATATATAGGGATTAATATAATGCATATCAATAATTATTTGATATGTATTCATAATATATATTTATTCTATAATATATATAACCCATATATTCATATATAGAATTATATATATTATGTATTATATAACATAATGAATAAGAAACATACTACTAATAAGGTTTGTCACATAGGCTGATTTTTTTTTAACTCCAAAACATAGATTTTTTTTTAAATAATGTGAATGACGTTTTTGTCAATCCAGCAGTTTTGTAAAATTACTGAATATACATGCATAAATATTCAGCACTTGTGCTGTAGCTATATAAATTTACTTCCTTCTGCACCTTTATGAGTATACTCAGATGCATCCATGAAAAAACCCAAACCAACCAAACAAATAAAACCCCATGAGTGATGTTGACATCTTGGACTGTAGACGGATGAATATCATCTCTTCCAAAGATACTGTCACATAGGGCCAGATCAATCTGCAGCGGGCTTTTTCCCTTATTATTTAATTCAATACTGTAACCAAGTAATTTTGACATCAAATTCTTCACCATGTAATTTATGATGTTAATAAAATATGATATACTAGATCAGAGACAATAGGATGGTAATTAGCTGCCTTATTTCCCAAATAGCTAAGTAATTATAAAGAAGGAAATGCTATACTAGTATAATGCTCAGGTTTGTGTAAAATTTTGAAAGGCGAGACAACTGGGTGCTATGCCACACAGGATCCTTTAACCACAGGCTGTTGGTCTTGTTTCCATTTCAACTGTACAGAGAACAGTTAGAAAAGCCTGTGGCATGGCTAAGACTACTTTCTTATAACTACTTCCTAGAATTCAAAACCAGCATCCTAAACCAACTGTAGTCCAGGCTGCATCGAGTTTTCAGTCCTAGGTGACGAGGTAAAGATGTGGTTTGACTTTGAAACTAAAGAATGTAATTTAGATCGTGTCACTAAGGTTTATAACAGATGAGGAAAAATGGCCAACAAACACCTTTTCTGTAAAGGTTTGTCACCTACAAGACAGGATTTCTTAACTTCACTCTATGAAAATACTTCAGATTTGCAGTGATAGTGAATACAGAATTAACAAGGAAATATAAGAGAAGACATATATATATTAAAAGAACTCAAAATACTGTAGTAAACAGGCCCACTTTTATAAGTGAAGGCTATAGATGGTCTTAACTTAAATTACCACAACACTGTATGCGTTCATTTTAGACACAGAGAATGTAAAGTGCACTTTAAAATGTGTCTACAAAACTAGCTCTTTTTCAGCAATATCAAAGACATTATCCATCTGCAGTGTACTTCCTGTACCATACCTTTCTTATCTTAAATTAGACATAAAACTAAACTGTTTGAAATATGACTAAATTATTTGGAATACTGTCGTGTTTCAACTTCAGCTGTCAACTGAGTACCACACAACTGCTTGCTCACTCCCCAACACCAGCAGGATGGGGAGGAGAATCAGCAAAAAGGTAAAACTTGTTGGTTGAATTAAGAATAATTTAATAACTCAAATAAAATATAATAATAGTAGTATTAGTATTAGTAGTAGTAATGAAAAGGAGAAAGAGGGGGAAAGAAATAAAACCCCAAGGGGAAAACCCCAAGTGTTGCACAATACAGTTGCTCACCACCTGCTGACCGATGCCCAGCCAGTCCCAAGTAGGGATCAGCAGGCCCCAGCCAACCCCCCCCTCAGTTTCTATACTGAGCGTGTGCTCCATGGTATAGAATACCCGTTTGGCTAGTTTGGGTCAGTTGTCTTGGCTCTGCGCCCTCCTGGCTTCTTGTGCACCTGCTCACTGGCAGAGCATGGGAAGCTTGAGAAGTCCTTGATTTAGTGTAAGCACTACCTAGCAACAACTAAAACATCAGTGTGTTATCAACGTTATTCTCATACTAATCCAAACACAGCTTTGTACCATCTGCTAAGAAGAAAATTAATTCCATCCCAGCCAAAACCAGGACAAATACTTTTTCTAATGGCAATTTCCAGGTTGATGGATGCTAGAAAATGAGTGTAAACATTCACTTGTGATCCTCTTCCCAAAAATTCTTGTTCATCCTTATCCCTTTTGCAGACCACAGGCAAAAAAAATCCAGCGTAGCTGTGGTGTATAAAGCTATTTGTTTAAAAAGCTGCCATTGTCAACATCAGAAAAGTTAAATGGTGTCACAGGATCACCTCTGTCCTGTCCTTAAGAGACACAAAGTGCACAGGAGAAACATATACTAATCCATCACCATAGAGTTTTTTCTCTTGTCCGGTAGGTATTTTCCTACTTTGCTTTTCTAATGCCTTTTTTCTCTTTCACTCATCCTCTCTCCCACTCATTGCAGGATTAATGAAGGATTAGTTTGCCTGTTCTTCTTGGCAGCAATTACTCATTTAGCCCAAGAAATATTTAAGCAAGGATAGGAGAAGAAAACCATTTCATTTCAGTGGTGCTTGTTGTGAAAACTGTGGAAAAAAATGATTGAAAACAGTGGTAGCACATTACCACTGAAGTGTCTGTGTTATTAATATGTAGACAGATGATTAGGACGTCAAGTACTGTGTTTATTTAATTGTGACAGAATTATTTCAATTACTGTTTGATTTATATTTTAGACAATATCTTTATATATAAACATATTTTAAGTTTTTAAAAAGTGTTTATATTTCATTACATGAACTAAATAGAGCTCAACAGGGAGATATTAACTGAAAACTGCAAGATGCCTTTAAAGGACTGAACTTAAACAAACTCTTGAATTTCAGACATAAACTTGATCAGTCCTTAATCTGCTTCCATGTGTCACCAGAAGTGATCATCCAGTTAGGAGACAGGTAATTTGAATTTCTAACACTTTACAGAATGTTAAACACGGAAACGTCTTTTATTTGAAAAAGTGAAGCTTATGATTTTTAGTTCATAGTAAGTACTAAGAGTACTGCAGATATACATTGCAGGTAACTATTGAACTGCTCAGACTAAATCACTTACCGTATAGAAATAAATATATGTTTTGTACAGCTATTTTCCTTAATCATTCTTGTTCAATGCCTAGTCTAAATGGTATGAAAAAGACAGTCTCTCCTGATGTTTAGCATTTGATCGATTTTCCTGTTTTTCACAGTATGGGCAAAATACAGGCCTAAATATTTCTGTAGTAAAATGACCATAGATTTCAATAGAATGTGTGTCTATGTCACCAATGAAATTATTGAAATTACTGAGACAAACCTATTTTTCACTTATCCTAATAACGCTCTGGCTTACTACTTACAGCGTGAGTAGTTCAGCTGAGAGGAGGAAAAAAAACCCAATAGTCACTACATGTGACAGCAGAGAGTGTTGGATACCTTGATAAAATATAGTAATAGGACATAATGAAATGAGAATTTATATTGTGGGCTCTGCACCTATGTTCATCTAGAAAAAGTTTTCTCATGATAAAGGCCTTCAGTGCTCCACACAGAGTAATTTTAGACAGCACAATAAAATCTAAACTGAGCCATGACGTAAACATGCTCATAGACTACTGAAATGAAGGCATGCAAAAAAACCCCAAACCAAAACAAACTTCTATAAAACAGGCATTAAGTAAAGCTAATTTAATTAAATTTAATCAGTATACCTATATCTGATTTTGATTTTGAGTTGAATTAAACTATATGAATCTAGCTTTTTCTCTGCAACAGATATTGTCATCGCTCTGGAACAGTGGCATAAAGTGTTGCAGAAAAATAGTAACGAGAAGATTTAGTTTTAGACTGTAGCAAAGGGGATTGAGAACTTTTTTCTGAAAAAACTGTGACTGCCAAGGTTTGATGATTTGGATTCTGCAGAGATAATTTAGAAATAAATGTCCCTTGACCCCTCTAATGTTATAATTTTTAGTTAAAAGATTTTTTAAATAAAACAAACATGTAATTTTATTATGGAAAAAAAAAAAAAAAAAAGCATACTTCTCTAGGATTAAACCTTAATGGCTCATTTTTTTAGAAGTATCTTAAGCTGCCATGGATTTCAGTGGGACACAGTGGTTAAATCATCATTTTAAAACTTGGTGGTGAAGTATTCCACTCTTTAAAAAGCTGTTCAGATTTCACAACTGAAGTTACTACCAACTGATTTCAAATGAATAGCTTTAGCAGAAACTAAGGAGGAAACTAACCTTTTCTTACACAGGAACTGGAAATTGGCCTGACTGAAAAACTGACTTTTCTGCCCACTGTTTATTTTGCCACATATGAATAAAGACACTGGGTGGGAGAAGAAACTTGTAAGACAACATAAACTCCAAAAACTTTTTCCTACTCAGTGTCATTTTAGGTTTTGTGCAGTTATATTTATGTATTTGTGTACCATGTGTAATCTGTTATTGCAATAAATCCACCTTTTTCCCTATAGAATGTCACACATTACTCTCTGACAATTTTCACATAAACAGAACATGCAGAGTTTGAGGTATAACTACGTCATACCTTATTAACAAAAGTGAGAGAAAATTTCCCTTTATAAATATACACCTATATATATATTTGCCAATTAGTTTCTGGATATTTACTGCTATGTACTTGTGAGACAATCAGAAGTTATGAGAATCTGCCATGGTAGAGAGAATCAATTCATATATGGTTATGGTTATGGTTCCTATATCATTCTGACAGGTTTTCCCAACAAATATCAGGGAAAAGTAAAATGCAGGACAGCATGATCATTCTAATTTTACACTTTGATATCAGAAATATATTAGCTCCAACAAAAGTAAGAAATGCAAATCTGTCATTGAGCCACATAATTAAAGTTCTTCTTCAATGCAGTCTTGCTATGTTTATTCAATGAATCATAATGAATTGCAAGATACAGAGTACAACTAAATCCCCATGGAGGTATAATAACAACTTTCAATTGTTAAATAATTCTATTATTGAATACATCATCAATTAAAAAAATGCAGCAGTTTTCTATTTCTTTTGCTTTAAAAATAAATTCCTTTGTGTATTTTTATTATATGGTTTTATTCAGTTGGTGTGTAACATAGAAAATCTCTTCAAAATTTCTTTTTGCTGGTATATGCATGTGTTCAAATTAATAGTTTTAATTTTAATGTTTCTTTTGTATTTAAAGTCTTGCACAAATAATTAATCCTCACAACATCCCTGTGAGGTAGGTACTTAGGCTGTATTAAAGGAAAAGAAAAAAAGAACTAAAGAAAAATTCACTTTGTTTTACTGATTCAGCAAAGCCAAAGCAGTAATAAGGCAGTTGTACTTTTCACTTTGATTTGTGCCATGAAAATATACTGCCTCTCATCAGTTTCAGTACTTTCTGTAAAAATTCTAAAATATTTCACTTGTATATCACCTTGGTCATTGCCAACAGAGGAAGATATTTTTCATGATAAATGAGGATGATACAGTAATTATTCTGTACACATGTAAATTACATTGAATAATGACCTCACTCCCTGGATAAATACTGACAAGTAGCCCTCTTGCATGAAATATTTGAGAATATTTAAAAGCTTAACCATTACAAGGATAGAAATATATTATATCAATAATATATTTTAAAAATAAAAATACATGTAATGGTTACATAGCTCTATAAAGTTGATGACTGTATTCCTTAGTCCAATTCAAAAGCACGTGCTGATGTATCCACCTTATATATTTTAAAGAAAAATATGCATATATATATAGTTTTATTGATTTGTTAGTAAAATTTTATAATGGAAATACTCATCCTCTGTCATGGTAGGTGGTAGGTGATACAAAAAGCACATTGACAGCAAAATGGTTTTATACAAATTACATACACATTCTCATTTCTTACTTGCTTATCAAAGGAACAAATATATTCATTAATTTTTATATATATATATATATATATATATATATATATAAAGACTCAATTTACAAGACAAAGTGAAGCTTGCTGTAGCTCCGTGCCAATATAAATGATTTGCAATTGATTACATCCATCAAGTTTAATATAAACCATAGTAATCTGAAGAGAATAATCAGATGGAACAAGATTTAATAACATACAAACCAAAGTTAATGTTTCTCTGATTGTTTCCATTAACTGTATAGCTATCCCAGTTACTATTTTTATGTATACATTATGTAATTTAATAGTAGAAAAGTTAAAAATACACAACACACTCAGTACATTAAATAAAGGACTGTATTGACCAAAAGGTTATACATTATTGCTGATTAATGGAACTTTTTTTTTCTGTTTTAAAGCAATCACGTATCAATTAGAAATAACACTTCATGTGTTTTAAGTTTTTATTATCCTGTCAGTACACCCCCTCTGCAATCTAGTTGCATTTAGAGATAAATAAATAAAGATATATTTTGTTTTATCAGTCCTTTGCCACCGGCATTTTTAAGATTACAGAAAAGCACACAATGCAACAGCTTCCTTGAGAGCAAATCTTATCTTTCTTTGCATAAAATCAATTGCCCAGAAGACAATGAGCAGAGTAGTAGGAATGGTAAGGAAAAACTGCCACGTAAGTGCAGAAGTATTCTCTGCTAATCTTCTAAATGGGTAACACCCAATATGTATTTTGATCATAAACCTGACATAGTGACAGTTTATTTCCCTTTTATTTATCTAGTTATTGCAGCATGTATAAGCCAGTAAGAATAATTATATTTTATATACTAAACAACTCAAAATGAGAACACACAAAGTTGGTTCACAAAATTATGTTTTCATCCTGTCAAATTTAAAAGTACACTTTCTTGCAAAAACTTTTTTGACAATTTGAAGCAATCATTTGGAGAATAGGCCATGTATATATAGTGTCATAAGAATTTTTTTAGTCTCTTCCTAAAGAGGATATAACATGTTATGGACAAATAAAAAACCAATTAAAATTAGCATGGGATGGGTAGTTTGAAAAAGACAGTTTTTGTGTTTTACATGTTCACTGAACAAAATAGATGCATGGCAAACTGATGCTTTTAAACTGGAAAATGTTATGGAAAAATAATGAGGCAACAGAAATAAATATGAAATCTTCATTGCTGAGTTTTTTGTAATTGACTGATTTAACTTAAGGTCAATTGTAGTACCAAAGTCGAGAACTATGGTAATATAATATAAAGACTTCCCCACTTGAAGACAATAAGAGTTTTTCTTATTGATATCTGTAGAGTTGACACTGACCCTGAAGCTCTCATTGTTAGTAGGATGCTGTTAGTAGTAGCAGTTGCAAACATATGGGTTTGCCAGTAACAACTCACAATTTGTGCATAGCTGAGTCTTCGAAACTGAGCAAATTTGCTCTCAAAATCTCGCCAGCGCTTGCTGAGCTGTATCAGGGTTGGCTCCACTGCTTTTGCAGCCCCATCCTTAGACAAGCGTTCAGCTTGCCTGTGCACCGCATTCAGATCTTCCTTCTTCTTCTCCAATTCTCCATCAATCTCCTAGTGAGCAAAACCAATACAGGGCCCAGGACAGTTAGCTAACTAGGTCAATCAACTTAAAATTAGCAAAATACTTCTGTCAGAAATTCCATTTTCCATTTTATTGTTACAATTAAAACTTACAACTTTTTCATGACTTATTTTACATTTAAACAAAACAAAAATAACTGAAATTGAAGAACCTTCTTGGAGATTGGCTGTGGAGATCCTAACAGCTAGTACACACTGAAAACTAGTTAGCAAAAGCCAACAGTTTCCACTTTCAGATTCTTGCTAGTACACTGTGATGGACAATTGGAGAAATGATTTTCTCAATAAGGGTCAGCATATTCAGGACAAATAGTGTTTGGACAGCTTACAAATGTATTATTTGACTCTGAGATATTACTTAACTCCTATTTTATTGTGGGAAACGCAACAGAGAATGAAGCAAAGAAAGACGATGTAAAATAAACTAGGAAAATCTTTGACAATATGTAAATAAATCTATAGAGTTTGACAGTGACTTATGAATATGTTCTGATGAAAATGAATGTGCTAACATGAGATAGAGGTCATCCATATATCGGTATGTCATTTGTTCATCTGGAACAAAGATACATAAAATAAATTACAATTTTTACTAGAAAACATTTGAAGATTCTTAATACATCACACATTTTTCATATTATCGACAAAGAATTTTATTTAGTGTGTTTCAAATATATGTTATATAAGGTTCTGCATAACAAACAAATACAAGATAAAGTACAACAAAGAAATGTCAGTTGAACATAGATAATTAGGGTTTGTTCCACTATAAACAAAAATAACTGAACTGATAATATTGTATATGTGTTGGAATAGTTATTGCATTTGCTGTCTGTTAAATTCATAAACTATCACCCAAAATGATCTACCATTGCCACCCCAAAACAACATTACCTTTAGCTTCTGCTCATCTTTGTGGTCTGGTAGAGTGGCTAACTTTTTCTCAATGTCATCCAGCCATGTCATTAGGTCATCAGCCTGCCTCTTGTACTGATACCATTGATGAGAAATCTCTAGAGCCTTTTTTCTTCTTTGAGATCTCAAGTCCTATTCACAGTGCAGACATCATTAGAATATGAATTAAAGACTTATGAAATATGTATTTACATGTGTGCACAGTGAAGGGAAAAAAGTGCACAAGGCCACTGTTGTGGGTTGTTTGGTTTTTTTTTTAAATTAACTGATGATATTTAAATCAAGTATGTAAGTATCTTAACATGCATTTTTTCTTCAGTTTAATAGATTATTTTTTCTCTTAAAGGAGGTTACCTATTTCAGGGTTGTTCACATGTTGAATAAATGACTGAGACAGTCACCAATATTCAGAGAAGTTAAGACTTACATAAATGTCAGTATTTTATATAAAACACTTCTGCTCAGAATACTTACTGGACAGATGGAAACACAGCCCACTTAGTATCTAGCCATAAGTGGGCTTCCTGTGTTTTGTGGTCTCCTGTGAAATTCTAGCCTGCATGCAAACTCTGTAGCTATTCAAAAGAAAATCATTTCAATGCAGAAATGTATGCAAAGACAGGCTTCCTTTCTCTAGATTAGATACCATTTACATAACAAATGTCCCATGTTTATGGCTCATCTTTATAAAAGTATTAAAACTTCTCTTTAACAAGAAGGTAAAAGATGTTACTTCATTTCATATAAATGCTATTAATTAAATATACTCCATTTGCATTTGCTTTACCTGTTTACTCACACAGAATTCAGAACATATTTTCATTAGTGTAACTTCTTATTAAGAATTAAATTTAAAAAATCATGGTACATTTTATACAAAAATACTCAGATGAATTTGCCTCAACTGTTCTTGATTTTTATACAGAAAGCTTGAATGCCTTAACAGAGTCACCCAAAGGAAAAACAATCACGTTATTGCATAAAAACAGCCCATAAGGATCTGGATAATAGCATGGTTCTAAAACCACTTCTCTTGTTTCTCCTCCATAGAAGTTATTAATTACTTCCATTTAACTTGGAACAGTCAAAGACACACTTAATAGACTTCACGTTTCTTTTAAATGTGGATTAAAAAATGGTTTGTTCCAGCTATTATTTTACTGAATTCAAACAGATCTGCAAAACTGTAAAAATTAGAATGAAATCCATAGGAAAGGAAAGATGCTGCTTAAAAGTGAGTAATAATAAAATGCAACCATGCCATGTTCCCCAAGGCAAGAACAACTTCATGAAAATTTTCAAAAGAAAGATTCTGCTTGCCAATAAGATAAAAGATCTTCTATCACAGCCAGAGCCCATGGCTCGAGGTAGATGACCAAGATGACTTTCCAACTGCAAGATCTTTCTTTCCTCACTTCCATTTTTCCCTGGATATGTGACATTCATGATTACAACTATTAGCTTGTCCAAACAGGTCTCAACGTAGATGTTTCTAGGAACAGTATCATGCAGTTAAACCTCCAGAAGTGTGGCAACACAGAATTTTGGTATGTGACTTTGGTTTTCAGCCTCTTAGCTGCTAGGTCTATTGGTACTACCACCTACCCTAGTCTGAAGAGGGTGGAGTCATTTTTCCCACTAAAGAAGACAGCATATAAATCTTTTACTAAAGGATAAAAGAACTTATTGATAGAAATATGTTATACAACTGAAAAATTTATGTTTGTGAGAACTGATTCTAACCAAGGTCTTGACAGCTGCTGGAGAAACATAAAACAAGCACAATGTGTTAAAAACTTAATTATTATCAAATAAATCATTGTCGTCCAACAGGCAATCACATGACTGTAACACTGAGGACAAAACAGTACTTACTAAGGTAGAGATTTGCAATGTGTAAATATATGCTTATAGCCAACTAGTTTAAAATTACTCCTCTTTAAAAAGTAATGAAGAATCATTTAACAGAAAAATTCTCTGAAATGAAGAAAAAAATGGCTTTAGTAGTATGTGCTTATAACTGTAGCTCCTATACCTTGAGAGCATTATGTTTAGTCTGCAACAGCTGTTGTTTAATCTTTATTTCCTCCCGTTTTCTCTCATCTGTGATTCTCTTTTGAAGCGTGTCACCCCTTTTCAGCAACTCTTTCACTGTGCTCTCGTCATCTTCACTCTGATTAAAAAAAATAACAAGTATAATGGACATTTTAATCTATTTATTACTGAAGTACTAGGAGATGTAGACATCTAAAAATACACTTCCTCTGCTAAGGTGATTATCTAACAGCTACTTGCAGCTCTATATTGAAGGCCAAATAACTTTTACCTGCTTTCTACAATACATGTAGGTACTTGAGGGGTACAAGCAAAACAGAACTTGAAACCCTACAGATGTTTGATATTAGATTTTATGCAATACCCAGGATAATGGGATGAAAACATTGAAGGCAAAATATATTTTACTTTTTTTTTTTTAAAAAAAAAAAAAAAAAATGGAAATTCCTAAAATATTTCTAATCATTATCACTAATCACTGAAATTGATGGTATGGTAAAAGTCCATGCAATTCCTGACAATTCCGTGTATCACAGAGCAAAACAATTCTAGAATTTGAATCTATGCCACAGCTTCTGGGAGTGTCTCTCTTGAACAACATTCTACGTAAAGAACAAAATATGCTCAAGTAGTGGAAACTGCCCTGTTACACTTTGTTCACTTAGACTTTAGCACTGCAGTTTAGCACAATAAAGCACATACTGGCTTAAATTTCACCTGTCCTGCATAAAAAAAATAAAATAAACCTAAATTTTAAAAAAGTCCTGTAAAGATTAATTTCAGCATTGATATATTATAGCTATATGTAAATAATTCCTTCAAAGGAAAAGAATATTGACTCTTTACACTGCTTGTAAAGAACTTCATATTTGGTCTTTCAGAGGATCACAAAGAGACAGTCCGAAGGACGAATCTCTGTTATTGCCTAGCCAAGAAATTTCATCCCTCTGAAAATCAGTCTGGAGAACACAGTGGCAACAGTAGCAAAGCACATTAATATTTTACTCCACCCCTCCACTTCCCCAACCCAATACACATAAAACTTTAGCAAGTTTTATTACTTGCAAAGAGTAAACATGAGTAATAAAGCCTTCCACAGCCACAAAAACTACAAGATATGGCATAACCACACTGGTTAAGATCCAATTGCCTAGTAGCATTTCTTTCAGTGATCATTGCAGAGCATTTGTTTTAGTGAATGTCTTCTCTTGCTGCATTGCCCATTTAGATATATCATGCTGAGTTTTCTTGGGTTTTATATTGCTACAGAGATTTTAATATTCATTCCCTATTCTGTAATATTGCTGGTACTGGTATAGAACCTATAGACAATATTCCCGTTTTGTTTAGGGTTTTCACAATAGTCGAAATAATGTTTTTCTTATAAACTAACCTGTAACTTGTCACTAAAACTTTTAATTAATGCTGACTTGGGAATTTTGATTTTATAATACATTAGCACAGTAAAATTTTGTCCAACACATATCTAAAGATCCTAACACAAATATGGAAGCTTTTAATTTTCACTCAGTTTTTTTCTTCTCACTGCCTACTTCACTCAGATTTCCATTTCAACCAAATTACCATATCTTTATTGAAGTCCTCCTCTTTCAGATTCACCCCCTGCTGAATTTCAACCTCCAGTGGTTCAAGCATTTTTTGTATATCGAAGTCAAATTGCTCCAATTCTTTCAAAGGAATGGAGGGCTAAAATGGGAAAAATACAAATATTATTTATTTAAACTCCATACTTCATAGTTTTATTAGAAACATAAATTAAAAGACATCTGTTCTACACACTACTGCTAAAACAATGGTAGGCTTTCCATTACGTGGAAAATATCTACATCATATATCTAAAAGTACCCAAAGAGACAAGTAAATATAGGTATTTAACAGTACTGTAAAATTTCCATATAAGAAAGCATGAAAATTCCATGGTGAGTGAAAAATTAAAAACAAAAATTAATTATATTTTCACATTTGTGTGTAAATGCAGGTTCAGAAAAACAGTGTAACATAAGGATTTGTTGAAAAAATTGTGTTGACATAACTTGGCTAAATCTTTTTTGTCAGAAGGTGCTCACACAGCAACAAGCAAACCATCCAGATGCAAACTCACCTACTACTACCAACTGACAAAAAAAAAATCATGATAATTTGCTTCAGTGTTTTGAAATCATTGCTCTCTCATAGAGAATAGCAAAAATGCCAGATGAATTATGAAAAAAAAAAAGACAGATAATTTCTGTGTATATTATTCCCCTAAAAATATTTTGAAACATTAAAAAAAATCATCAAAATGCCACTGAAAGAGCTTGTGTTTTATAATAAATTAAAAAAAAATGCAGGACCAAAAAACCTTCAATGAAACAAATCAGATCAATTCCACCAAAATTTATCACAGTATAATTATGGTGCTTTACCTTAGCATTCTCTTTTAAACTCTACAAGTGCCACTTATTAGCAACAATACGGTGCTCTTCATCTACCTGATACCCAAGTGCCTGTGGATAGTTTAATGCACAAAATGCAATATATTTATTAATTGCATTGTAAAGGATCAGTAGAAAAAGTTTTCTTTTTTTCAAAGCTTTAAATGCAAGAAAAAGTGACAAATCCTTGATGATACTTGCACAAAATTTAGATTTAAAGGTAATTAATGCTTTATGATGTTCTAGGAACTCTTGGACATATAACTGTGTTCTTGCTAAAGACATAAGGACATTATATCCTAATTAGCTCCCTTCCACTCTTCCCTCCAGTACAATTTGTATTTACTACAGAGCAAAAGTTTGTAATTAAGATGGTAACAACCAAAGTTAATCAGTTAAAACAAGAGAAACTGGACATCAGCTGCAATCTGTTTCAAGCTATCCCACAGATGATCTGGGACAATTAGGGTAAAAATGCCTTAATTATATCTGGTTGAGTGTTTTAATGACAAAGATCTTCCAGAGTTATGGACATTAATGGAAATATATTTATAATGTAATGTAGACATACAATATTTATAGAGAATAATACTGTGTTCACACATTTTCATCAAGAAGCTCAGAATTACACTCAGCAAACACTTAAACTGAGGTAGAAATAATAGCAAACTACACAGTAATTTCTTCTTAAATGCTCTGAAGGATGTCTTCAAAAGTACTTAAATCTCACTAAAAGTCAAATCAACTAATAAAACAAAAATATAAAATTACTAATCTGTGAAAAATGCTAAAAGAACCCCAACAAAATGGAAAATAGAAGGAATAATAGTTAATGAAATTCCAATAATTGAATGAGGTTCAAAGACAACTTGAAAATTTTAGTACACAATGGTAATTTTATTAATTCAAGACACAACAATTATGTACTACTGTTTACTGATTTCACAGGTAAATTCTTATTTACCTCACTGTTGTACTGATAATTGCTAATATTTGAAAAAAATATAGCTGATTTGAAAACAGATGAGGAGGAGAATTGACTGAGAATGTATTATGAGGGCTTACTGTCTTCTTGAATAATTTTACCTAAGCAAGAAAAAAACCCCAAACAATCACAAAACACTTCAGAAGCGTAATAACAACCCATAATAATAATAATTCTTCATCCCATGCAGATGAAATCATGACTAAGGGAAATGAAGTTACGTATATTATGCAGGTGGACAAAATGCGGCACCCAGCAGTTTAGTCCTTTACCCAAGTGCGCATGGAAAGTAAGCAGAACCAAGAATTCAGAGAATCTTCTGCCTCTCTATCTAGTGCAATATCTATTACTATAGATATCCTTTGTGAATCATACCCTAGCTGTTGATTCCCCGAAGCCCGGGACAAAGTACCCTAAATTCTAATTTACCACTGAAATTATGTGCTGTAGTAATGCTACGTGCATAGTGTATAAAGCCTATACAATCATAAATGGGACAATACTTGGGAGAGAAGGTTCACAAGTGGAAAAGGTTTCCAGGCTGTGTTTTGAAGATACCTCACCTTGACAAGCATCTTTTGCCCCTTTGAGTGAGCCCGTAACATGCAACGCAGTTAACCCATGATAAACCATCTATGAGCAGTCCAATTTTCCCCTAAGACAAGCACAATTTTACACAACTCTATCAAAGGCTCCATCAGCTCTGTATGCTTAAAGCATTCTGGAAGTGCAAAGTAAAACTGAGAAGGAAATCCAGACTGCAGATAGCAGATGTTCAGAATAAAAGCATCACACAACACAGTTGTTTGGGCTTTGTGCCAAGATGTTCTCCGTCTACAGTTTGTACTTGTGTGAGAAGTGAGAAGCACGCTGGGACGGCTGAAGTAGTACTCATGGCCAATAAGGGGAAAAAATACCTTAATTCATAGGACACAGGACACATTCTTTTCTGTTCCAGAAAGTAAACCTAAATAAACTCAAATATACACAAAAAATGCGCTGGTTGCAGGGTACTGAGCCCTGCATAAACCCCAAACAGCTCATAAAAGCCATGTCTGTCTGCTTATGCTTTTTGCAAAGCTTATTTCCTGCTCTGCCTCTGATCCTCTGTGCATTCATCTCCAGTGCTATTACAGTAGCCAGCAAAAAGAGTTAAGATCAGGATCCACGCGTTCCCATTACCCTGAACACCAATCTGCACAGCTGTCTGCTTTAATGTGCTGAACAGCTAAGGCAGCAAACACAATGGAGAAAGTAGATGGCTTATGTCCTTCCTCATTCCAATACAGAAGTCACAAATTGGCTAAAAATTACCTAACCCATACTGATTCCAGATTTAGTAGTCAAACTAGTTGTACAGATTAAGTAGCTGAAGTATAGTTTATATAATCTGTATATATCTATCTGTCTCAAACCTTGGTGAATCATAGCCTCACAGGAAAAGACTGAGTGCATTTAATAAAAATTCAGCCCTCAAAAGCCAATCTATATATATAAAAAAAGGCTATTCGTATCTTGAAAAGATTAAGAATCTTACTGATTTCCAGATGTTGTTCACTCTTTAAAAGTTAATGAACTAATCATCGTTGCATTCATATAAAGTGAATACTTTGATTTGTGAAACAGTGAAAAAAGACCTTTAAGCCATAAACCACAAACCTTCACACTAAAAAAAAAAAAAATAATATTCTTAGGATCTACATTTTTTTCCTTAAAAAGTTTAGGTTTTGAATAAACTGCAGCTTGCTATGTACTTGTAATTGTGCACCTTATATAAATACCATTTTGTATGCATCCCCATATGGAAGCAAGTCCTCCTACCTTTCCACGCTTAATTCTTTGTGATATAGTTGCAAATCGTTGGTTGAGCTCTGACAGTTTGGGCTCTATTACTTTCCTGCAGTGATCTCCATGGTTTGTCATCAAGTCTACCGCCTGGTCACGCACAGATTCCACCTTTGGATGCATATCATTCAGCTCAGCCTTTAAGCGCTACAGTCCGTGAGCAAGAGACAGGGCTTGAAGTTAGTAATAAATGCAAAGAGAGAGAAAGAGAGAGAGAGAGAAAGTGTGCAAAGGAATAGGGAGCAAAACCACAAAGCAAATTCAGATATTTATGCATGAGCGTGCAAATCCAGTAGAAATACATTAGATAACATTCCCGCTCATATACCTCAAATTTATGGCGGGAATGTATCTACATGTCTGTTTTAATATCTCCTAGAGGAAATTAATGCTGAGCATTATTTCTAGGCAGGTTCTTATCTGCAATAATATGAACCTCAGCATATTTCAAGATATATTGAATTATTTCCAATATTTCCCATATTTCCCATAATCCAGCTGAGATCAGTGGGGCATTGCTTTATGTTCTGTTTTGGAATTTGTAAAGTTTTGCTTTAGTAAATGGTGTTATGTATGTGTCAGATTCTGATTTTGATTTGCAAACTGTTCCTCAGATAGTACGTACTGACCATGGAGTTCAATACAAAGTAAAACTTCACACTGATTTTGTAAGAAAAAAATTATCTATACAGATAATAACTTGAAGTTGTTTAATCTTAACATATAAGGTGTTTTAAATGA
Source organism: Microhierax caerulescens (assembly GCA_035590215.1). Classification (NCBI taxonomy): domain Eukaryota; kingdom Metazoa; phylum Chordata; class Aves; order Falconiformes; family Falconidae; genus Microhierax; species Microhierax caerulescens. The sequence continues at coordinate 84,821,413 of JAVJGJ010000014.1, read as the reverse complement.
GATACTTTAAAATTCACATCTATCTTGCAAGTTAATTTTTCATCAGTTGGTCAAATGATGTAACAGGCCAAATAAAACTTTCTGATCAATGTACTAAACCATTACCATACAGCTAGTTCACCATATATTCTTGTCTGTCGTGTTGGTTTGGTATCAATGCAGTGTTTATAGAATTAGAACAATCATATGACAGAGATATCAAATGTAGATACCACAGATATCAGAAAAATATCACAGAAAAACAGATAAGAAACTAAAAATGAAGAACACAGAAAAAAAAAGATTTTGTTCTACCAGATGTTTTTAAGTATTTTCCAGCAAACAAAGATTTAATGAGCTGCTGTTCTATTCACCAGCAAGTCTCCAAGACCTATAATAACATATCTGGGTTTATTTCTGCAGGGTTTTAACTTTTGCAATGCAGTGCAAATTTGTTAAGTAATCTACAAGCTGCCAGAGGGCAGCTTCATCACAGAAAAAGGAATGTTAATCAATTTGTGATACCCTTCAAAATATGCTAGTTTTGGCATTTGTCCTTTTCAATCTAAAAATTAATGTTTTCCAGAAAATCGCATTTTTTTACCTTAAGAATTTCCTCTTTTTGCTGGGGCTTTTGTTTATCAGATTCATCCAACAGTATTTCAGCACGATACATCCAAGTTGTAACATTAGCTACATTCTGATCAAAAGCCTCCATGTGCTTTTGATATTCCTGTATGTGGAAAAGGTAAATACTGCATACAAAAAAAGTAATCAGAACTGAAACAACAGCTGTAATTATGCCAACTGTGGCAAACATGCACACGTGAAATTAAACTTCTTTATTATACACAGTAACTGCTTGTTCTGTGAAGAACAGGATCTGCTGCTTGTTTGCTTTCACTTTATATTTTAAGTTTCTTTAAGAAGACATTCTAGGACAGAAAGAAGCTTCCAAAGTGACAGGCAGGAGGGTGGTAAAGTCACATCACAACACAGGTGGCTTGCACCTCAGCCAGGCTGCTGAGAGGGACAGGAAGCTGGTAGCCAGATCTACTGGAGGTGGAAAGAAGAGCTTCTCAAGAACCAGGTACCAAACTTATTTTGGAAAGCCACTGAACTGACTGAAACATAGACGGTGACAAGGATGCACTTGCAAAGTCATAATCAAGAATGGGAGATTTGTATCAAAAACTCTCAATTACATTTCATTTGACTTCTCTGCTTTGAGACTCTGCTTTTTAAAAAGCTATTCTAGGTGATATTCTGATTATTATTTTTTTTTCCCCTCTCCTTACTTTAGAAGCATTTAGGGTTTTTTTGGTGAGCTCAGTAAAATGAGGCTTATGCATATCCACACAATACACGTGCAGCACACATAACCAAAGATTTTACTAGTCCTTTCAGCTAACACATACATGTACTTTTATTTTACACTGTTCTAAAATCAGTAAAAGACAAACTCCTTCTCTTAGACTCTTCTACCATGGGATTTAGTAAATATTAACAGAAGAATCCAAAGCAGAGAAAGACAGAAAGTAGAGGAATATGCAATGATACCAGTCTACAAACTTCATTGTATGTCTCATAATCACTTCCACAGCGAAGCTGAGCACCTACATAGTACTGAATGCAATGCTTGTTTTCCAATAAGACAGACACAGCCAGATGCTCTATTTTGTATACTGCATACAGCTGGAGAAGTCCTGTAGCGATGCTGTACATCCATTGCAGCAGCATTTGTAATGTAGCCACACAGACTCTAGTGGAGCTCTAACACATCAAGGTCTGGAAAGTCGTGGTGGAGGCTAACATACCTTTGAGAATCACTTCAGTTTCTCTGGGTTGGAACTGTAGTCCCATGCTCTCATCAACAGAAACGGCATACAGGATTCCCCAAAGCATTCTGGCAGCCCAATAGTTAAGACCCTTCTGTGTTTAAGGGTTCAGGCTGTCATCTCTTCACGACAGAATGTATTGTAAGGGAGAATATAGTTATGGAACTATCAGCAATGCAAAGCAGCTGTGGCTGAGCCTCCTGGATCTGCACTAAATGTGTATTTGGGAGTTTACTTTTGACTAGGTTTAATATGTTCCCCTTAAGTAATTATTCCCACCAGAAAATGCACTATAAAACTATCCAAAGGAAGATCATGCAGTACTGAAAGACCAAATCATAGTCCTTAAGCACATCAGGTGCACCCTGAGCAGAGCTGCTGCTTTAGTTGCCACTGAAATGAATCTAGTTTGCATACACCAAAGCCATCGTGTGGACCAAACCAACATGCAGGTGAGGACTTTACTTCCCAATTGCCCTATTCCAAACAGAAATGTTAACGTAGCCCAAAGCAGCTGAGGTTGCTGGAATCGATACCAATACTTACTCAAATAATTTGACTATCTATTTCACTTGGTTTATATTAAAGTAGTTGAGGTCCTTGTGAAGAACCTGCATTTCTTTCATTTGCAAACAAACCCAAACAAAACAGTCCAGGAACTATTGAGGCAAGCAGGAACGGGAAGCACGAACAGTCAAGACTCCACAGAGCCATCACTCTGTAAGCAGTCAGATTCTTAAAACATACACAATGTACCAAACAACAATCACTCTGATTGTCTGTGTACCCATGTATTCAATCAGTGTAGTTCAAAGCACCGGAAAAAACACTCCTATAAGGCTGAGCACCTATGACTGGGCACCAACTTTTTCTCTGGTTTGTTACCAGAGAAATGGTAACAAACTGAGCAAATGCATTTTCCTTACCAGTAACAAATTGAACCACTCCTCAGCACGTGAAGTTACAGCTATCCAGTTACTGTTCAGGAGGCTGAGTTTATCCTCCACTAGACTTTCTTTTCCTTTCAGCACTGTCTTCAAATTATCCCCTAAATCACTGATGCTCTTAAGATGGACCTGGCGTTTCTCAATCTCCTTCCGTGTTGCCTACATGAACAGAATAAAAAAAGAAAAGCTCAGGAAATTAAAAATTCTCCACAATAAGATTGTGAAATATTAAAAGAGCCAGTATGTTTGCGCTAAAATACACGCTCCATTTCCAATAGGGAGAGAAAACATTCTGTGAAGAACAGTAAGTAAAAAGCAGATTGTTCTTCTTTATCTCTGATATATTTGTAAATGTTTTTCATATACTCACAGTCTTTTTGGTAATAGTTTCATTTTTAAAAGAGTGAATTACCTCTCATTCCAGTGTTCAAAACATAGTTTTAATAATATTAATCAAGTATCCACATTTTACAGTATTTATATTGAGATTTTTAAAGTTATTTGCATGTAATAAAATAGCATTGTTATCAAATAACACATAAAACTTACATAAAAATTGGGACAACAGAGCATCACGATGATATCCTGACTTAGAGAACTCCATTGAAAATACTCTAGTGAAAACTTTTAATATTCCTTCAATATTTCTAAATGCAATCTTTTTCAGCAGAAACCATGCTTTTCTCTCCTGTTAGATTTTTTTTTTCCTAAGTGCAAAAATGCATCCTTTCATTACATTCGCTTGGGATTTCACTTTGCGAACTGCAGTACTAAAATAGGCTATTGTCCACAGCTCCTCTAAGCTTGAATGACTAAAATACATATCCAGTGTCAAAAGATCAGATTTGCAGCATCTCCTGCCACTATTGTCTTGCTTTATATAAACAGATCTAAATGATCTATAAGGTCACATATTTTACTTGTTATTCTTGTCTTAGTATTTATTGTAACATGCAAGAAGTCTAACAAAAGGAGCAAATCCGAACATATTTAGACAACATGTAAAAACCCGGGAATTTAATACTAAATAATGAGATGACACAATGCAGAATATAACAAACTTGTTGACTATCCAAGGAGCAACAAACTTGTTGACTATCCAAGCACAAATTGCTTACACCTAATACCACATATAACCAGTTTTATGAGATAAATTTATCTGAGCTCTATGGCACCTGCTAGCAAGGATCTAGGCATATATGATCTCTGCTTATAATATAAATCTCCAAATAGGAATGAAGTGGTCCAAACTGAATGCAAACAAAAGTTAGGGGAAATGTAAGAATCACTAGTCTCCAGAGACCCTGATTTCTCACAGATGACTTGAACACACTTAAAAGAAGAACCACTTATAATCAAACTGTAATCACAATTCTTCCATCTCAGGATCAACACTGTTACTGCAGTAGAACTATATCACCTCCATGCTATCAGACATCCCATGGTCACACATCAGTATTATTTTGTTGATAATATGTTGTTCGGAAACGTAGACTTTTCAGTTCACAATAAAGACAATACAGAAATTACTCATTTTGGCTTAACAGCACCTCCAACTTATTGGCATATGTTACGCTTAAAGCAGTACCTTGCTTCCTATGCTTAACAGAATTAATGATCTGACTTTGTAATGTTATTTCACAGAAAAGGTTATACACTTTCATTTCATGTAAGTGAGAAATTTTCCACATTCTAGCAGTTTTATCCAATACAAAGGATTTGTAATACAACCAAGACATGATTAATGCAAAAAATTAACTATAAACTACAGAACTATGAAATTTGAAAATCAGTTTCAAATTTCAACAGGTTCTTGTCAGATCAAAGGAAAAATATGCCCCCTTCTAGTATAATTTTATCTGTTTCACAGGAGGTATAAAATGTCATCGTAAAATAGAATAAGACAAAGAATGTAATTTACCTCCAACACAGGATGGAAAATTTTGATCAGCTATATTACTTTTTCTAAAAAAAAAAATAAATTAAAAAAAAAAATAATTGCTTCCATTTGCAAAAGATTCTCTGAAGCACATTTATTAAGGTTGTGGTTTCCTATGCATTTTGCATGCATGAAAATTCAGACCAGTCTTGTGCTATATATAAAAATATTAATCCCAACTAGAAATGTAAATAGATGGATGAGATAAATGTCTGTTGAATAAAACTGCTACCCAAAAGCCAAATGTATAATTCCTGATGTGTAACAAAAAGTGTAAGAGTGCTTTGCCTGATCCCAGGAGTTGTTCCTTTCAAAGTAAATAAACAATGTAAACCAAAGAACTAGGTGCACCTCTGGGTGATATGAATATTATCACTCCTGTGCATTAGAAAGTAAGGGACATAAATAATGAGATCAGTAAAAATCATACTTCCCCCACCTTCTTAAAAAAAAAACAACCAAAACAAACAAAAAACCCCCACCCCATAACACTGAGGCCCTCAACACCACATCAAAGTGAAAAAGCCACCTTCAGCAATATTTCAAATCTCAATTATTCAAAGTTCTTATCTATAAAATCCTTGACCCTCTGAATACAGCTGAAATACTAGCAGGGTCTGTAAAGACAGCAGGATTCCATGCTTCATTGTCAGCTAGGACCTCCTCTGTATGAGACAATGTGTACTGGGTAAACTAACAATGTTTTTTTTTCAATTCTTTAAAAATTTTGATAACATATTTGTTTGTTGTTTTTTTTTTTCTTAATTTACTTTTCTTCATTATATTCTTCAGAATTCCCTTCCCCTTTTCAGTATTACTAGACCGTGACAGTTTACATACACTTAATCCATTGCAATATGACAGATATCATTGGTAAATTTTCTGTAATAAAAAGACAAAAGGACTGCTATTAATTTAAAAGTGCTATATAACACATAAAAAATGTGTCATGATCCCAAGATAAAACTAGGATTATTTCATTAAAACTCAGGGATTGGCTTTCAAAATCCACTAATTTTTAAGAGCAAGTTCTGATATTCAGTGAATTGTTCTTCATTTATCACCCTTCCTTGCATGTTCTTGGGAAATAGAAGAGCATATTTCAAAATTAAGGGGAAAACCCCAACCTTGCTGGATCAAAACCCCCTTCTGGTTGCCCTAAGATCAGATTGCATTTCAGCTGTGCAGTTTATTTGAAAATATGCAAGAAAGATGTAGAACTTTAATTTTAACTACAGAATTAGAAGTGTTAAGTTTCTAATTTTAAAATGACATTTTAAAACATCTGACACCTTAAAAAGCCAAAAAGCCCCAAAATCTCAAATACCATCACCACGGGTATAATATGAAACATTAACAAATAAAGTGGTGAAATTCTTCCCAGAAGGACTAAGAAATTTATACATTTCGAATTGTGTGTTTATCAGTGTCCTGGTTTCAGTGGGATGGAATTAATTAACTTAGGAGCTAGTACGGTGCTGTGTTTTGGCTTTGATGTGAGACTTTTCAGTTCCTCAGGCCTTGCTTGCAGAAAGGCTGGAGAGGCACAAGGCATGAGGAGAGGACACAGCCAGGGCAGCTGACCCGAACTACCCAAAGAGGCATTCCATACCGTGGGGCACCGTGCCTGGTACATGTGCCTGGGGGGTGGCCAGGGAGGACAGGTCACTGCTCGGGCACTGGCCGGGCATCGGTCGG
>JAVJGJ010000014.1:84801665-84814912 GCA_035590215.1 Microhierax caerulescens | reverse complement strand
CCGTGCCTGGTACATGTGCCTGGGGGGTGGCCAGGGAGGACAGGTCACTGCTCGGGCACTGGCCGGGCATCGGTCGGTGGGCTGTGAGCAGTTGCCTTGTGCACCACGTGCTCCTTTCCTCCTTTCCCTCTGGATTTTACTCTTTCCCTTCCCCTTTTCATTATATCTGCTATTGTCATCGTTGTTATTATTGTTCTTTCATTTTTATTCTGTTTCAACTATTAAACTGTTTTTATCTGAACCCTTGAGTTTTACATTCCTTTCCAACTCTCTCCGCCCCGTCCCTCTGCGTGAGGGGGGAGTAAGTGAGCGGCTGCGTGGGGCTTAGTTACCAGCTGGGGTTAAACCACAACAATCAGGATGAAACTATGTAACATAAATAAAATATATACACCTTAGAAGTTGGGAAGAAACTAATTTTCTGATGCAATCTCACATGGCATTTTGGGGGAATGGAACTATGTAAATGAAAGATTTAACTAAGCATCACTCACCCAGAATTCAGTTGCAGCTGTGAATGTTTGTCAGCAATGTTCAACAATGTTTTAAAACAGATTACATTCACTCTGCTATTTGTCATTGTAGCGGTTATTACATTCAGGTTTTTACCCTTAGGACTAGTATATTTATCTATAAAACAAAAGTTTATTCAAGTGTGTGTTGCCTGCTGGGAGACAAAGGTTCCATTAATACTTACAGGAAAGATCTCTTCATTAAAATGCGTATATAAATTATACAGATTATCTTAAGAGGGGAGAGAGAGAGATGGCCATCTTTTCTTTACATTTCTTCAGATAGGATCACAACAGAGGAGAGTTAAAGATGATAGCAATCTCTCCATTCAAATTTCTGAAATGACAGAATTCTGAAATATCTCTTTAGCAGAAACTTGTACTTTCATTTTTCTGAAGGGCCAGTTATGGTTATTTGATACAGGATACCACAACAGAAATTCTTTTACCCAAAAAATTAATTTGTATTTCACTGAATGAAATATTACCTTCGCTTTTAAAGGAACCATTATTATTCTCTCACTTGTGTTTCTCAGAAAAATGGTGGTAGCATGCCTTAATCAAAACTGGGAGTTTGCATCACCACTGAACTCCCAGGACCTGAACATTTCCAAGAGAAATGACATCTAGGATCCTGGCACCCAGGAAATGAAAGCAATCAGCCAGGTCCTTCTTTGTTAAAACTATGCATGCAGAGCTTGCCCCAGGTGACCAGTTTCTAATCCCCATCCTGGTAACACCAGGAGGAGAGGGAGAGAGAGATAGGACCAGCTGAGCTTCCCTTATACCAGTCCCTCCAAAACCTCAGGAAAGAAGCTGTAGTGTAAAATGAAAGTCTTATTTAAGAAAAACCACTTCAGATGGTTTGAAACCCGGGTGGAAGCCAGATTGCTCTGCAGTGTACAAAGGCACAGGGACAAGCTTTACTGAGAGGTTTGTAGTTGCACACAACAGTATTTTACATATGCATCCATAGGATGGCAGGTTGAAGCATGTTAGCCTAAGTCAGTGCAGTTCCCTGTGCAGGTATGTATACTTTGAGTGGGGTTCACAGAGTGCTCTCTGACCCTGCATGCTCTTTGCCTTTCAGTGTACCAGGAAATATTAGGGGGGATTGGTGGTTGGTTTTGGTTGTTTCCCCCCGGCTCTTGATGTTTTGTAAGGAAGTGAAAATCATAACCTCCTTCACATTAGCAAATCCTAACTAGGCATTATTTATCTTTGAAAACAGAAGCTACGTAGGAACGGCTTTCTTCTGAGGATGTGGTGCAGAGGGTTCCTGAGCTATACTTCACAATGATAAAACTACCATGTATCAAGTTGAGCTGCTTATGGTTTTTCAAACAAACCAGAATTGCGACTCAATGCAGGGATTGTATTTTAATTGTGCTAGTCATTAGCATATGCAGATTAAAAGAATTCATCACCAACAAATGACTGAAGAGAAATTCTATGTGCCTGTACGCTGCCTGTGCGCTGTCGATTACTTAGAAGTAATCTTTGTAATTTGAACCTCTATAAAAGAAATGAGTTAGGTGGCTCAGCTTTCACGGGTGGGATTACAGAATTAATCAGAAGCTGACATTATGGCCTTCTCAGTGGCTGATTGTACATATTTATTTGTTAATTCACAGCACATCTTTTAGTTTTATTGTGTTCTGGCCACTGACTATGAATCAGTTGACACAATTTTCAGATCATTTTCTTTTACTGATTTTACTGACAGGAAATGTGTTTCTAAATGTGTTAGCTAATGTAATTCTAAGTACTTCAAGTCAACTTTATACTCACTCATATTATACACTGTGCTAAAATATAACATTGAAGCACTGGCAGACTCATACTGCTGATAGTAGGGAGTGATACAGAACTTTTTCTGGTAATACCATCTGCCATTTCCTTTTTGAGAACATGGTTTCCTGGCAATCTATTTCTTATCAGGCCAATTCCTGATTAAAAGACAAATACACCCCCCCCCCCCCCCAGTTAACGTCTTCAGTGATAAATGTGTTCACTAAATCAGACTTCTAATTATGAATGGATTTCTAATATACAATGTTTAATGACTATCTTCCAACCCGCATGTCATTTTCCTTATCTATTGTAACAGAATTGAATTAAAATTGAAAGATTTAGCTTGTCTTTACTGAGTAAAAAGGCAGGATTTACAGTCTTCAGTATATTGCCCATCTAATTTCACATAACTCAAATTTTTGTTCTATCTTTAGCAAAAATCTAGACAGGAACAACTAAATCACACATTTCCTTTTATGCCCAGATTAATGCTATGTTTCATTAATGTAATTTCCAACTCAAGATAGATATTCCTTTCTATGTCTAGGTGTTTATACCTTTAAGACAATGTTTGCATTCATGATTTTTTTTATTCTAACCTCTATAATTATCTTTGAAAGCCTCTGAGTTCTTTTCACTTTTTAGAAGTCTTGGGTACTGAAAATGAGTAAGTGCAGTAATAAATATAACTGCTTCCTTGTGATATAAAGAAAAAAGATTATGAGTTCTCAGCTTAGTTATACTGACAGCAGCACACATCCAATTTTCAGTTCATTCGCACTATTGAGTTCTTCTCTCTCTCCCTCCATTTTCTACCTTAATTTTTTTGCAGACTTTCCTCACAACGGGAATCTGCTGGGCTTAATTCATCTCCCAGTGCATTTCATTAGATCAGTTACTGTCCTCGGCAGCCTACTTACCCAAGCAGTCAAAAGTCCAAATTTACAACATTAATCAGATACTGTGAGGATGTGGTTCGGGGGACTGAATTATTGATGTACGATTTTGTATGATGCCTCAGTGAAATCCACACAGAAGTATCAGTATTGTATTTATTTATGAGGTACTCACAAGCATTCTGAAGTGTCTAGGATAATGCGCAGCAACTCCTGCCTCTTGGCGGGAGCAGATTCTTAAGGAAAAAGTATACGCACGTCACAATTTCTGCAAATACATTTGGAAGGTTGGGATCTGCCATGTATGCTATCTGTTGGATTGCTCAAAATCAAAACTATGCTTATATTTATGTGAATATTGGTTTGTATTTCCTAAAGAGAATCTTAATAAAGGAATTCTGAAAGCCACTCAGTATGTACATACTGCAACAAGAGGCAGCTGCTCTCATGAAAAGTTTGTTTATTCTTATTTTAGTGATGAATTGACTGAAGGAGAAAAGCTGATATCCTATATGAGGTCAGACTGCGGTGAAGGCTTTGGGCAGGACTGGAAGCCAAAAAATGCTTTTTACCAGTTTTTCCTGCAACCCTTTATGCATTAATTCCTTGTGAGAATTCACAATACTGAAAGACATTCTTTAAGATTAATAGGTGGAACGGCTCTCATTTGATATATTTTTCATTGTAATATTTCCTATTATTTTAATTAGCTCTTGTTACATTTTTTGATTGTCATGAGATAAAAATATGTTGTACTTGTTGTAACAAGTGTAATACATAAGAAGGACTTCCCACTGTGTAACTGCACTGATCGTCAGGATTTAGGTTCTAATTACGCAGCTTCTGAAGCATTAAAGTTCATATCTAACAATTAAATGACATTAAGGACAAATCTTTCTATTTATACTGCTGTGAAGCTATACACATCTGGATTAATTTTGCTGAACGTTCAAGCAGGAACATACAGTGTACATTTCTGTTTCTGTAGAGCTGTACTTTCTTCCTTTATTGACTGGATCTATGAACTGAGTAACCGGTAGGTTAGTTTGGAGGCATTAAAACAATATGATTGTCTAACCCATCTCTTAAAAATCTGACACGTGTCCTTTATTATGGGTATTAAGTTCACAATATCAATCAAAAGTAATGACAGGAACTGCACACACTTTACTGTAGGAAAAGCACCAAGAGATAATGAGAGAACATCAAGCAGCAATTGTTTGTTTTAGGGACTGAGGTTTTGATTTCAAAGTCAAAGCAGACATATTCAAAGCAGTATTTGTAAAATAATAATAGCAAAAGTTGATCTTTTTATATTTTTGGATACTACTTTTAAAATATTGTCCACAGTGGAAAAAAAAAAAAATAAAATCCAAATCTCACAAAAGACTTGCAGACTTTTTTGTTATGAGTCTGTAAATCACCAGTGCATTTCAAGGCTATAGATCTGAAGCTTGAAAGGGGCAGTTAAAGACTGGGAAAAAAAAAAACCTCAAAAAACCAAAACTCAAATAGAGCAAACCACAAAGCAAGTTTTACGCCAGTGCCACCTGGACAGTCTTCAAAAAAAATAAGTAAGTTTGGCTGTATATTATTTATTACTATTTCTATAATGCATGGTTAAATGGCAAAATGTTTAAAGGTTTCCTCATATTAAACAAAGCAGAAGTGGTAAATTTTTGCATAAAACCCCAATACTTTTTAAGGGTTTTTTTGTTGTTTGGTTTTGAAATTATATAGGAACATCTATCCAAAATGCTGCTGGCTGTACATAATTATTTGAAATTTTGAAGCTGTGGATAATGCTGAGCCTATTTTCCTCTAATGCACAGATTTTTGTATGTGTGTACAATGAAGACTTGGTTAATGTTCTGAGTTAGGCTGGATTTTTACTACATATGCAGAGTTTAAACCAGATTAGCTAGGTTTGAATGATACTGTGCTAAATCTTAACATCACACAGAGATACACAGTTTGATGTAGAACTCTTGCATTCCTCAGTGATTCTCTAAGATGCTTATCAAAACTGTGGCACATATAGTAATTTTGAGGAAAGTTCATTTTAGACTTTAGGTTTTAATCTAAAATAAGAGTTCAAGGTGAAGTCTCACAGAAGTAAGAAGCCTCCAGAAAAAAAATGAGCTACCAACCAAAAAGGGTAAGAAAATACATACACCACTTCCTGGCTGCTCTCTGAGCACGTGCAACAGAACAGTGTTCTTATACACTTCATCTTTCATCCACTGGAGCTGGTTTACTGTTTAATACTCCTTAATCATGAGTAGAATGGGATGAGAGAGAAAGGAACCTCTATTTATATGGATACCGGATGGATAACATAGTACTCTGAAAAATTAAATTCTAACTTCAAAGTCGTCTCAGTGAAGGTTACTGCAATATAACAGTGAATTGTGCTGTTGATATATGCAGAGACAAGATGGTTTAACATTTTCTGAGCATTAACATTAGGATGAGATAATGCCATAACTGTTACAAAGTTCCAATAATTAAAATGCAAGAATTTTTATTCTCTTTCTTTATCATGAAATAAATCTGTATTTCTGTAATAGGCATAAACTGAAATATACAAAGGTACAGTGAGTATTATGTTGTTACCTTGCCCCAGGCAATTTCAGCATCCAAATTGCTAGGCATCCCGTGCACAGCTGATCTCTTGGTCAATTCTGCATCTGTTGTTGCAAGCCATTCTGTTATTGCATTAATTTCTTTTCGTAGCTTCCGGGACAATTTCAAACATTTCTCTAACTCTTGCTTTTTCTCTGTTACCTGCAGAAAGAAAATTGTGGGGCTTAACTCCTTAGTCAAACAGGTTTAATGATTTTTATATACCATTTTCTATATGATACTTCTCTATTAAAGCTTAACTTGCAATTTCACAAGCCAAGCTGCACTTCTAATATAGTCATATCTTGTCTTAGTTCTCTCCATTTCTATGTGTGCTGCTAGAATGCAAACATTCTAATATAAAATATTAGATATAAAATAATATAAAAATGTAACATTAAAAATATATGTGTAAAGACACATTGAGTTTGAACTAGCAGTAGACATCTGCAAATCGCCTCCTTCATTTTAAAGTCATGGACAGAAAATTAATTTGGAACAACTGAATTTACAGGCTTTCCTTGAGACACAAAATATATATGTCAAAACCCCTCAAGGCATATATTTTCATATAGATAGCCATTTAATGATATTTAATCTTCAACATTTTTCTGTCTAGCTACACTACAAAGAAGAAGAAAAAATGCCAAAGGAAAACCAAAATCTTGAAACACTGAAATTATTGAACAATCTCAAACTAAGGCAGGACATTTAACTTTAATTTTTAATGTGCTGAATATTTTGGACATGAAGTATTATGGACAGTCTGTGGTGTGTTTGTTAAGTTCTTTTAAGCGTATCACATGGTACCTGGAAGAAAGGCTGAGTATTTATATTGTCTTGACTGTCGTACATTGCATTTTGGTATAACCTGGAGGAAAAGGAAAAATACAATTTTCCCTGCAAGCCCCTGAGTGTAGTCAGGGAAAGAAAGTTCCACATACTTAGTACAGAAGGCAGAAGAGTAAATGCAGAGATCTCAGATGAGAACCTACACCACAGTAGACATTAGGCAGCTAGCAGTTAGAAAATACAAATTAATAACTTCCATTGTGCTGAAGTTTAAAAAAAAGCCTGATCAAAGAAAGTGGATTAAAAGTGTTCTGTAGGTACCTAATATTTAAAAGGAATTACTAAGTACCTTGCACGTCAATTAGTAATCAAGTGAGATTGTAGCCACTGAATTTTATTTAATATTTTTAATCAGAAAATTAACTGTCTACAGTAGTGTCTGGCATCCAAAACTGGTATCAGTAGCTACGAAAAATATTTTGGGCTTTGACACTGTTTGAGTACAAGTGGTCACAATGATCAAGTTGATTCCTAGCTTGACTGCCAAGGAGAGTTTGAGGTTTTAAAATGTAATAGGATGTTAGGAGGTTAGGTACATGGCTTTCGCTATCCCTGAGTAAACAGATCAGATTTGCCCAGGGAATAAGCAATAAAGTGTCCCTGATCATATATTATAACCCTTTAGAGGCTTACTACTAAAAACTCATAACATTTCTTCTTCACTGCATATGGTTTATGTGCTTTCTTGTATGCCAAATTTATTAAATGAGACCTCAGAACTTAAAGTCAGGCCAAGAGATAAATCCCTGGGAAGGACCATAAAATTCAGCTTTTTAGAATTCTAGTCACATATGGAGCCAGGAATTCATGCCTGTTTTTCACCTCTTCTTCTGCTGAGTAGTAATAGTCATTGTAAATACCTATTTGCGGGTACTTACCAGCAGTGCAATGCAAAATGCACTACCTGAAATGTGATTGCCATTGTAAGAATTCTGAACACCCAGTATACTATAAAATGAAGTTACTGGTACATGCCCAAACACAGAGTATTTATGTTGCTATATACATCTCTAAATTTGGTATATAATATCAGTAATATTACAATATTTCCATATACATTGTACGTATTCAGCGGTTACTGATCAATCGGTTTCTGTTTCTACTTCCAATGTAAAGATGCATTTCTAAAGAAAAATAGGAAACAGTGCCCTCTAAAGGCCTTCTGTATCATCAAGTCGAATCAAATTACTATATTTTAGCTGTTAAATGATTTACTCTCAAGAATTCTTGAATGTAATAAAGAAAGGTGAAAAAAGGAAAGCAAGTATTTAAAGCAAAAGGCAGGTATTTTACAGCATTTTAGCCTTACAGCCATAAATTCCCGTGCAGCAGTGGGATTGTGCGTTCAGACCTGAGTGTAAGCCATTGAGCCTCCTGCACGCAACGCCCTTAGGAAGGCAGCAACACCGTTATTATCACCGCTTTCTCTGAGAGTCCAGCTCCCTGTTCTGATGAATTACCATAGAGAGATCTGACACAAGTGTGCTACACACCCTGCCTCACAGCCACTCACAACTAACCGACTACCGCAGCTGTAATACAGATGTTTGCATATACATCCAAATGTATATGCACTTGTGTCAGAGAGAGAGAACACGGACAAGTGAATACGTAAGCAAGCACAGGCATGGAAGAGTTATCATAAATGCAACCACTACACTATGATAGTCAAATGACACTTTGTTTGCTTGCAATTTCATCTCAAACATATTTACAACGAGACCACTGCTGAAGTCTCAAAAATGTTCACGCTTTTAAAGCATAATTGGCTAAAAATTAGTGGCAAAACTCAATGGTCTGAATAGCAAAAAACTCACTTCTTGACCAAAGAAAGGTTTAAGGTCTGATACTACCTAAGCAATTAGGGCTATTCAGAGGTGTTTATATCCATATGTGCATATGCAAAAAGAAAAAGAAGAAAGGAACAAATAAAAAAAACCAAACAAACCACTTCAGACCATTCCCTTCTCCTTAAGGGGAAGTTTCTATGCTCAGGGAATCTGAAGTTATGATACTTAAAGTATATAGAAAAAACAGAGTTTGTACAGAAATTATCAGAAAATATAATAATTTTCCTTTCCATTTGAAAGCACCAACACTTTTGCATTGTTCAACATGTTTAAATTTAAACTATTCCATACGCTGAAAGAACTGCTTAAGGATTGTTTTAAATATGGGCGGGCTTCCTGAAGCAGGAACTTACTGATAAGTTCCTGGGACTTACTAATAGTTATAACTATAATCAGTTTTCTCTTAAAAAGACTTTGACTCAATACAATCAATTAGAACTGATAATGGCTGATTCTTTTAGTTCTGTGTTTCTGGGCTTTTGTGACTCTTAAACTCTTAACTACCAAGCTGTGTAAAAGTAAATCTGAGAAATTACATCTAGGACAACAAAGCTAAACACAGCAATGCAGATTTCTGAGAAACATTAAGTTGCAATACGGCTCACTTCAGACCACTAATGGCTTCCTAATGGCACATTTTTATCTCTTCATTAGTTAAGAGAGGTTTCCTATAACAATGGCACCTGTCTGCTGTTACATCACACATAATGCAGGAATAAACACTACTGTCCTTTCTAAAAAAATGGAGAAAACAAATACCTAATCTCAAATGATAGCTATCCACATCTTAATGAAGCAGACTCTTCAGTTTTGTTGACACTCAAAAGACTGATGTATCCTGATACTTTTATTTTCTAGCAAGAGAGAGAACTGTTTTAATTCAGGTTTCCAAAATCAGTATTATCTCTGTCAAAAGTAATGTAACTCTTATTATTTTATTGTACTGTAGTCAGAGGGGCTTGATTATCATTATGTGTTTAAACCACATACTGGACTCATTTTCCTAGCTAGTAAAAATTGATGGGTTTAATAATTTAAAATCTGAAGAAATAATTTGCATTTTATCCTGTTTTGTATATTTTAAGTATATAACTTTTAGAAATAAACAGCTATATCTGTCACTCACATGCTTCATTCAGGCAGTTAAAGCACCAAATTTACTCTAATCCTCCTGTTTCTAGAATTTCTGTGGATAATTTTAATGAGGGCAAGAAGAAGAAAACAGAGTAATGAAGAATAGTTGTTAATTGGGTTAGTTGTGTGAAGTCTTCTTTAGGACAATGGCACAAATCCTCTACAGAGCTCAAAGCATCCTTGTAGAGCACTGTGCTTCAGGAGCCCATAGCCCATTCCACAGATAATGCAGACCCAATAAAAAGCTTTTAGGGATTTTTTTTTTTTTTTTCAATCACAGTCTTGTTAATCTTGGTTATTAGTCTGTCTTTCCTACTGTCTGTTTAGTTGACTTTTAGGAAAAAATGAGTAAAGAAAACATTTTCCTGTTGGAAACAGCAGGTAACACCATTTAAGTGCATAAGATTTGAAAAAGAAATAGATGATGTATAGATGGAAATTTTACACAAGGAACGAGAGTGCTTGGGAAATTAATAGATTGATTCTACAGAGTTAATTATATGTAAATAACATTATTGGCATCATAAGGTAAAAGTCTGCCACATTTTGAGAACTATTTGGCTTTTCCTGTAGGCAAAACTGACATTCTATAAAAGATTATTGGGAAAATTTTCAAGTAGTCCTCATAATCATAGGCTGACATTCATCAAGTGGTCAAACTGAGTATGTATAAATATGAGATTTAAAACAAACACACAAAAAAGTTGTATTCCAAGACAATACTTTCCTCACCACTGCGCTCAAAAGATGATGTCTTACTTTTGCCCAACATGAAGAAATTTGATAAACCCTACTGAATGCAGGATGACAAAAGATTAAATTCTAAACAAGGGTTCACTGGTATCTGAGAAGTATACCTATGTGACAGTTATTTCACTATCATAACTAAACAATATTCTATGTGGCTTATCTATTAAGATACGGTGGAAAGTAAGTTAGCGTTGTACATGACATTTAAACCAGGGAATGGTTAGAACACAGGGAATGGTAACTGAACACGTGTAGTCCAGAGAGCAGAAGCAGCAAAACAGAGCGGTACACAAATGCCTCCTGAGGAAAGCTGAACCTTTAATAATTATATATATATTATCAATATATTAGCAATAATCTTTGGTCAATAGATTTTTGAACAGCCACAAATAGAAATTATATACTTGAAGAGCTGTACCATCAGAAGCAGAAGGAAATTAAAAAGTAGCATTTTCTCTTTCATGAAGTAGATGTTTAAGTAGAATGTGAAAAACCCACAAACAAAATGTATTTTTCTGACCTGAAGTGTTTAGAAACAAGTGACAGTTTGAGACATCAAAAAGAAACATCACCCTCTTATTCCTAAAAAACTATGAACTATAAGAAAAAATAAATTAAAACATTAAGAAAGTGTAATTTTAAACTGCGATAAAGCAGTTTTATATTGTTCTAGAAGGTTATTTTTTCTCAGAGCAACGGAATCCCCATACTGATGATTGCCTTTGCTTCCTTTCTTTATGTCCCACCTTTTAGAGAATGTGAGGGCCTTGAAAGGAGCTAATAACAAACCTCGTTTCCTTACCATACCATGATTACTCTTCACTTTGCTACTTAAAATGAGAGCATAGTTTTTATTAAAAACAGAGCTTACCTTTGCACCCAATTCATTATATTGCAACTTCAAAGCTGTAAGCCTTTCATCCAGTTCTTTTGGGTTCTCTGTCTGCTGCTTTTGAACAATCTGCCTCCCAGTTTTTATCACTGTTTCCACTTCAGATTTCACTTCGCTCAGGCTTTTATATAATTTCTAATTAAACAGAAATATGAAAGTGAAACACCACCATTGAAATAAGCGAACGAGAAAAGACTATTCAAGATATTATAAAGATGCACTAGAAGCCTTTACATTGTTTGCTGTATGAAAACACCATCATGCATGACTCTAAGCACTTTCCACCCCATCTGAAAGCTAAAGGAGTTGAGAGGTACCATGGCATGTGACCAGACAATAGAGGAAACTCACTCTGAGTGCGTGCATGTATTTAAAAAAAGTTTATATGAAAAAATTCATCAGTTTCTAAAGCAGAACTCAATAAATTCAGGACAGCCTATCTTTACTAATATAGTGTCTTCAAAGACTTGTCACCAAAAACTACGGTAGAAATAGTACAGATAAGAAAGTACATGTCATCTAATTGTTTCAAGATATGACAAAGGTTGTTTTCAAACTGATTTAGATAATGCAGTATAACAACAGATGTATTCTGTCAATTCTTGTGGCTTGTTGGATGTATTTAAACTACAAATAGCCACTAAATTAATTTAAAAATCTGACAGATTTCATGCTACTAAATCAAGAGACTGGTAGGATAGAGGATTTTCCCATATACTAAGTGTTAATGCTGTTCAAAAAATTAAATAATTTAAAAAACCCCACCCAAACACAAAGAAGTAGAATTATGAGGTCAAGCCAAAATATATTATTTAATTCACTGCATTTTCATGAATTATTTCAATGACCAAGCAAAAAATAAGGGATAAACAGCTGTTCAGTAAGTGATGGCATGCAAGCAATCTGTAAACACTGTACACTTCATTAATACTACAAATAAATTACACTAAGAAAAATGAATACATTTTTTCTTTCCATATGCAGAAAGTTGGTACCATCATCTAAGAGAATGACTTGGTAACTCAACCCATTTAACAGCCACAGAAAGCCCCAAATAACATTCATTTAAGTAGAGTGGAAGTTTAATTTATTTTTCTTTTTCTTTTTATTTTAAATAAAAAATTCTGCCATGGATTGGAAATTCCACTGAATTCCACAGTGGAAAAAAGACTCCACAGAGACACACAGTGTTCATTACCACACAGGTAAGTGAAGACTGGCAAACAAAGATGTTGAGAAGCTTAAGTGTTGAGAAGTCTAGCTGAATTCTGTGTTCCAGCATTTTGCCATTATGTGTTGAAAAATAAATTTACTGCCCTGTATACTGAGACAGAACTGCAAAAAAATTATGCAGTACTTTCTTAGTCTGTAACTTTTTGAGTTTTTCTTTTAGTAGCATTATCTCCTGCAATGTAAAATCTTTCTCTACTATGTCTGGACAGTAAAGTCAAGATTTTTTGTCCAGCGGATCTGACAACAAAATAATCCCAAGTGCATTTTCTCCTTAATATAAAGTTAGTTACTAAGCCAATTCTTAACATGGTTATTATTTTATTTACTTAAAGATAGTATGTATATAGTCCATGTCCTTTCTAGGTGCTTAATATGATAAATATATATTCTTCATCACTAAAAACCTGTCAAGAGGTTGCATGATGTACATTGACTAACATCTGATGGGATACTATGACCAGATTTTGTAAATAGGAACAGTATGAAATTCTTTGTAGATAAAGATACTCTAAAACCACTGTAAGTCTTCCACAGAATATGACAGGGCTGAAAAAGCTAGCTGCCGAGCGAAGAGAGATTAACTTAGTACAGTGCATCTAATTACTGTGTCATTTTGATAAGAATGTGAATCTAATGGTAATTGCATTTAAAACTCCAAGATATGTAAAGAAATAACATTGACTAGTTCCATGCTTATTTTTTTAATCTA
>JAVJGJ010000014.1:84762384-84790273 GCA_035590215.1 Microhierax caerulescens | reverse complement strand
CAAGGAACCCTGATGTCACTTGAACTTAGAATGAACAACAAATAGGTGAAGTATTTCCTATGGGTATGCACCATAGAAAGAGTGGCAATTTACTAGTCTCAATTTGATGTATAAACTTCCACAAAAAATACACTAAATATTATAAATTACATTTTGTTATGTGTGTGGCAGCAAAGGGATTAGGTTGAAATAAAGTTGCTAGAATTAACCACACTTCCTTTTTCCCCCTTCTGATTTCTCTTCAAAGTCCATTGCAGAAAAACGATTCACTAAATTTCTGTTTACTTCTTACAAACCTGGTTTATAAAACTTGTTCCTGTACAGAAAGGTTTTTTTTTCATTCCATGACAAAAAAATAGCCACATCCTCAAGTAGAAACATGCCCTATTTTCTCCACGGGAAACTTAGCAGGAGACATAGAAAGGCTTTCCATTCTAAAGTAAAGATTTATGGGAACAGAGGGTGATACACGGGAGACAGGCAGCTCCTTAAAACGAGTACACTTGGGTGATACATAGCGAACAGAAAGATTTTTATACCTCTCTCTGACCTTGCAGGGCTGGTCCTTTCCTCACAAGATTTCCTTCCCACCTAGCACCTTTCAGTGGCATCCTGAGGGACAGGCAGCATTTATGGCAGGTAGCCTCAGGCAAACCCTGAAGGCCGGCTGGGGCAGTGTCCCCTGCTCTTGCAGGCACTCCTGCCGAGCGAGGCTGCATGCCCCAGCCCAGGGGTAATGTCCTTTTCTTTCCCACTGGACTCTCAGAAGCTGCTCCCAATTCAGCACATTTATTTTCTCCCAGAGAGAAGGTTTTCTCCCTAGTTTGGAGGGCGCCAGAAAATAAACATACTGCTCCCTTGTCATAGACATTTTTAAGCAGAACATGCTATGCAAAACACGCCATACAACAGAAACTAAGTACTTATACTGTCCTCTAGTACCTCCACATCCCTCTATCCATACTGCACATTCTCCAAAGAAATACACCAGGCACTACTGGTACTGGTGACTGAATAGCCAGAGTAGTAAATCCTTCAGCAGTGAGCGGTAGATCTGAAGACAAGGGCAATTACAATACCTTAACTTTCTTTCACTGTTTGTTCCCTGAAAACAAAGTTTAAATTTAGCCCAGAACATCACTTTTCTACAATGGATTTCACGAAGATCAACTGCATAAAAAGGGCTGCCCTTCACAGCAACCCTACGAGCTCTGCAGTGGCACAAGATGATGATGACAATATGACATGATTCAGGCAAAACGATGAACTTCTCATCACCATCTGCTTTTTTGTAAATCATTATGAACTCATATTATACTAGATTACGTTTGTAATTAATGAGTCTTTCACATAACTCTTACACCAAAATTACCTGGGTAGGAATCTAGAAATTAGCAAATTTGGCTTTCTTGAACTGTAATGAACAGCTTGCCAGCTCTTCTTGGAGTATTAGGTTTTCTGATTTGTATTTCTATAAATGCTACTTATCTTGCCTAACAGCTCTCAAGAATGATGCTCAGTTTAACCTCATATTTGCTTATTTTTGTGATTCCTATCAATGTGTAAGGAGTCAGATCTTTGTCTAATGTATGGAGAAAATAAAACATTCAGAGAGCATTCTGGTAATTAATTTTTATAAATGGAAACATGATTCTAGCAGACATAAAAAACATTTCTGAAGCCATTTCAGAACTGTTAGTGGTTAGCTCTGAAAACTCTTAAAGGATAAATAAAGTACCAGAAGATTAGAAAAATTAAGTTGAAGTACACATATTTAAAAGTAAAAAAAAAAAAAAAAAAAAGTGCCAATGATGTCACACCTTTGCAAAACAAGAAGAATAGTTTATAAACACATACAGAAGATGCTGTTATAATGGGAATAACATAGAGGTGAGTTGCCACAAGAACAGTATAATTACTTTTGGGCAATACTCTGCAAGAAAGAATAACTGAAGAGTACAAATAAGAAGAGCGAAATGAGAAGAGAGTATAGAAGTATGATTGACAAGGCAAGACTGAGGAAATCGGACATGACAAATGTAGCTTTTGCAGTCAAAACACAGTTAATGGAGTGTTCAGATGCTATGGTGTGTAGAGTGTGAGAATCCATACAGTACAGATATCTGCATAGATGTTCCATATTCAAAACAAAACATAACTTTACACTTCTGAATAATGCTTGTCAGCTATTCCCTCCTTGACCACCGATCTACACATTGCTGAACAAAATAATTCTCACTGTTTACAGCAGAGGATAAGTTTAAATACCTTTAACATCAGACATCTTACTAAGTTGACAACTGTGAATTCCTTGCCCCAAAATATTAGCCTGAAGGCAATGAAGCACAGCATTATTTTTGTTAAGTAACACATTGCACCACTGCACTACTGAACAACTCTGCCATTATATCACCACTTTAACTTTGGTTTTGAACATAGCACAATGATATTTAAAAAACAGATTAATAACCATCTTAGAATATAGTCAGGTATGTAGTGTTTATCACTACAGAACTGAAATTAAAGGAGTTTTTGAAAAGGCAAACTATATTACTTCTGTTTTTCTCAGATACACAATATTGTTCATTTATTCTCCACATTGTATTTTACGTACGTCTACAGGGAGAACAACAGACAAATGATTCGTGACATGCAGGTGAGCAATGAAGTAAGTGTATTTACTGTCCCACTATATAACCCCCCACCATGTAATCGCCCAGACTAAACAGAAATACAAAGTGGAGAATCTCTCTCCCATCATAATTTATTTAGTAACAAAGCTACAAATAATTATCTGAGAAATATTTTGTCACATAAATGTCACATTTTCAATACAGATTTGTTTTCTTCATGTCATTTAAAGAGTACTTGAAAAAAAGTTAGCAACTTGCAAATGCTTGTGATGATGACACTCCCTGTATTTTCTTGGCAAATTTAGAGGAATTAAAGAGGCTTCAGTTGGGATCATGAGATCAGGCCTACAAACAAATAAACTTTCCTTCTGGAATATTGTTTTAGACTTTACCTCATTCCAGCTTTTTTCATCATTATACCTTGTGGAATCTGAACCGATTTATCTGTGTGGTCGCTGTTAGATTGTTTTATCTGAATACAGCACTTTTACTGTACTCAAAAGTTGGGTGGCAGTGGCTCTCTAGCATTAAATTCTCAGCGCCGCGTGGTGCAGTAAGCAGCATACAGAGTGCATCAAAGAAATGATCCAGAGGAGAAGTTGAACAGCACATCCTTAATTGCCTTTTCTTTCTGTCAACTTTCCAAATAAACTAAACTGATCTTGTAACTTAAAAATAGGAGCTACATATAATTTTGTTTCCTCAGATCCATTTCTGATCAGCTGAATGAAAGATTATTCCTCCTATTAATGCTTTAACTGGATTTGAATTTTTGATGCAAACATGCAGAGCTCCCAAACTCTTAACAGCTTTCTGATTATAAATTCTCCCATATGTTCTTTTAAAAATGCAACACGTATTGCCAAAGAGTTTGCTAAATCCCTCTGCATGGATAAACTGACCCCTGCCCAGAAACCAGCATAACTGACTGAAAGATTCCCATTCCAGCTGTGCAGACATTATTGTAGGGTATCTCATATAAATGAACTCTTTTTAGCTCCACTAAAGGGCTGTGCCAGGGGAAGCTCCACAGGAGATGTAGCCATTCAGTATGCGCCCATTCTGCCATCAGCTGGCAGGGGCATTCACTACAGGAATGACTCGGTATATTTACCCACGTAAAATTGATTGTTTATTCCCTTTCCCTCCAAGGATTTTAAAGAACTTCAGGAGTGAACTTCAGAGGACTTCAGTATTTGCATTAAATCATTTCTGTTGTTAAGTTGGGTTTTTTTTTTCATTATGTCCCACTGGCATCTTAAAATCAAAACATGAAATGGAAAAACTCAGCAGCCTCTATGCTGGTTTTCCCACAGTGCACACAGTATAATCAGGTGAACTTGACATCAGACAATAAAATCTCAAGAACAAAAACAAGTTCCGCAAAAGCACTGAGCTGAAATTTTCCCATGGAAGTGTGCTAATTAAGGCTGGTTGAGTTTTGTGCTGTTTGGGCTGTGGAAGTTCTGAATGACTTCCTTTTGCACGGTCTGTAACATTGTCAATACCGTACCTGAGGACACACATTAACCAGACGCGTCCATGGGATAGATGAAGCACCACCAAATACTACTACAACATAAAGGTCCAAATACACCAGAAAAAAAAGTACAATTATATCAGATTTTTCGTATGTATTACAATTATATGATTACAAGATGAGAAGTAACCTCATATTTCTTTAATAAATGCTGATTTGTAACCTATGTTTAAAAAAATTGTTTGCATTATTCATATTTCAAGAAAGGAGAGAAATAATTCAAGAGAGTGAACTGACAGCTAACACAGCTTAGGATTCAAACTGAAATTTATCTGAATGATCCTATTTTTATATTGGCATAAGTTAAAAGCAAATAAATTAGAATTGGTTTCAAAAGATGAACAACTGATAATATGTTCCAGTTTTCTAAGTATAATTGTTTAAATTCACAAACACACACACACACAAAATCTGCATGTACCGACAAGCATACATACACTAGAAAAGCAACTGAAAGGTACATTTATCTACATTTTGATTCAAAAGACATGGAAACCTTTATTTTTAAAGGAAAAAAAGCATGATTTTCAGGGCCAGGTACATTCAGCTCTGAATATATTTAAGGTCATCTAAGCTACTCCATACAGGACACTAATTTTTCAGAATGATTTTAAACTCTACCAGAATGCCATAAAAATCACAATTGAATGCCTCTTCTACAATCATTATAAAGCATTTGTTTTCAATTTCCCTGTAGCCTTCTCTGTTTGTTTACTTTTGTATTCTGATTTCCTAAATTTAGGTGGAATTTACAGTAATGTTGCTTTACATAATATTTGTAAAATATTAATAATTATATACCAGAAATGTTTGCTTTTATTTAGTTTGTATTCTTACTATCTTAATGTTGCTGTGAAGCAGATGTTATAGAAAAAGAAATGGAAGAGTAAAAGTGAGATTTAGATGTACATTTTTATTTTAAAGGCTCAATAAACTTTTCAAAGAATGGGAAAAGCTGTTTTTGTTAAACTTATGTGAGCTGTAAAAATTGAAATAAAGGTACATCCATGTGCACATCTTGAAATAATTAACAATGCTGTCATGTTTCAATAATTTTCTATTCAATAACAGTAACAATCTCTAGGCCACCTAATCAGCTTTTTAAAAGAGCCATCTAAGAGTAATGAAGATTATTAGTTTCTTCTTTCCAGGCTGGGAACTCGATTTTAAAGAATCACATTTTTTACCTTTATTGTTTTATTTGCATAGTCTTCCATGACACTGATAGTTATTTACATCTTCTGGACAGGTATATAATGTAAATCAGAAGGAAAACAGGACTTTACTAGATTAGATTATCTTCTCAAAGTAATCCTACATAAAATTTATTGGTGTTTTCATACTGATCATGTTGCAAATCCCTTTTATTAGTATGAGTATTAGTATTACCTGGTTGATTGAGAAAACCAGAAAGCACATCAGTTCAAGCTGTATATGACTTACCTGAGCTTCCTGAGGGACCTGTGCTGCATCAACTCTGTCTGCAATGTAGGCTGTTAGCTGTTTGTCAATAAGAGCAAGAGATTCTTGAATTAAGCGGAGAGTTTTGTCAGTCTCCTGGGCAGATTGAATACTCTGTTCAAGACTCTTTTGTCTTCTCACAGCCTAAAACCAATGACAATGTTATCAGTATTTACAGTAATAATGCATAAAATACATTTTTCCCACTTTTTTTTTTTTTTTTTTTTTTCTTCCTCCAAAAGAATGCAGGCTAAGAATCAAAAATAGTACTCTGGACTTGTGCTCATCCACCTTTTTATATGACAAGTTGCGCATCTTTTTGCCACCCATTCAGTTATTTTTAGTAAGAAACAGACAAACAAAACCCCAGATTGCAAGGACAAGTTCTAAAATATGTAGGATCCTGAAAAAACAATGCATGCATTGAGGATTTCTATACAGAGTGAATGTTGGCAAAGCCCCTTAATAAAACCATCCTGATAGTGTAGTCTTTCATTCTGAGGCATAGCGGTCCTCCTGATCTTATTACATAATTCAAGAGATTTTGTTTACTGAGAATAGGGTTACTGTCATCACAATCCCCTCTGAGACAATCCACTTCAGTAAGTGAGAGGGATAAAGACTCTCTTGAGAAGTAGCTCTCTTATATGAACTATAAATAGCTGTCTGGAATGGTGGCAATACCTACTCTGGAACAAAACAAAAACAAACAAAAAAGAGAGATGGATCCTTGTCACTCTAAATATAGTCTCTTTTAGCCTAGGAAGTTGACTCTTGCCTTTACTCCACTGTCAGTGTCACAGAGGATTGACTACCTCTTTTACACAGTTCCTTTTTTTTTTTGAGAAGGTTACTTTCCTTACAGGTGTGATCACTTCATGGTTTACCAAATTAGAACAACAAATTCTCCAAGCTGTCCTTAAAACACCTGTATATTTAAGCACTTGACATAAATGGGTCAGCTTTAGCTATTATTTGTAACTGTTTAATATGGTATTTACCAGGTAAATAAATAACCTGGTACTTTCTTCCATCTCTCATTGTTTCCACCTGTGGACTCTTATTTCACTGAGGCTACAGCTTCTGCCTAAGAATTTCTGTTTTACACAAAGCATGTAATAATTACCAACAATCTCAAATGCAATACATTTTTTCTCTGTACAAGCCCAGCCACACTGCTGACCACAGAATAAAGTGACTAACTTTCTTTGACATGATTCAGAGGAGGGGGAAAACAAGCACTCTTTAAGTAACATTGCTAGTTTGTCCTGTCATTTTTCAAGTCAAATCACACTATTTCTCTTTGGGAAGCCAGCTATACTTTAATTTGATTTCATACCCATTACAAAAATCTTGCTCTGAACAAAAAACTATCTCAGCAATTCAGTGAGAACATTTGATACATCTGTACCTTCTTCATGGAGCTCAGATTCTTATAGACCTTCACATTTAATAAATAACAAAAATATTTCTTGTGAGCATTCTTGCTAGCTGTTGACTTAGCTAGAGATCTAACCAGTATTTACTATATTTGTGTCTGTAAGCTTCTTTGTGCTATTCCAAAACAGCTGATCGGATAATCTTGCACCACTGCCAGTTCCGGGAACCTTCTATGGAACTGAGCAGCTTTACATATCAGACCCGCACCCTGTGTTAATGCAAGCACCTGAGCCAAAAAGGTATTATTACCCTAATAAATAATAATTTTTATTATTATTATTATATAATATACCCTAATAATTATATAATTATATAATATACCCTAATAATAATACTAAAGGAACCATTAAACCAGTGCAACTTCATAGTACAGTACTAAGGTTTGCTACTTAAGTGACATTTACCATCTGATTTGAGATTTTATATTAGAATGTTCTTAGCCTGTTCAAAGCAGCAGGGTTAAAAAACACAGCTTCCATTTACTTTGACACTCCTTACAACTAATTTGTAAGCCTGGCTAAGATACGGTCACTCTCTACCTTTCCATTTTCATCACTATACAGTAGACTGAAGGAACCATTAGAGCAGAAGCAAGGTGAGTAGCTTCCTACAGATCATGGGTAAGGGCATCCTCCTGGAAGCATGGAAGAAAATCTCTCTGCCCTTATCATTTTCTTTGGAACACTGGTAGGACTGACCTACATGTATAGGCCATTCATACCGAGGGCTGCAGTGTTCTGATGTTCAGAAAAGCTGACCATTTAAAATAAGACACTGAGAAAGTTCCATTCTTATAGTCATTAAAATAAGTTTCTGGGCTTTCTGGAGAATTCAATATATAGGACACAAATTTGGTGTTAAATACTTTTGAAAAACAACTTAGAGCAAAGCTTCGACCCTTTGTTAAATGCTGACCCATGCTAACTACTATTTTCAGCTAGGTATTTGCTTAAGTATAGATAAATTTGCTGCCTGCCTCAGGACCAGATTGCATCCATACAGTGAAGTAGTTATCACTGCCCAGACAATCACAAAATTTTTAAAAATTGCATGACAAGTATGTAGTGATTAAAAGCTTGTCATCTCTGTGCTGATTCAGCAGAAACTATGTATATCAACATCATGTTTTAGAATACAAGTGGAAAAATTAAAACATTCCCAAACTCATTGATCAAATATTAAAGCAGATAAAGTTGAGAAAGATTTACAGAAAATCCTTGCTTGAGCGTGACTGAATTTTTAAGGCTGGATTTCAAACAAATATGAACTCAGATAAATATATATATATATATATATATATGCATGCTTGTGATGTCATTGTGTACACACGAAGTAAGCATGTACACCCACACAGAAAAACAAAACATTCTCCTTTCATTGTCCCCAGAAAGAATTGGGTTACAGTCTAATAACCTGCATGATATTTTGAATCTTCCAAGTGAGATGAAAATACATCTTTTCCAAAAACTGCCAACAGTTTAGATGACTGAATGGATGGTACCAGACCAGGATGTGAATGCAGTGGTACATGACAGGAATTATTTTGACAGTGGGAGCAGCACCACACAGCTTAATGCTGGGACATGGCACCTTCACAGTCGTGATGATTTTCTGAGATATATGCACGCTGCTTTCATTTTTTGTTTGTGTTGATTACTCTGTCCTGCAAGCTCACCTGAAGTTAAGCCTCTACCCTGACCCCGTTGAATTCACATAACAAATGTAATGAAACTGTCTTCACAATCATTTCATAGAAGGTACAATAAACTTGTGTAATTTAAGATACTTCTCTAGAACACAATAGTTGACTCAAAAACCTAATCCTGTTCATTGGGTAGGTCCCTGGCACTATTAATGGCATTGCAGAATGCTTATTAATAAAATCAAGGGGAATCCTACAATACGGAGAAGCCTTCTTCCTCTCAGTTACTGTTGGAGGTAAGCATTAGAGGGCTTTACAAGAAGGGGCAGACATTACACACATCTGTGAACCCGAGTTTCAAATGTATCCTTAAAGCTAATACATCTCTGTGTGTGAAAATCTGTAACATTAAAATATTTTGATTTATCATGTTCTGCTTTGGAAGGGTGCTGGTTTTGTTTTTTCTCTGAAAGATTACATTTTGTCTGTTTCTCTGGAAGAAATAGATGGTTTAACATCGCAGTATATAAATGGGTCTGAGGACATAACAGGAAGCTCCAGCTCTGCTGTCACAGCACAGTCAGGAAAGCTGAAGGCTTTAGTCTCTAAAGGGAAGTGTCTGACCGTTAATTGCTAAATAAAAAAATCTCAGGCAAATAACCAACTGTTTAATTATTTCTGAGCCTGTGAAATGTTGACAGCTGTCAAGGAAAATAAAAACAAACAAGAAAATCTGCTGTTAAGCACTATCATAATGACAGAGAAAGGAAAAATATTTATGGACTGATTTTTTTAATAAACTCTCAACAGTTTGTAATAGATTTTTGGTTATTCTTTATGATTAAGAATAATTCATTTTTTTAGGATATATGGTATTGCATAATTTTGTTTACAACTTAAGAAAGATCAGTGGAAAATCTAGGAAATGGTAATATTGCATATTATCCATATAAAATGCCGTATTATGGGAATGGAAGCACTGAGAGGCGATCAAGTATCAGGAAAGATGGAGGTACTGAAACAGTTCGTTATGACTATAACTCATTCCTTGATGTTGAATGTTATAAAGCTGATTTATAGACATTGTCACTTTTTCCTTACATAATATATTTCACGTATTTAATGACACTAGTCACACATGTTGGTTAGAGTTTTGTGGTTAAAACCAATTAGTTTTGTTGTTGAGGCAGTACGCAGTAGTTGTGGTGTGGGAGAAAAATAGAACAAAACCTTTCAAAAGTTATAGTACTTTTACTACAGGGTATGTTTATTTAAAATGCAGAAGCAAGTCCACTAATTTGCTTACAAATTATAGCTCATGGAAAAGGATCTGTTAAGAAAGATATATGTTATGTTTTTTTGGTTGTTGGGGTTTGTTTTTTGGCTCAGTTGCGCTCTCTAATTATTATAGAAATATTGCCGCAGGGTAAAATTATAAATAGGAAACTTTAGCTTTAAAATTCCTTCTTAATTTGTTTAAATTACTTTAAAATTTGACATAATTCTTGGTGTTATAACAGTTGTGTCTGAGATATATTACATCTCTGTATGTTTTTCATAAAATTGTTAATAATATGTTAATCTCTGCTTTTTGATTGGAATCAGAGTGGATATTTAGACTTAAACTAGAAACAACTTTTCTAACATTCAAAGAATTCATTTAGGGCCTAGAATTTTTTAATACCCTCCAAGCTAGTACTAATTCTTCTGCAAATTCTAATAATATTCCAAAACTGCAAACTGCACCAAGCTCTATCTGTTTAGGTTATCACTACAGACAGGTGCCTCAGAATTTGTAAGAGCAGCCCTCTTAGCAGCCTTCAAAGCAACTGCGTGGAGATGGGGCATGAAGAATTCTTTCTTCTCTTGAGTGGAGAACAAAACAGAAAAATTGTGTCAAATGATGAATGTGTGCTCTTTGACAAAAACGAAACGTAATCTTGTGGGGAGTCTTAAAAAAAGCGTCAGTCCTCAAGAATAATAATTTAATTTAGTGTAAAGCCCATCTGAACAATAATGTTTTGTAGTTTTTTGCAAGTTTAGTCTCAAGAATATCTAGCTGACATTTCTGAAATTTGTTGGACAGGATGTAAACAACTTCCAGCATGATAGCCACTTGCAATAGTAGCTTGAAGGTCTTCAGGCAACCATGTTTTTAAGATCCAATATATAGTGTTGTAAGTGAAACAGTCCTTGAAAGGTAAAGGTATGGCGCTTATCAATCAGTCCCAGATGTTCAAAAGCAAACGCACTCAGTCTTCATTAACTAGAGAAGATAAGGCATACAAACATAAAGCCATTATCAGCCTTTAAAAATGAATCTCTCTCTCAGTAGCCATGCTGTATTGCCTTGCAGCATCATTCATATGGTAGCGCTTTGGTTTGGTTGCTCTGTTAGTAGTGAATAAATACTTCACATATCAGTTTCTGCCCACATGAGCTTATTGTCTTGGTAATTATCTGCACAATTATTCAAATAAAAATAAATAACTTAACCACTTTAGAATAGCCTATTAGACTGCCTGAAGTAGAAGTGACCTTGAACACAAGCTGAATAGTGTTATGTGCCTGCAATGGATTTTTATGCAAGGAGAGTGCATGCTCTTTGGACTTCAACAGGGCTACACAAACAGCACAGAAAATGCAGTGTCAGGAATCTATGAAAAAAAAACGTGTGAAACTTCAGTGGAAAAATTAATAAAACATTTTTGGTTTATTAATTCCTCTCCCCTGATATTTGTCTGTATTTAAATTAAATTGGAAAGCAGTTAAAAAAATTCCAATATATTTTGCTTATATACTCACTCAAATTTTGTCCAGAATTTCACACATCTTTATGTTGTACTTTCCACATTTAACCTCTGCCGATGGCATGAATTTTGCTTTAATCCCTATTACTGTGAAGATTGAATAGTATTCTCCCATCACTCAGCAACACTATTTGAAAGTCCTGGTTCTACATCGTGGAAGCCCTCTCTATGTTCCCAGTTTTCTCCTCTAAGTCAGGAAAAAACCAACAGATACCAAGAAGCAGAATTCCAAGGAATGTATCTGCTTTAAAAGATAATTTAGATGTAAAAAAAATAAAAAAAAAATAAAAAGGGGGGGAGTGGGGAAAGAGTGGGTACACAGACTGTTATGTTTATGTTATGTTATGTTTACTTTTCTGTTACAACACTGTCCAGCAATATGGGACTATGTGAACGCTTGCACTGACTACCACCAGGCAGTTGGGAAACAGGCTCATTCCCTCCCTTACCCTTCAAGTTTAAGCTCAAAACAGCTGAGGATCCTTCCCTAATTTTATTGTAGTGCTTTTATTTCCACTGTTTTCAAGAACAAGTACGTTTCAAGGACCGTAAGAGAAGCAAAAATGTTATCATAGTCATGGTAGATTATCACCATTCTAACACGGATGCTTTCCAAAGCATCCTCTGTATCACTGAAACTGAGTAACTTTTGACCATCGTTGTAGCTTATCTTTGAATATGTTCTGGTTCCAATCATAAAGACTGTGACTGTGTCCTTTTCTAGGTCTTTCCCTAATAATTCCTTTTATATCTTTACCAAGTATTGATCTGACATCTTCCTGATATTTCTCTTCATAACTCCAAGATCTACCTTCTGAACCGTAAGAGACAGCTCAAAAGTTACAATTTCGTATATGAAGTCAAAGGTCCTCCATGAGTATCACTTTTCATGTATTTGCACTGAATGCTTGTGTAATTTAGCTGTCTTGTTACTCTGTCCTGTAAGGTTGTTCTGTTAATTTAGAGTTTGTCCCCATCTTTGTTACTAGTAAAGTACTATTATTATAGTATATAATATACTCATATTAGGTATCCTTTCATTGGCTTAGAATTCTTTGGTGAATTCTGTTTGGTTCTGCCACACATGCATTTCTATGCACACAAACATATGTTAAATAATAAATATCCATGCACAAGTACCACAGTTTTGAATTGATTTACCAGCAAACAAGTATACTGTCCCACTAGTGGGATCTGTCAAATAAGTAGTAAAATTTTCTTCATAGGGTCTGTGGCAAAGATTGCTAATCCAGCATATTGCTAGATTTGACTGTCCTTGTGCTAAACATGTTTCTATATTCTGTCTTTATAAAATCTTTTATTGATACAAAGATTCTTATTTATTGTTTAGTAAATAATATACCTGTAAGAGGATGTTACTCATATTTAATGCTGAAAATAGTTTGCTTCTCAATAGGAGTTTTGTCAGAGAATCATGTCTAAATATGCAATTAAATCCCCTAGACGGTCACTTTAGGTTTGGGAGTTTGGGGTTACCTATTGTACTGGTATTGGCTGGGATGGAGTTAATTTTCCTTGCAGCAGCACAGGTGGTGCTATTCCAGGCTGATAACCAAAACAGCACTGATAAGACAGGGATGTTTTAGCTGTTGCTGAGCAGTGTTTGCACAGTGCCAAGGCCACCTCTTTCTCTGCCCCTCCCTGTGAGTAGGATGGGGATGGGCAAGAGGCCAGGGAGGGACACAGCCAGGACAGCTGACCTGAACTGGCCAAAGAGATATTTTGTACCACAGAGAATCAACAGTTCAAGGGGGTTGCCGGGGGTGGTGGGTGGTGGTGGTATAGTTTTTCCAAAAGTGCCATTGCTCAGGGACTGGCCGGGCATTAGTCTCTTGGCGTTGAGTGATCGGTTTTGCATCGTTTGCTTCCCCTCTCCCTTTTTATATTTTTCTTTCACTTATTAAATTGTTTTTTATCTCAGTCCATGACTTTTGTTGCTTTTCCCTTTACAGTTGCCTGTCTTATCGCACCAGGAGACGTGGGGAGTGAGCAAGCAGCTCTGTGGTGCTTTGCTACCTACAGGAGTTAGCCTACCAAACCTATGCAAACCATCCACTTGTAAAATAAGTCTTTGTTTGTGTACTTTTTAGAAACTATACAAACAAAATATTTTCTTTTCTTTCTTAATGGTGCTAGACTGTCAGCTATTAATGGGAGGACAGGTCAATTATTAAAATATACCTCCTGCTGAAGTTCTTCCCATCGAGTATTGAACTTCTCCAGTTTCTCATTGATCAGTTCATCCAGGATGCCACCATCAGTTAAAGTCTGAGCCAATTCCCGAATCTGATTGCGATTTTCTTCTGGATGTCTCATTAAACGTTCCAAAGACTGAAACAAGGTCAAAAAAGTAGTTTGTTTTCCTTTCTGCAAATAAAATTCTACAGAGCAATCAGAACTTGCCTTAAAAATGAAACTTTACATTTCATACACAATAAAAACAGAGAGAAAAGATAAAAATAGCTATGTCCTATATGCCTTGACATCAAGTTCTGTTCTGCTTATTACCAAAAAACAAACAGAGAATTTTCGCAAAGCAATAAATTGGGTACTTGATTTTAAAAACAGGGACTATGCTCAATGATTTCAGTAAGCCTATTTGTGTACTTAAAAATTAAAAAAAAAAAAAAAAAAGTTTGACTATCTGATCAGATGAAGTTCAAAAGCAAAACCGCATTATAAATGTAACATTTTGTATTTTGATCCACTAATGAACTTAGTTTCTACAAATTTTAAAGGTTCCATGAATAAAACCTAAGTAATAGTGAACAGAATTGCAGTGCTAAGATGAAAACTTGATCTCTCTGAAGTCTTCATTTTCTTGGCTGGCTTAAGTGAAGCCATGTTTTTTAAGTATTTTACTGTCACCAAAAATTGTCTATGACATCAGGCATAACACATGCAATTACTCTGTCTCACTTAGGTGGATTCAAATTCAAAACCTCATTTATTGAATGCAGTGAGAACACAGGACTTGCCAAATTGACTGCATCTTTCTTATGTGTAAAGTTGATTCATAGTTTGGTTTGAAAGTAATGTGATTTATAATTTATCAATACATGTGATTTGATATTATTTAACTCAGCACTTACATCTAAAGACTCAGAAATCTCTTCTGCACCTCCCTGGATATTTTCAGTTGCCTTCAGTTTCACTTCAATCTCATTCAACCATTTATTTTCTGCATCCAAATACGACAATAATTCATGCCAACATGCCCATACCTCCTGATGGAGAAAAAGTAGTTTACTGAGATTGAAAATATCACAGCTAACATTCAATTATTAAAACATTGAAAACATTACATGCTTCATCCCCAAAACAACATGGTTGATATCTGATGGTTACGGTGCCATATAGTTGATTTTCCCCCCAGTATTTATATGTTCCAAATAGTTATAAATCACAACTGAAACATTTAAATTAAACAGAGTAAAACCAAAGAACATAGCATGAAAAAGTGCATACTTCTGCAAAATATGACTTGAATCCTCTGTCTTATGAATTATCCAGTTTTTATGCTATTCTGTAAGATTTTCTTATATAAACATAGAATTTATCAATTTTTTAACGACTTTAGAGGTTATATTAGAGGTTTATATCTTTCTGACAAGATGTAGTTAGGCTGCTTATATATTCTGTATATTAATTACTTAAAGAACAGGTTCATAAAATGTCTTCAAACACAGCTTTCAAGAATTCTGATGGAAATCTTCATGGAAATTAATTCTAAACCACATTTAGTGCAATTTATAGACCACTTAACTGCTAGAGTACTAAACATAATGTTGTAAAATAAAATTATGTTCTTATTCTCCTGGAATTAAATTGTTGTCCACTATTTTATTTTTACAGTTCCTGAAGATACTTAAATAAGCAAATAAAAATGGCACTTTATGCACAAGCAAAACATTTAAACTCTCCATAAATCACCTTTTCCTTGCTCCCTTTTTGTTAATAGAAGTTAATATAATTTTATTGAGATGCATAAGGATGTTTGTAGATCAAGTTTCCCAGAGTGCAATTCATCTCATCTAACTTTGGTCATATCAAATGTGTCTGGTCTAGGAAGAGTTTATAGAGGGATATTACCACTCAACAACAACATTAATGATCAGAAGAAATAGAGGTTACTAGCTTAGACTACACACAGAATTGTCACAGTGAAATTTAGAGGAGATAAATTTTACCCAGGTATAAAATTGCCCTGTAAAAAGTTAGCCATTCCAAATTAGTTCACAACAAAAATAAAAAACATACCTGATTCACTGTGACCACTGTATAATATGCAAATAGTCCTGTGGCAAGAGTCTGTAACGGGGTTGGCCAAAATGGCAGGGTCAACTCAAAATGCATGTGACATTCAGCTTACCAGCAGATCAAATGCTGTCCCCAGGCTGAGATAAAACTCCCTGTTTGGCTTCAGTGCCATTTAATCAAAATCTTAGCCATGGAAGAAAGATGCCTAGAAGAGCTGGTGAAGACAATGTCACAGGGTTGCTACAGAAGCCCGATTCTTCACTTAACTCAGGATGGTTAAGAACGCTGAGCAGCCATTGCTGTCTTCCACATAAGAGCCACGTTTGATGCTTCTCTTTTAATAAGACTCTCTAGCACATATGATTCTCAAAAAGATTTAGTATATGGCTCATACCATGTGGAATTTGGTATAAGGCTCATGAAGCAAGGATAGCATTAGGCTACTTATGACCCTATATGCTAATACATCTTTGCTCTCTACCTTACTTTTGCAGTTAGAAGGGCTACAAATACAAGGACTGACAAGATATCCAACCTCCAAAGTTTTACACTTTCCATTCAGTCTGCTGCAGAGTCGCTGGTAGCTGGTAATTAGAACATCAAGCTCCTTTTTCAATGCCTCATGAGCTGCAGGTGGAGCTTTTGCTATAAAATTATTCACAGAATCAGTAATAAGCTTCACTTTCACTTCTTTCTGCATGGCTTCCTCCTTTGCTCTCTGAAAAAAAAAAAAAAAAAAAAAAAAAAAAAGTAGACCTGGTTTAAGAAGGAAACTTATTTCTAATAACTGTTAGAATTCTCTCTGACAGAATTCTGTAAGAGGGAAAAAAAATCAGCAACCCCACAAAACAAAATGCCAAGAGCCATTGAATTCCCAGAATGCATCCAAAACCAATCTTTTTCCCTTTCGTTGCCAGTACACGATACTCAATACCATTTAACATCTTACAACTATTTAGTTTTCTGGAGCTCAGAATAGTAAAACATTTCAGTACGTTGTTTGTTTTTTTTTTCCCCCAAGAAATGCTCCAAATACCTTTGCCATAATAACTTATGAATTGCAACTGACAAAAAAAACCCAAATCAAAACTAACTGTGGTGTTTAAATTCATGTATCCAGGTTTTAAGATACAATCGCAAGTAGCAAGACAGAAAATAAGGAAAATACTTATGACTGATTTTTCTGTCCTTGCCACTGTCATTAATCTGCATTTAAAGAGAAAATGAGAAAATAATTTTTCTCCAGTGTATGTTTCACACTTTTATCAGAGTATTAATATTGGTTCCGTTCTCTCACTTCACAGAGATGGAAAAATCAACTCCATTATTCACCACCAGTGAACACTAACCTAATGTGGAGAGAGGACAAAGTGAAAAGGGAGCGTCCGCCTAAGCAGCACTTTCTGCATCAGACCCTAGGCAAAGAAGCTTAACAGACATAGGAAATATAAAGATCAAAGGGACACAGAGATACACAAATGGATGGTGAATTAAACCCATAATTAACAAATCCTATATAACTGATCTGGTACCACCAACCTGCCACTTTTTCCCTGGTTTAGCCTATATAACCACAACACCTGATAAATCCAATTCCCAACTTTCTTCCTCCACCTTTTGCTACTCCCCCTCTTGTTATGCTGTCTCATTTATAAGATATAAGATTATCATACCTAGCATTGTTTCCTCTGGGTGCTTATAATGGGATGGTGCCTACGACTGCAGACATACCACTACTGGAAACAGAGTGATGGTATCATCATCATGAGCGGCATCAGTGTGTGCTGGTCTTCACAGGAATTTAAGATGGGAACTCCCTGGCCCGAAAACACTAAACCAAAACCTTGCTGCCAACAACCTTCTTTCTCTCTGGGACTGAGAAAGTCCATGAACCAGAATAACTGGGATCAGGCTGCCATTGTCAGAGAAAGTTTACAAGGTTGCTCTTGGCTTTCCTCTTCCCTAGCTGTGGGAAGAAATGGGCTGCAGGATGAATAAAGAATTCTGGTCCAGACTTTGCCCGTTGTTTGTGACAGGTGGCTGCAAGCCTTCACAGAAAGGATCATCAGGAGGAGGTGAAGGAACACACGACAAATGATCCGGTTATCTGCATAGGTTAAGGTGTCACATTTTGGCATAGCCTGTACTTCAGCTTGAAGTACAGAATATTCACCAGGAAACACATTATAAGGGTTGTGTCTAAAACTATACATCTTACCTATCTTATTATGCAGTAAAATGTGTAAAATTGAACTTTGATATTTAGTTACTAAGAAAGAACTGTATCTCTAGAGCAGATGTTTACTTTTGATTGTGGATGCCCCATCCCTTGAAGAGTTCAAGGCCAGGCTGTATCTGTCTTTGAGCAACTTGGTGTAGCGGAATGAGTCCCTGCAGGGGGGTGGAATTAGATGATCTTTAAGGTCCCTTCCAACCCACACCTTTTTATGATATGTCTCATTTACAATGAATTGAACTTGTTACATGTATTTCCATATTTTCTGTATATTCTAACTGGCATCAAGTGATTTCTGTCATAAATAAAGAGATCATCAGTTGCATGGTCAGATACTCTCAAACACTGGCAAAACCCCATGGACAATGAAGAGTACGTGAACATAGTGTTGAATAGATTGTTAAGGCCATATAATCTGACCTCCTGAATAGCACAGGCCAAACAATTCACCTATGAAGTAAAAATCCAGTCCACATCCAGTGGCTGAGCAAGAGTATACATCAGCATGTATCACAAATTAGTGTTTTTGTCTAAAGGCCGCATCACCCCACATGAAACGAACATTATTGAGACCAAAATTCCTGTTCCTGTAATGCTATACTAAAGAAACTGTAAATTATGCAAACTTAGTATACACCAACTTGCATCTTGAAATCCTAAATCTTATCCCTCCCTAATACAAAAAGACATAAAACTGATTTCACTCGATCTGTTAAATGCTGCTAACACCTGATTCTTAGGAATTATTCCTTAAGTAAAAGAATATGGAAGTTGCATCAAAATCAAGTATTCAATAAAACAAAGGGGAAAAAAAGCAATGCAGTATTGTCTTTTTTTGTCTAAGATTAAAGATCTCCCAACATATTCCAAATAGAAATTATTTCAAGCCACCTACCACTTCAAAACTTAGGCTAACAAGTAGATCTCCAAAGGTACTTTCTTAAAAGAACAACTAGACATTCTTTCCAATGAAAGCTTCAAAAAGAACTTTTTAACACAGATCAAGGATTTAGTTCATCCTTTACCTTCAGTTCCTCAACAGCTTTCTGTAATTCATCAGGTGTTTTATACTCAAAATCCCTTTCCAGATATTCTTCCTCAGCTTGTGTTATCCATTCATGCATCTCTGACAAATCCTTTCTGAGACTCACTGTCTTATCCAAACCACCTTTTAATGCTGCCTTCTTAGCATAGGCCTGTAAGAAAGAAAAGGTTGCAAGGTACTTAATGCAAAGCTGCTATAGAAACAACAATATTTTAGTCTGAAGAGAACCAATTTAAATCCTATACTAATAACATTGCTGTAATTAGGCAGATGTTAACAAGGAATTAGATATATATTAATAACAGGTAATCAAGAAAGTATTACACATGTGCATACATCCTTTTTTTAGTGAGTCATTGCTGTGCAGAATGAGTTTTTGATGATCCTAGAATATCCTGAGGTCATTAGAAAACAAATCTGAAAAAAACCCATCACCTAGGGACTATCTTCTGAAAGATGTAAAAAGAACCACCACAGGAGACCATAAAAGTGCATCCAAGGATGAAACCAGAGGCTCTTGAGCTATAAAGTCAGATGATCTGACCAGCTAGAATGCAACTTGCTAGAGGAAAGCAATATGCATAGCTCCCTTCTACTGAGGTCATTATTGAATCTCTCAGAAAAGTGTATATCCTAAAAATAGGTAAGTAAAAAAGGAACCTCCCAGTGGGAGAAACGACTTATCTTAAAGGGGAATAATGCTTCTGTGAAATCCTTTGCCAATCATTATATAGGGGTCATATAATATGTTATACAGCTCACGTATGGAACCAGAACTAAATGATGTGTAAGGTCCCTTCCACCCCAAACCATTCTATGTTTCTATGATTCTGCCATTAACTTATCAAAATTGTCCATAACTGCTTGATCCATTGGCTGAGCCATCTTTCAGTGGTGAAAAGGAGTTTACAACAAAACCAGTTAGTTACACTGGTGCTGTTTTTCAGAGTTGGGCTTGCAGAGCTGACCATGCCAATATCCTGCACTGCGATGCTACATCAGTAAATGTTATTTTCAGTCAGAACAAGAAGAACTCTGTCTTTGTATTCGATCATGGTTTCTGACTGTTACTGGTTTCACTACCCATCCTTGAGGACTAGCTGTTACACATAAATGTTGTTCTACGTACACATTGTTTTATAAAAAAGAGTAACAATAAAAAGGTGATGTTCAACAAGTATAGAAGCAGAACCATATATGGCCCTGCAAAATTGCCTCTTCCCTCAGTCACAGTACCTGAAGACAGGGTAATCTCCCATCACCTGGAAAGAGTATCTGCCAATTGTTAGTACTCAGAGTCATATTAACTGCATGTATATCAACCCAAGCTGATTTTTCCAAATACTTTCATGAAATTTCCACAGACCAAACTGTTTTTTGTATTTATTACTTATGTGTTTAACAGCTCTTACTGAAGAAGTTGTGTTAGAAATGCCCACTGAGAGGAAATAATTTGTGCTGTGTACGGAACAGAATTATTACAGTCAAATTTTAAGGGAAGTCAGAAGAAATAATTTGTGCTGTGTACGGAACAGAATTATTACAGTCAGATTTTAAGGGAAGTCAGAAGAAAACTTTAATAGACTTCTAAACTCATAAGGCATTACTTGACATTTCTATGAGAGAAGTGCAAAGACATTCCAACTTATTAACATTACAAAAATAAGCAATTAAACCCTCAACATTAGTCAAAGGATAAAGACTACTAACTGGATCAATAAAATGACTTACAGATTTAAAAGATCAACTTTTTTGAAAACTGTTTTTATCAGAAAAATATAAAAAGGCTATTTTTCACATGTAAAGTGAATAGAAAACATTAGACCACCTTGAAAGGTAACAGTTTTACTATTACAGAAATAGACATTAAAAAGATAGACAACAGAATGAGCAAGTAGAAAAAACAGTAAGAATAATACAACCTGAAAGACATTTTCTTTGAACTATCATGTAGAATGAGAATCCAAAGGACATCAATGAAATAATTGTAATTTTTAGGTCCCTTAATCTATAAAATTATTTATTAAGAATGTCTTTAATTAAAATAAAAGAACTGTCCTTTCCTGTTACAATCTATTCTCTCAAATTTGTGTGACCATCAGAAACTGTAATTTACACAAATGTATATGTGCACATACTCTTAATTCCAATTTCCTGCCTTAATGTCTTACTTAGTCTAGAGATATGGAAGTATAAGATGCAAAAAAAAAGCTGTAACACTAAACACAGAACTCAATATTTCTGCAAAAGCCCATATACCACTTTAACAAGCTAATTTTGCAAGAGCCATAAATTCATTCCTGTTAAGATATTAGTATGTGACTTTTTTAATAAAAACAATAAGATATTGTATTAGAATATAAAGAAATATACTTTACATGTATGGCTGCATACTGAATAATATTCTTAAAATAGAAGTTTAATTAATATGAACCAAGTATGTAAAATTCAGTTTCATATCTACTGGATATGCATACAAGGACAAATTCTGCCAATGAGAAACCTGATTATTAATTTAAAAAGAACGAGTCACAACAGAAGGTGTGATACCTGTTGACAAATATGTTCCCATTGAATATTGAGATCCTTTAGTTCTTTTTCTATTCTGGACGCAAATTCTGGCTCTGCTCCACTTTTAATTTTCTTCCCAACCTCATTAACACTGTTCAAACTGGGCTGGATTGTCTGGATATCATTCACTAAAGCCTAAAGGAATAGCAGAATATTAGCAAGCAGCATTCACACAAGTTTTCAGGTATGCTATCCCTATCAAAATGTGTCTACGTAAGATACTGACATGTCTTTGGTACAGATCTCCGCTTAAATGAGCACATTTAACGAGCTTAGCTATGAAAATCCATAAAAAAGTAATGAGCAGCTGTAATGTGGTAAGCGATGCTGTATCAGATAAAAGTTCAT
Source organism: Microhierax caerulescens (assembly GCA_035590215.1). NCBI lineage: Eukaryota > Metazoa > Chordata > Aves > Falconiformes > Falconidae > Microhierax > Microhierax caerulescens. The sequence goes on along the minus strand of JAVJGJ010000014.1, from coordinate 84,768,266 downwards.
TTGCAAAACATATATTATGTAAAATTCAAATGTTATATATATACTATATATACACACACATATAATGCTATATATACTATATATTATATCTATTATAATGCCTAGATCTTTTATTCACATTTGCTAAAAAGCATCCCAGCATGACAGTGGAAAACTATCTGTGAAGCCATTTAACTGTACCAGCATTATCCTTGGGTTGGTTATTCACCTGATAACTTCCTGAAAATTATCTGAAAGGTGATATACTCTGGTTATGTCCAATTATTAGAATTTTATTTGTGGTTGAATATTATTTAAGCTCTGAGATAGTTCTAAACTGTCACTTCCAATTTTATTTCCTAAGGCCTTTTTCAGTGCTGCAGATGTTACCTGGGCTTCATACACAGTGGAAAAGGCTAGAAGTGTAAACACATAAAAGATGATGAAGATTTTGGCAGTTTTAGTATATATTTGACGGTAATGGCCAATATTTGTGCAAACTCTTCATAAATTCAGGTGACAGATTCTAAAGGAGTTATGTTAATTTACTACTCTGTAGAGATAACAGTTGTCCTATGCAATTTATAATCATTTTTATTTACATAAGGGATAAAAGACAAAGTCCAAGAAACTTCTAGTTCTGTATGATCAATATGTATGTTTTGTAATATTTACACATCCTGCCAGAATATTTACAGAACTTGTAAATTCCACTGAACATAAAGGCAGGGACTATCATGGATTACAAGATTCACTGCATTTACACACTCTGTTGGGACAGGCAGAAGAATTTGTAAACCCTGTGATGGAATTACCAATCCTTCATGATGCTTTAAAACTGCTGGGACTTAAAAATCCTGGAACTTATAAGTTTAGTGAAAAATAAAAAGAGGATATAACTTACAATACCTGCAAGTTCTTTTGGTACAGTCAGAAAATCTTGTAAACCATGTGTGAATAATAAACACAGAAAATTATCTGCTGGCACAGATTATACAGTTTATAACAAATAAACATGCAATGTTTGTAAACTCCACAATGTAAATAAACATTTATCTTAAGAGGCTATTAACTTACTATTTGTTGAAAATACCCTCTTTGATGTTTTTTCCCTGCTATAAATATGGAATGATACAGTCATTGTATGCCTCTTCTCTGTATTAAAGTTTACAATTTTTTACCTGATTTTTCCTTCAAACCCAGGAAATGCAGGATGTTCAAATACATTGCAGAAGACAAACCCCTTACAACATGAAATTATTTTTAGGAACAGTAATCATTAGTGTAACTTCTCTATAAGCCTAGCTTACAGAATAAGCTAGAATACAGAAAAAATAATAATATATATGTTTTAATATATATATATACACACACACATACATATATATATATATATATATATATATATATATATATATATAAAAGAATGCAGAATAAGCTGGAATTGAATAATTGCCAAGCAGGCAAGTAATACTCACTGTACATTGCTCAAGTTGCTTTTCCAGTGCTTCTGAATCACCAAGGGCAGGCCACTCTTCCTTCAGAAAAACATCCACTTCAGCCATCCACTTCTTCAGTGTTTTAATGTCATTCTGTTGTATTAAAAAGACATTTTATTGCATCACAGAGAACCTGTCTGGCAATAGTGTAATTCATCCTGGCACTATGACTAAAACTCATTGCAGTGTAATTTCAAGATTATTGAACTGTCTGAAAAATACAAACACAGCAGAGAAGCAAAACCAATTTTATCTGAGACCATCATTGACTCTTTAGCCTGCACTCTGACCATTTTTGCCCAAGTTGAATGTGTCTGCAAGCAGGCAACTTTTTGGCTCTCAAGTTTATGCCTTCCAGATATTGTTTATGATTCGGTGCTGCATGCGTGTTCATCGGTTCCTTGTATGGCTTCAGACTACTCGTGCTAAGCAATTAATTCAGGCTCACCTATTAAATCCTCCTGTGCTTCAACTTAAATTTCAGACTCCTTTCGGAAGTTTCATGCTCTATTGCTTATTTCTCTATCAGAACACAACACAGAAAAACTCCCTTACTACTCAGAATTTTTTTTTTTTAAAGTATTTTTTAAAGTAATTGCAACAGATTCACCTCAGAAACTAAAATCATATAATGCCTCAATGAGTCATTTCAAATACTGACTCTCAGTTATGACTATTTTGCTTTACACTGTCTTTAATTAACCCTTGCAATTAATAAAAGAAGCTAAATATCAAATGTTTAAAAAGAGGCCCCAGGCAATATTATATAAAAATCTAATACCTTGAAAGGCAGAATAAAATTTAGAAAGATGTCACTTACAATTACCTTAAAATGCCACCTTAGGTAAACAGTTAGATGCACATGTTAAAATAGAAGTTATAAATGGCAAAAATTTGAAAGGCAAATTATAAAGCATTTGTTCATCAAACTGTTTTCATCAACAGTGAAGTACATATTGATGTTTTGTGCTGAATGTAAAGTTGAATTAAAGCACAAAAAAAGGACATTTCATTAGAATACAGACTGTGCCCTAAAATGTGTACATAAATGCCTTAGAAACTATTACAAGATAGATAACCAGAGGGAACATTTTCCTAATGTGCTTGATATATTTAATAGCAACAGGCTACCATGGAAAATGGACCAACTTTATACAATAATAATACAGAAATTATCAGAATACTTCAGAATGACAATTACTAAAACACTGTTTAAGTGTCTACTGTGAATTCCATTTTCAGTCAGTAAAAATAGTTCAGAATTCATGATGAAACTTTAATACCTTTAAAAGAATACTTTAAGTATAGCTCATTAATACTGCAAAATATAGATCTGATGGGATTCACTTAAAAAGAGATCGGTTTCCAGCTACCAGTGAAGACTGAGTGTATGACTTGCATTTTTAATCAGACTGTAAATGCATTTTATTTATCCACACTGATTTCATCGTATCCCATGCTGACACATTCCATAAATCGCAACAGCTAAAATAATTGTCTGGAAGAGAAGTCATTCAAGGAGTTGAAAAGACAATGACTTTTATATTACCTGTGTACTACAGTGTCTTCAGCAATAAATATAAAGGCTCACATAGCTTTAAAAATACATGCTCTGCCGAGGACAGTCATGATGCTCAGGACTCTCTCCTTTTAAATGTATTGCTCTGTTTTGTGCAGTTGCACATATTTCATTACACTATTGATAAAACCACTTTCCGGTTTTCCTATGTATATTGGGTTTATGTGGCAAGGTTTTGGTAGCAGATGTGGCCTGTGTGAGGAGAGGCCAAGTGCTGCCCAGCTGCCTTGAATGGACCCACCACAGGACAGAGCTGACCCCGTGGTTCGCTAGTGATGCCTCTCTGATCATACAGTTAAGAAAGGGCAAAGCCGCCAGGTACACAAAGTAGGGCAGAAAAAAAATTTAGAAGCATCCCTGTAGACACCAGGCTGAGTGAAGAATGAGGGAGAAGTGTTCCATACACCAGAGCGGAGATTGCCTTGCAGCCCGTGGTGAAGACCACGGTGACACAGGCTCCCTCCCTGCAGCCCATGGAGGGCCATGGTGGAGCAGATACCCACCTGCAGCCCATGGAGAACCCCACGCCAGTGCAGGTAGATGAGCCCTAAAGGAAGCCGCAGCCCATGCAGAGCTGCAGAAGGACTGCAGCCTGTGGCAGGAGCCATGCCGGAGCAGGGGGCAATAATAAGGAGAAGGAACAGCAGAGAGGAGCTGTTACAGACTGACCGCAGCTCCCATTCCCCATTCCCCTGTGCCCCTTGGTGAGCAAGGAAACAAGAGTAAAGCAATGGAGGTCAGACTAGGAAAAAGAGGAAGGGGAGGAGTTGTTTTAATTTTCGTGTTTGTTTCTCGCTACCCAAAACTAATTTAATTTTTCCCAAGCTGTGTCTGCTTTGCGTATGATGGTAACTGATAAGAAGTCTCCCTGTCTTTATCTCAGTCCAAGAGCTTTCCTGTCCTATTTTCTACCCCTGTCATGCTGGGGACAGGGAATGAGGGAGCAGCTGGGGTATCTGGTTGCTGACCAAAGTTATCCCACCATACTATTAATCTTCATTTCACTGCCAGCTTCAAACATCAGAGCCAATTATGTAATTATGGAGCCAAAATTACAAGTTAGAGCAATGTGGCATTTCAGTAGCTAAATTATAAATGGCACTGATAAAATATTTCCTCTTTTTTTTGGTCCATTTTGCCTATCTAAAAACTGATTAAGAGTAACTAAACAACCAGTACTTTTCTTCTCCTATTTTTTTTCCCTCTACAAAAGAAGTGCAAGACCACTTTTACAGAAAATTTATTCCTGAGCAGATAACTCTATTGAACTAAGCTGAAAATAACAAGTACAGTTCACATGCTATTGTTTTATAATTCACATGGAGTTAATCATGTATCATGTTCTGCTACCAGCAAACCAAGCCCCAGGACAGAAATATTTGGTGTTGTAAACAGAAGAAATACAGAGACACAACACGGAAACACAGTGTAAGAACACAGCTTTGAGTATGGCTACAGGATCTCAATATTCAGAATTTTCATTGCAATATATCCAGTGAGTATTCAAGTGCTCATTTGCATGGGGGTGAGGAGAGAAAAATGTATAAAAAAATTAAAAATACTTTCTCCATTTTTGTGACTGGTTGATCTGATTTCCTCTGAAACCTGTCCCTTGAAATTCTATAGAAATAGAACAGGGATATGATAATAATGGACATTTTAAATATTATAACATCTAAGTCATAGACATCCCCTGTAATGCTGATACACGTGATTTATGAACACGTATAAATAGGAGATACTCCCACTGAGAGAAACAGTGTAAGGTTCCAATGCCATCATTCCAAATACCTGAAATTCGCGCAATTGTGTAAGTCAGATACACTTTGCCTTCTGGTATCTGCTGCCAAGATATTACTGTATTACAAATTACTTTAATTATGTTAAGTCAATCCATTAAAGTCAATATGGTTACAGCTGCTTCAGCTGCATGAAAAAGTACTTCAGCTACATTGAAAAAGGTAACTAGAGGAATATTTAGTAGCAATTTCATTGAAATGTAAGTTTTGCTATTGAAACAACATAGGCAGAAAGCCACAAAATCAGAACTCAAAGTAAAATCTTGGACCCACCAAATTCAAGTGAACATTTTAATACATTTTATGTAGTGTTTTTTTCATTTTGGTGTTACTTTCTTGAGGTCTTTAACTGTGTTCTGTGCTAGTCCCACAGCCACAAGCCACCACATAGTAGTTGAGGCTGAAAAAGATTGGTTAACCTGGAATCGCTGGAGTTTGGTCATAAGCTCCTCAAGTTTCTGACAATGTTCCACCAGCTGTGTTGATAATTTCTTCCAGCGGCCAAGGACCACCTCAATCTCTGTTCGATATTTATGGCTGACTTCTGCAGGGGCTTTCCTGGACATATCTTCCACAGTTGTGCTGAGATAGTTCAGGTTTTTTTGCTGCTCTTGCAGAGAACTTTGTAGAGCCTATGAATGAGAAGCAAATGGTATTCTGATTCATGTGTTGGGCAATTCTCTTTGTTTCACAAACACAGGTGAGACTGCTGAAGAAAGGAGTGAAAACTATAAATGTAGGTCACCTTTGCTAAAACAATTTTTTCTCTGTTTTTGTCACACAAACTAGAAATTAGAAATTTTAGTTGAACTGAGAATATAACCAGAGGGGTTTATCTCTGTTAATAGAGGTGATCCACATACACTTCATTAATTTGAGGTAAGAATTTATTATGGCCTTAATTTTTACACTTTCAAAAGAATCAGAGTATTCTTGAAAAAAAATTATAAAATTAGAAGAAACTTGAAAGAAGAAAAAAATTGTATTGGAGATAAACTCTTTTCTTGTTTCCTGGAGCTTAAAATC
>JAVJGJ010000014.1:84710436-84762284 GCA_035590215.1 Microhierax caerulescens | reverse complement strand
AGAGTATGCTTGAAAAAAAAGGATAAACTTAGAACTGCCTCTATGATTTAAAGTTTTTGATAACTTCTCAAAATTTTGCAATTCTTAGCCCAAATTTGCTGCACTTTCTTTTGTTCTATATTTTACTTTTTATTTCTGAATGTGCATTACTAGTTACATCAAACAACATGCTTACTACCCATCCAACAGTAGAACAATATCAAACATAGAAATGCAGGGAAGGTTTGTAGCCACTGGCAAAACTCGTTCCACATTTGTGTCTGCTTGTAAATTCGACAGGAAATCTGACAAAAGTCCATGCTGCATTTTGCAATTCACAATCATCCCCATGTCAGCACTGGAAAATGACATGAGCTAAAGCTATACTTAACTACCAGAGCTATCATCAGAGTAGTATTTTATATATTATGAGGACAAACAAAGGCTTTTCCTTAACATGTTCAATATCTTATAAAAGCGGTTTCAATGGCGAAGAACAATTTCAGTCCTCCAACTTTAGAAATCATTATGATCAAGTGTTCACTGTTTCCACAACACGTTGCCTAAAACCATAATGGGTATAATTCCCTCAAGATCCATAGGCTTCAGCAAACTCATGACAACTAAGGGTTTTGTTCCTCCAAACCCTTCATTTGAGGCATTAGCTCCCAGCCTGACCACTCACCTTGAGCTCCCTGAGTCTCTGCTCCATGATTTCATATTCAGCAACTGCAACCTCGGGCATGGCAAGTTTAGTTTCTGACTGTTGGATCCACAGAAGTACAGTGTTCATTTTCTCTTTGTAGTGTGCAGGAGGCAAACTGTCAAAAACTACATTCAATGGAAAGAAAAAGGACAGAAATTAAATAAATTTGTGATTTGGTTTGTTTGGTTTTTGTGTGTGTTGTTTTGTTTTTGTTTTTTTTTTCCTGAGAAGTGTTAGATAAAAGACCAAGCAACTGGTCAATGTCAATTTTTTCCAAAATTCGTGGAAGCAGAAAACTTTTGAAGAATGAGTACACTTACTCTAATGTTTATGATATCTCTGCCATTTTATCAGTTGTGTGTCATTTGACTTCCTAGTTATAGGTCACATGGCAACTTCTATAGCCAAGACAAGTAGTCTAAAAATCTGTGTTTAGAGATTCACAGGCAAACGATCGTACTTAACAAAAATTCAGATTGCAGAAAAGCAGTAAGACACAGCATTCCCTTTTATGGCCCGTGTTTGTGTGTTTAATGTTTCTGTTCAAGTAAAATGTTCTGTTCAAGACATCTGTTCAAAGCTCAGAAAATTAATCTTTTTTCAGCATTAAAGTTTTATTTTATTTAACTGTGTTTATTGTGCCAACATTACAGCTGCTGTAAATAGACAACATCTGGCATACACATGAGCAACTCATTAGCAGAGATACTCCCTCTGCCCTCAACAACAGTTGCTTCTATACTCACTGGAAAAAGAACAGACAAATAGCATGCCTGGTTGGAAATGAAACATTTCCAACTTGTACCACATAACAACGAAGTATATAAAAGGTGAAAAAAAATGTTACATCTATTCCTACCTCCCGTATGCCTCTGGTGTCTCAGAAATAACTGTACTGAAAAATTAAATAACTGTCCAGAAAGCAATTTTGACAAACAACTAAAAAAAGAGTTTTTAAGTGCAAGGCTTGCTTACATTCTCACAAAACAATGCTTGGCAGAACGTACTTCGGATTTTAACCTATTTTTTCAGTTGATCAACAGAAAGCTGCTTGAAAAAAAAACCAACCCTGATATTTTCAGTTAGGCATCAGAGCAACATACTAAAATCAGGACAATTTAAACTGTGTCTTGCAGAGTGTGTGCATTGTATGGCATACTTTCCTCACATAAATCTTGCCTGATCTGTCTATCACACACATCTGGGGATTTACAAAAGACTTGGTACCAAGAAAGACAAGAATTTCTTCCCCTGTGATGTATTTTCTTTACACATAAAGTAGTACTAATACTTTCTTGGAAACACAGAAAACAAACATTTCCCATCTTATCAAATAGCATTTTATATGTTTTTTGTTCCTTAGTGAGACTTGTAATGTCTTTGACTGATTTAATCCAAACAATTCCTAGTTTAGAAAAGAACATGCATCTAAACACATCACTCCGAATGAATGGAGAAATAATTTCAACTGCTCAGAAATGTTAAACGAGTATACAACTCTTAAACTGCAATCTTAGAAATACGAAATAGAGTTCAGTATTGTGATGTGATGTTTCACTTCTATAAATACATTTCTTTTTTAAATGAAAAACAAATCTTAGGACTAAAGTATGAACTCAAGCAGCTATATTTCAAAAATGGCTACATTCTTAGCAGTGAAGGGCACCTCTGAACAGGTAAAACCACAAGATACGCTGTTACAGCATACTCCACCAAACTGCATGAAACTCTTATCTTGAAAGTTTGCCAATAATAATAGTAATAATAGCAATTTTAAAACCATGCAAATGCTGCAAATGCTTTATCCAATTTTAATGATTTATGTTTTCCACTATTTGAAGGATTAAATGAGAGTTCAAGTGGGATCACAGATGTTGATTCAATCAGTTTGGTAGCTTTCCAATTTGGTTATTAAATATTCCATTTAAAAAGCAATTCTAAGTTCAGTGAAAAAAATAGTTTTCCAATTTCACTTTTCCAGACTACTAGTAGCGAAAAACTACTTTTCCATGCCTTTTGCCTAGTTAGAGTTTTTGGGCCTTGTTGGGTTTAGGGCTTTTTGAGGTGGTGGTGGTGTGGTGATTGTTTTTTGGTAGGTTTTTTTTTTGTTGTTGTTGTTTTCTTTTTTTTTCTTTTTTTTTTTAAGATAGACAATGTGTCAGCAATTTTGTCCACAAGGAAGCATATTAACATCTTTTTGGATGACACGATGAACCTATGTTGTTTTTTCAGCTCATGGTGCCAATGGTGAGAATCCAGTCAAACTCCTATAGTGGGATTCACCTCACTTAATTTTAGCTGTCTAAACAAACACATTTATTGTCCCTCTGTGGGCAGTATGAATGTCTAAATTCTCCATGCTCATAACATTAACACACATCCAGACCTGTTTATTTTTATCCTAAAATTTGCTTTGTGATACTAATGTTTGTGGATTAAGGTTCACATGATAAGCACAGTGCATTAATATGTATTCTGCTATATGACACAAAAAATTGTGAATTGGAAGTCAAAAACATATAACATGTCCACGACACAAGCTATAGGTAAACTAGGCCCATGAAAGAACCCTTAACAAAATATCACAGAGGGGAAATACAAATATGTCCCTGTGAAATAGCAGAATGTATTTCCCTTCCCATAATAGGAAAATGTTGCTGTATTAATCTTCCAATTCTAGGGAATGCATTTTGGTGTGACTAACATTATCACCCTTGAGAATTGACAAGCAAGTATATTCACTCTTGCATATTCATTTTAGAGGAAGTGCTTAAATTTGGAAATACAATGTGCAGATAGGTATTTGTCTAGGATATAGTTTTAGTAAGTAGAAGTATTTAAACATGTAAAACCAGCTTTCCAAATAAGTTGGGTTTTTTTCCCCTCACAGCTTCCTTTTCATGGCCAGATTTTCCAGTCAACATTTTTTTTTCCCCAGATCAGAATTGAAATGAGAATACAATTATCTCAATAACTATCAAATCACAATGGATATGGTGCAATGTGTATCTCTCTTCTATAGTCAGGACAAATCCAGCTGTTCATTACATCACTGTGAAAAAAGAAAGGCAATAAATATAATCTATGGAATCATTTTATTACAAACTTACACCCAAAAATGAATGAAATAGATTGAACTTCATGTATTTCCAATAAAAATCTCCTCAGTAGTAACTGCAGTTTAAAACCATGCTGATTTTCTCACATCTTTGTTTTGCTTATTTTGTAATACAAATACTTGAAGCTATTAATCAAAGTCTGTATATTGATGACTTCATAAAATCTGTGATTCCCTTCTCCCACATCTTTCATCAGAAACTCTCAAAGTGGAAACATGGATTCTTGTATAATACATAATCAAGGTTGTGCAAGTGCTTGAACACTTCCAACTCTCTTATCTATTAAGCATTTAAATGAAACAGAAGGTAAAGCCCTTCTCCAGTTCTACAAGATCTAATGTAACAGTAAATATCTTGTAAAGACACAATATTTTTTAGGTGGCTTTATTTCCCATTCTCATAAATTTTCATATTTACCATGGAGGAAAAGGATGAAGTGACCTGCACAGCAGAGGACATTAGCTCATACACATTAATTTCACAGGCTGCTTCCTCCTTTCATTCTGTATTTAAATAGGGGTGGCGGGGGTGGGGGTGGTCGTGGAATTACCACAGGAAATGGATGCAGAAGAAAAATGAAATTACTTGCATGCTACTTATAAAAATCATAAATAATATTTTCTCACACACATCTTCAGCTCAAAAGGCACATTCAAAGAAAGTTAAGCAAGCAATGACTCAAAACCTAACAGCAATGAATATTATCGCTACTAAATCATAGTTCAGGTCAGGTCTTAAGAAAAACTTAGAGTTATGAAATTTATAGGACACTTGCTTAAAATTTTTCTTGCTCGAGTATGCAATGATTGGTGAGAGATGATTATACATATCATTACAATTTTACTGTCACTTATAACCTCTTTCTAAGATACTTAGAGCATCAAAATAAGCTGTTCAAAGTTCAAGCAAAAGCAGACAAATGACAGAATAAAACTCCAAATGTTATGGTTACTGTGGTTTGTTGTCTTATAAAATTATGCCAAGACTGATTTGCATGAAATCTCTGTAATGCAACCTTCTTTAAGATATTGTGCTAGCAGATTAGGGAGAAAAGTGGTGTACATGCAAAGTGACTGTGAGCATGGGGTGAGTAAATAAAAAGTCTAAAGAATCTTGAGATGATGTAGAAGGCAAAAACTTTCTAAAGTCCTTCTTGAAATAAATAGGAGACATCATCTGAATGCAGATGAATAAGTAATCATTAATAATAATAATAATACCAACAATGATGATGTTGATGACTTCACCTTTGGGAATTACTGTTCCTGCAAATGTAGATTCAGAATTTGAATGGAAAGCACAGTGCATGAATTTATGAAGCAGAGAAAAGTGGAAATAACTATGACTTTTCCTTTGCCGCATCCATCTTGATAGTCTTAATTTCACTTGCCACAAAAGCTTTTTCCTTTAAATTTACTTTCTAAAAATCTAATGACACTCCCCAAATTCCTTCTGAAGAGTCTTGTCCAATTGAAATATCTCACTAAGGACCATCCATATCCATATCTCACTGAGGACCATACCTGGATAAGAGTTCACTAAAGCACGAACACAAAGCTGAGGCACCTTAACGATGCTTAGTTCAGTCACAGAGCAAGGGGAACGCTGGAATGAATCAGCTGCCAGCTGGCAAGTAGTTTGAAGCAGAAGTGTCCACTTCGCTGGCACTGACTGGGGGCTCTCCCTGGGCTGAGGGGGGGTGGGAGGCTGACCAGGCTGCTCCCTAGAAATCTCTCTGGCAGCAGCAGTTAACTTCAAGACAAGTACATGCAAAGTTGAATCCCTCATTCTTCACCAGGACAATTGTAAAACTAAGAATTTCCTTGGGAAATCACATTATTTATATCTAAATTATCGCCATGATTGTCCGTTTCACTCCCTTGTTTACATTACTGACCAGTTTGAAGCGCTGCCTGACCTCTACTTTTCCTGTATACCAGTATTTTAGAAATTACTCTGAATGTATCAGGGGAGAAAGGAGAGCTGGAATGATGGAACCATCATCTTCAAAAGGTTCATTTACCTATGGATATACAGACGTACTATAAATTAAGAACAGTGAGGTCACATTTCTTCATATTTTATGAGGTAGTAATCCTTTCATAAAGGATAAATATAACAAAACAGTGAAAACACAAATAAGAAGGTTTTAGAATTGGCTTTAAATTTGGATTTACAACCAGAAATGCTAATCAAATCGTAGAGGAAATCTGAGTTAATCTTTACCAACATTTTACTAAGAAATCTACAGCACAGGGAAACTACCAAACACTCTTGAACCTAAACAAACCCCAACCAAAACCACCACTACCATCAGAAAACCCCAGAAAAACCCAACCAAAAAGTATTTGAGGGAGAAAAACTCCTAGAACTAGAGAAAACTTATTTTAGGGAAAACTTTTCCTCGGAAAACAACAGAATAGCTAAATAGTAATGGAAATTACTACTAGGAAATGTTGCAAAGAAACTCAAAACACCAAAACCAAAAAAGCCCACCAAAAAACAGGAAGAAAAAAGGAGTAAATACTACCGCTGATCTGTAAAACACCATTTGGTGTTTAGCAAATTCTTCTATTTATAGAGAATAATTGCAAATAATTTATGCAAATAAAAACTTAAAATATATAAAATGTTTTTGCAGTATTTCAACATTTTCTATTAAACTAAGGCAAAAATAAAGACATGGGTTACAGCCTTTTCTCCATCTGTTCATCAGTAGAAAAACAATCATTGAAGAAAGCAGAAGAAACTCAGACTGAGTCAAATTTCTGTGCTTCACCTTCAGGTTTTTTTCACATTTTTTGATTCATAAGACTTCCCTAAAATGGGATTAGACCTAACACAGTATCCGAAGCACGATCATTCAGATCTACCGCAGTCTTATGAAAGAAAGGTATCACTTTGGAAAAAATGGTGTATAAAAGTTTTGAAGATAACATATGATTGACATAATAATCTCACTTAAAACATCACTACAGGTACGTACTCAATTGGGTAAACCAGCCTCATCCTGACAGCTGAAGCATTTGAGACGAAGCACCTGTGATGCAGAGCAGTCACGTAAAATAATAACTGACCAGGGCTCCATAAAATACTGATTCAGGCACTTCTGCTCTCTAGCAGTTCAGGAGGCTCTCCCCAGCCTGTTCAACGCTGCCACTTCAGGGCAGCTGCCTCTGCGCTTGCCAGGGCACTGGAGGCACAGCCTGCAGCACAGGGGTGGGAATGCACAGATACAGCAAGCAAGAACTTCACCAAAGGTCCTGCCTTGTGCCACCACATTCAGGCAGCGAACACTACTCATCTTACAGGGCTACCCAAGTGGTTAGCTCATGAGGTCTCTCCTCTGTAGTAAAATCAGGTGAGGCAAAACCAGCATTTACACAAAATTAGCTACAGAAGAAATAATAAAGAAGATAGCATTGACCATGTTTTCCTGATGGCAGAATGGTAACAGATTTCAGTATATAAAACAATGTGGCATTAATAGTTTTTAAAGTTTTCCCATTTTATGTCTTGACTTTAGAGTCAAGAATACACTTTACGCTCCTTAGTACAAAATTTCTCCAGCTCATTCTTTCATCACTTGCTATGGCACACTTGCATTTTATTTCTCCAGTTCTCCTATGCATTATCAACTCTTCAGCTGGCGTGTGTGTGTGCATGTGTGAAATAACCACAGCAGCCCAATAATGCAGTGCTGTTGAAATAAAATCCAAACCTCTCCATGAAAGAATTTAGGAGGAATACTATAAAGATCCACTAGAAGGAGCTAGCACTATGTTTGATTTCAAAACAGTACAGTCATTTGGAGATACTGGTTATAGGGGCAAATAATCTCTGCTGTTGAGAAAAATTATATTTTTTGTCCAATGCTTTATTTTTGATTTCATAATCAAATACAGAAAGTGTACAGTAGTCACTGATGTGCTATGTAAACTTATTAAGGAATAAAGTCAACTTTCTATTTTGGTATGGCATTTCACCCCTTTTGAGAAACGCATTTTATTACAAATATTGTAAGTAATGTTATAACTAGCAGTCACATATTCTGTGTTGCAAAAAAAGGACAGTTTATTACATGAAGAAAAACTAGATACCCTAAAGTAGCTACTGTCTTTGATAAGCTTTATGGAGTTAAATTTCTATTCTTTGAAAATCTACAGCAGATTCACTTCTGCAATTAAACTCTCTCCTCTCTACTGACAGAGGTGGACAACCCTGTCTTACAGCCCAACCAAACAAAGACAGTTTTATGTTGCCGAAATATATCACTGAATCTGTCTGTAAACATGCTAACAAGAGCTGGTGCTAGAACTACACTGAGTATAACCTTTGCTTCTGAACAGTGTACCTTCCCTTGCTTTCCTATTAATATAAAATATATAATGAACTGATAATTTCCGAAAGACTAATTCAATTGTACTAAATTGTACTATTACTTTAGCATGGCAAAAACAAATACAAAAGCAGGAAGTCAAAATATATATGCTTATGCTTTGCACACTATTCAGGCATATTGACTTCTTGCCATGAACACTTACTGGTCTGTAGCTGCTTTTCTCTGCTGTGCATATCAGCAAGTATTTGTTTGAAATGGCTGGTAAAAGCAGCAAGGTCAGCATCCAGAAACACCGGCCCTTGTTCTTTCTCTTTGAGCATTTGACTTTGAGCCTTTAGCCGTTCAATTTGAGGCTGAAGGGTTGACATTCGGATGATTTCGTCCTGTATGTTTGAACAAAAAAAATCAAGATAAATCAGCCCCACAAATGAAATCACTAGTGTCATGAAATCACCCCTGTTTCAATGCACATTACTCAACTGTTTTGCTTCCAACTACATCGCAGTAAGAACAAATTAAACATTCTTAATTTTTCTCACATATCGATACCTCTGTTGCCAATAGGATTGTTGATTGATACCACTGCTTAAAGTCACTTTCACATGACATTATCATGTTAGTACTATAATGCTCAAAGAAAATTACATAGATTGTACATTAAAATCCCATGCCTAAGGGGCATCCTTATCATGTGGAGCTAGGAAGATAAAACCTCCAAATGTCCCATAACCCTGGACCCACCTCTGTTAGACTATGTACAGGCTAAATAACATGAAGTAGAAAAGGAGAGGTGATGAAGCACAGTGATTTCTAGCAGCTTCACAGTAACACATTACATGTCAAGAATGGAATGGTATGGAATGGAATGGAATATTTCAGCTGGAAAGAACCTACAAGGATCATCTAGTCCAACTGCCTGACCACTTCAGGGCTGACCAAGTTACAGCATGTTATTAAGGGCACTGTCCAAATGTCTCTTAAACACTGCCAGGCTTGGGGCATAGACCAGTTCCCCCTGTAGGAAGCCTGTTCCAGTGTTTGACTACCCTCTCAGTAAAGAAATGCTTCCTGATGTCCAGCCTAAACCTGCCCTGGCACAGCTTTGAACCATTCCGGTATTTCTGGGGGCTGTATCCCAGGGAGAAGAGATCAGCACCTCGCTCTCCACTTCTCCTCAAGAACCTGTAGCAAGCAATGAGGTTGTGGTGTTATACCTTTAGGAGACCTTCTACACACTGTGACACTTGCAACTACTAAGTAAAAAGAAATGAGGAAAATAAGCCAAGTACAGTTCATAGTAGAGCTGCTCTAAGAAGCTTTCTGCAAGAAGATAGAGAACCTCCATGAGCATAATGCCAGCTTGGAAATGTCTTAAAATAGAAGTAATAGCATAGATCTAAATTTGGGGTTAAACCCCAAATTTGTTTTCAGTCTCAGAGCTTCTGGAGCCAGAGATTTCATAAAGTTAAATTTCCACAAGCCATGCAATTTATAATTCATTACTATATCTCAAAAGATTGCTGTCAAACAATATTAGCTTGTAAGTAATCCCCACCCACAGAATTGTCTACAATAAGAGAGATATGCAACTTTCTATGATGGTGCAGTACGCAAATGAAAACATTTAGGGAGAATAGAAAGTGAATCAGTGCTACCATTTTTGTACAAATTCTGCCATATGATGACAGAAGAACATTCCCTCACTCACCTACACAATCCACACTGCATCAAAATGCAGGGTATGTAGCAAATAAAGGTTTACTGGCCCAGCTCCTTACAACAGAGGTGATGAGAGACAATTTCTTAATGAAGAACCAAAGACACAGATTCTTACAGGGACAAAAAAAAGTAAAAAAAAAGTTTAGGGGCATAGTTCACTAGCTTTAGGTATCTAAGTATATAAATAAATAAATAATTGGGGCAGAGTTTTAAATATCTATCTGCTAGGTTCCATTGCCTCTTGATTTCTTTAGCAGTCTTTCTTTTCCTTTCATAAATATTTTCAACAATTACCTTGGAAAGACAAAGAGTCAATTTTCAACTTTTGTTTTGAAATACTGTATGAAGTACAGTATCACAAAAAAAAACTTGGAGAAGAATCTCTAACCTTGCATTTTTCCAACTGAGTTTTCACTGACAGAGGATCTGCTGTTGGTGTGGGTTGTGCTTTCAGCCAGTTTTCTGCAGTAACTGCTGTCTGCTCCAGTTGCTGCAGCTGGGAGTAGAAGTCAATGATGTTATTTTGGTACTCCAGCCATGCCAGTCTTTCACTCAGCAACTGACAGAACTCAATCCAGCGGCTCTTCAGCTGCTCTGAGGCTTGTCTAATGTTGTCAGGATTCAGACCCTCTAGAAAGAAAACAAGAGAAGACAACACTTAAATAAGTCACAAAGAAAAGGGGGGAAAAAACACCCCAAAACCCAACAGTAAAATAATTTAACAATTCAGTTTCTGTATTTGAGAGTTCATAAATCCAGTTAATGATTTATCATGAAATAACAGTCCTGAACATACAGATGGTACACATTAGTGGAGAAAGCATTTCACAAATATTTTATGTTGGTGCCAGGGTACTTCTGTTGCTATGGGAATGGATTATAAAGTGTATTAAAGTACAAGAATGGGAATAAAGCAGAAAGTAGAGATATAATACATAAAGCTAATCACAACTGCTGTAAGAAATGAGAAAATGCCCGACAGCTGGATTTTGAAAACTATGTCTGGACTGTAATTAGATTTTAATGTGCATTACTTGGATTTGGTATAAAAAGACTGATTTAAATGAATGGGAATTGTATTCTGCAGTTATTTTAATGTTTCTGATAACCCAACCCTTAGGTTTTGCATTACATTTTATTTTAGAAATATCATAAGCATTAAGGAGTGAACGCATGATCAGATCAAACATCCACCTAGGCCAGTCCCCTGTATCCAGCAGTGACCATCGATGGACATTAAGCGAAGACTGAGAGCTGAGAAACCATAGGTGACACTTCTCTATGATTATTTTCAGACAGGGTTTGGTTTCTCTGATGTAGTTTGCCTGTTTGCATCTATTGTTAAATAATCATGCTTACTGAGTTCAGTTATTACAGACAGGGCAATGATTTAGAACTTTTAAAGGTAAAAGAACTCTATATACTCTATGAAGAAAGTAAGGCGATACATATAAAAGATAACCAAAGATCTTAAAATAAACTCATAATTATTCCAAAACTTGAATTCAGGTTGAGTTAAAAATATTAACTTAAGCATCTCATTTATTTTTCAGAGGAAGTACAAACGTAATCCCTAACCTTTTTTACTGGCATGGCATGTAATGATGCACATAGCAACAGGACCAATATTGATATCAAAATTAATAAACATCTCAATCCATTGAGTAATGCTATATGCCTAAGAACATTTTTAATAACATCATCACTTAGTCATACACTTGTTAAGCAGTAAAACAGAAGCTATGTTTTTATCAAAATAAATTGAGGGTGCTTTTCTATTTCTTAAAAACAAATTTAAAAGCAAATGAGACAAAAACCTTCAGTGCTATACTTTCATGATTTCTGACACACTGTCAGTGTGCTTAATTTTGTTTGCAACTTGTACTCCCAGTCTGCAGAAAAATGTCTTTACCAAGGATAAAAATAGTAAAGTTTATGTGCAATCTCTGAAGGTAAAACATAAGGAAAGGAGTCCTAATTACAGCCAAATTTCTTAAATAATAATAAAAAAGTAATGGCAATTTATTAAAATATTTTTTTTTTTCTAAGGAATAACTATAATTCATGCTATATGGTAAACCACATTAAATGATAATCTTGGATCATGTCTTTTGTGGAGCACCATAGTTCTCTGGCAAATCCTACTCTGGATGCAGCTCAGGGCTATTCCATTCAGTTGCTTGGAAATAGCCTACTTGGAAACAGACTGTGCAGTACCTGATAGCGGTTCCCTGGGCATGCTTTGTTTCTGGGATATTGTCCTTGCCAAGCAAATTGTGCATGATTTCAAAAAGTACAAGCAAAAATGTAGAAAGATAGGAGCCCATACTACTGCGAGACAATGGCAACTGTGGCGGTTGGAGCAGCTATACATACATGTTATCCTCTGGAAACTGGATAGCACAGTTCAAAGGGTGAGCAAGGGTATAAAAAGAACCTTAAAGCATAAAGAGCTAAACAGTATTTTGATACATCTTAATAAAATCCAACAGTGATGCGGTCTTTTCTGTGCATGCGTTCAGATCTGGAGATGTGGTATAGATATAACTACATTTTCTTAAAGCGTAATGTCTAATGAACATATAGTAATATGTGAAGCGGCAGCATAAACCTGAATGGCATAGCATGTCAGAATAACAACACCCAAAGATGACCAGACACATAGATACTGAATCTTAACAACAGCAAGAACAAACACCTACACAGAAAATGAGCCTTTAGCTACGCTATATTTCAACAATTGCTTCTGTCCTGTTATAACGTTGGTTACAAAAGTGTTGTATACTCGTGACAGAGAGCAGAACTCTTTGCCGCTGTGTCCGTGATTACTTCTGAACCTTGAAGACACTGCCTATGAGTTTGTCAGAGTGCATATAAAAATATCACTTTTATTTATTCCTCCTTAACTGTCTTTTCAGCTGCCACAGTCTCCAAAGTACCCTTAGGCAAGATTATGATTATCAGGGGAAGTGCAGTCATGGATTCCTTACATAATAACGCTTTTCACTATAATATTTAACAGTAATAATTCAGACAGGACTGTATTTCAGACGAAAATCTAGATTCATCAGATCCTCTTTCTTTGTTTCACTCATATGCCCCTCATATAAATATGTGAAGATATCCAATATTAATCCATGTTCTTTAATTCTTTTCTTTAATATCTGAACTTTGAGTCTAAATGTGATTCCACAAGTGCACAGATGAACAAAGAAATGCTTTTGCTCCTCATGTAACTGAAGAGGACAGTACCAGACTGGAGTGTGCAGAGCCACATTTGGCAAAAGACTGCAGTGCTGCACCTCCACCACGCAACATGACAGCCAGCTGAAAGGAAGGTCCATCTGAAAACCTCCATCGGATGCACCTTTTAAAATCTCTTCATTCGCAGTCCACTCAGGTAACTCAAAGTTGTCTAACAGGCATCAGTATGTGATTTCCAGGAGGATGTAAGGAAATGGCTATTACTTGCTCTCGAAATCATTTGGGTAAATTTGTCAAAATGTTGTCTTAATTTGAAGGAAGCTAGTCCTCCGTCTTATTGAAAATTACACACTAATAACTATTTCAGTAGTTGATGCAATGAAGGCATAACTGTAATGTTTTCATTTGCTCACTAAATTGGTAAAAATCAGGAATTTGAAACTTACTAACAAAAGAAGTACAGATTTCTTCATTATCTTTAGCAACTTTAGTAACGACCAGTTTTCATTCATGGCGTTAACACCAATCTCCTTACTCTGCTTCATTCATGGCAGCAAGATATAGCAAAAGTTGACAAGCAAATGAAGAAACAATACAAAACCTATTCTCACGTAAACCGATACTATTTTAGCAATAATGACTTATAATCTTTTCATGTTTCATATTCTGAAAGCCTCTGATATAATCAGTGAATAAATATACTGTATCCAAAGAAAACAGTTCATTATCTAAGTGCATCCATTAATTTTATTACCTTGTGTACTGTGCGTAACAAATTGTGTCTGACTATTTTTAATTGTGCAGTACCTTACACACAAGTGCTTTGGAATTGCCACTTAATATGAAGTATACCTTATTAAGTACATTTATCATTTGCTATGGTTCTATGATAGAATAATGTAATACCTCTTTGTAGCTTCTGACTCATAAGTATATGTGAAATAGTGACTCACAATATATTTCTTCAACACAACAGTAGCACTTAGTTACATCTTTCTTTGTAACAAATTCATTTGTATTCACTTTAATGCTGCCTATCAAAATTCTCAGAGTAGTCATTTTGATGACCTATTTATTTTGTTCTAAACTACTACAACAGTCAAGTGTCCACTCAAATAGCTAAACTGCTTCACTCATGCATCAACAGTTTTGTTACTCTACTTTAGAACAGAATTTAGAAAATAAAATCAGATTAGAATATTTTCCTAGAAACACTAGTAAACAGAAGATGTAAGTTGACATTAATTGTAATTATCAGAATTCTTTAAAAACATGGGCAAGGAGAGGCAGAGCACAGCCCATGTTGAAGACGGGTGGTTGGGTAAAGAATCATCATCACCAAAAGCATGAATGATTTCCCCCATGATGGGAAAAGCCCTCCAAATGGCAACGTCAGGGCACACTGCTTACAAAAACAATAGCTATGCTGTGTGAGATGGCAGTTCTTTCTAGTGCAAAATATTTTTGCTGACAATGGCTGAAAACATTTACATAAGGCACGAACAGTGCCCTGTATAAATACATTTTCTCAGAATATTTTCCTCTGTAGTAAGAAACAAAATGCATGACACCTTAAATAAACCAGTCCAATTCTCTCCAGAATTTGAATCCTATTTTTTACTTTCCCTCCTTCTATCACAGTAAAAATAAAAGCAAGCAAATAAATATAAATAATACAACAATGAAATTTACCACCATTCCAAACTCGCTCTTATAATCTACCAGAGATCTTCCTCTTTTTATGCTCTTTATCTGTTACATTCAGTGGCTTGCTTATGAGCAGTGAGGAAACACATCTTATATATAAGCAAAGCAAATAATTTAGTGATAGCATAATTAGAGTCTTAAGAGTCTAATAATTATTAGTCCAGATCTGATACACAAAAAGTAAAAAATAACAATGCAGTTAAAATTGTCATCACTTGACTTCACAACTGATCTACAACTCAAATCTGTTTGCCTTGAGTAGTCTTTTAATTACAGCTTATGCTGCAAATGCATGACAATCATCAATTGTATCACTAACTGGTTTCCCTAAAGAAAGTACCACACAGAATAATAACGGGAGCATCATAAATTGTGATTTGTAAATAGTGATAGTTAAAAAGGTTTTTCATTCAAGATAACATAGCACAACTTCTCCCCTTTAGGCGTTAAACTATGTGCCTCCCACAAATCCATAAAGGCACATTAGTTCCAGTTCCTTCCCATGTTATGGAAAAGGGTTTGAGCATTAGAAGAGGACGTTATGTAGGCATAATCAGTCTGCTCTGTTGGACATTATTTTCTAGATTCAGCAAAACTTTCCTCTTGTCTTAGTGAATCCAGCAATCAACAAAAAAATAACAGAGATGAAGAATGCATGTCCCAAATTAATTCCCACAAGTCACACAAAGACTGTAGAAACAAAGCTGAATTGCTGTTGAAAATATAAAGCTGCATAAGTTTTTTACAGTTTGAGATGTAGGTTTAAAGTTCAGTTACTTTTTTTTACATAGCTTTTAGTTCAATGTAATCCCATTACTTGCAATTGCATTAGATCATAGTGATTTGGAAAAAAAAGACAAATAGAAAATATGTTGTATTTAGAAGTACAAAGGCTGGATATGGCAGTTAACTTCCTCTACACTCAAAGCATAATTTTGAAGACCTAGCAAGATATTCCATTTGCAAATTCTTTGTTAAAAACATCCTACAGTTCTCCTCAATTAATGCTAATTATTTAATTCTACTCTTTACTGCTCCCACCTGTTGGTAATTACTACACTATTTAAGCATTCCATACACTGTTCTTAAAATTTCCTTTGCAGCAGCAGAGTAGCTGAAATTCCCATAAACATTTTAGGCTTCAACTTCAGAACTGTTTTTTCTTTTAAAAGGAATATTTTTTTCCCCCCTAAAACCATGACAAAAAAAGATTTTAATTCTCACGAGCAACTAACCTGTCATCCTTGCTAAAATATTTTTGCTACCAAGGCGACCACAATATATGGCATGATATAGAGCTCAGAGCGGTTGATAAACAGATAAAGTCATGCTGGCTTAGCTAGTCTGCCCTGTGCTTGAAACCCAACTGGAAGACATGCTTCTTGAAAAAGAAGTGTGATTTCTGAGATATTGAAAATATTTACATGCACATCTAGCCACAGTTGAGATCACAACATCTATAAACCATGAATAAGCATGGAATGAAGGAGGAAAAAAAAGAGAACCTTGAGTGAAAACCACATGAGAATATTTAAGATAGACTGTTATTCTACTTGATACTAAACATGGTAGGTAGTACAGTACTGGAAAAGTAATATATAGCATGCTAGTGAGTTCTGAAAATTGAAATTAGTCATCAGAAAGTACTATGTAATCAAAAGAAATTGAACATGGAATTCTTGAGGTGTAAGTCTGCATTTGGTCAAAGGAAGAGTAGGGCATTGCTAAATGTACCCTAGACCGATACTGCCCAAGTAACAACCTTAATGTGACAGCACAAAAATTTAAAATGCTGCCTTAAAAGTCCTGTACAACAAGTTATTCCAGGTAGAAAACATGTCCAAAAAAACTGGACAGAATTTTTTATATAATCAGCCACTGAGAACTTCCAAAATCATTTCAAGGAGGGTGCAGATGTTATCAGACTCCCTTAGGTCTAGTCACTGAGCCTGTGAAGGGAACCCTTGCATCAGCTGTTAAAGTAATGATAGTTAAATATGCCCCACATGTTTGATATGGTCACTTTTAAAATATTACACTTCACACTTCAGCAAGATAATGTTAGGCTTCCATCAAGTTTGTATAACTTGGACAGTTATTACCTCGAACTCAAAGCATTTCATTTTCACCAATTAAATCCTTGGTTCTTCATTATAACAATTTAATATATGTTCTGAAGCTTGGTGCATTCAACATGTATATTTCTGGCAACCATATTGGTGTAACCATGTTTAATATTTTATTGTAAATGCAGATATTCTTTAATACTAAGGACAACAGAATGACAATTATAATTCTATCTACCTTTCTTTGGTTATTCTTTTTCCCTTAAAAATATCTGAAAGTTCTAAAGAATGACAAAATGGAGTATTTTTTTTAATCAATAATAAAAATAAAAAACTTACAAGTAATTTTTTTTTTGAGTTGTATAAGCTTTGATATTTATTACCTTTGAAAAGCTGAATGTCAAAAATCTCTTTCGAAACCCAATAAAATGGTATATTTTCTATGATACAGAACATTACAGCAATACGTATATTACGGAACATACATTCTATATTATATGTCAGAAAGCACTTTTTTCAAATAGTTCAGAGAAATGCCTTCAGAGTTTTCTAACTCAGTTGAGTTAATGTACCTTCAAAGGCCTAGCATACTCAGAAAATAAGATTACAACTTAAGTCTCTGCGCAGAACAGATTGTTAATATACAGTTCATTACTGTGAGCAAGTTCTACGCACATTTCTTTTCATGGTACTAAAATGGTAAGATTTTTTTTTCTCTTTCCTAATTACCAGATTTAACAATCAGAAATAATGAAAGAAATAGAAGGCAATATTATTTTACTGTTCCATTTAGACAGTATTTGCTAATATAATTCTTGTGATAAATATGAACCTGTGCGTTTATCAAATCCCTAAGAAGATTATCTAAATCAACTCCCATGTAATTACCATTCACCAGCTGTTCCACCAGGGCCTCGGCTGATCTGCTGGCATCTTGCAGTTTTCTGTACTTCTCGGGCTTTTCTCGCTGGATGGCCTGCAGCATGACAGGAAAGGTGAGTATTTCAACAGAGGGATTTTGAAGAAGAAAGTAATTAATCTCAGGGATGTCTTCTGATTACTCGAGACCATTTAACCTGTCATACTGCCCTGCCAGCCTCCCAATTGGCAATGAATGCAGCAAGTACCACATACCATCAGGAACAAGTCAGCCATAGTCACATACATCAACTGAGAATCAGAACACAACAGAGCTGACAAATTACACACATCAGTATTTTACAGACAAATACAAGACATACAAATTAAGAGCTATTCAAAACTCAATGTAACAGAATATTTGTTCAACAGAAATTCCTTGTGGAAGAATAGATTTGCTCATTTGTCATAATAGCAAGATTCAAGCGTGCTAACCAAATCACAGGCTTTCATAGCACAAAGTACTGAATCCTTTTACCACTTCATTGGTTGCTTTACTCCTGTCTTAGCATAAAAACCCTTGTGAAATGCTAATTAAAGTAGATATTTAACATATATATGAGCATATATAGCAGACATCCATATATGAGCTACTCAGTGAGAATGAGAGTTAACTGTAGTATTAATAGCTTCTACTTTTGTATTTTATCTAATACACTCAATTCACCTTTCTGTACTCAAAATTTTCTCACCCATATTCAGATTAGCTGGTAATGGCTGGTAAAGTCTAGATGCTAAATTTTCAGGAGAGAGTAGGAATCTAAGTTTCTAATGTCATTTTGGGTTGGTAGCAATACAGATGGAAAGTAAAACCATTTTGGATCTGACAGCCCCTCAATACTGTCTCATAATTAACAATATGAAGTCACTTCATTGATTGTAAACTAATTTAGCTCTATAATTTTGGGTAATTTAAAAATTTGAAATCAGAAACTCAAAGAAACAGCATGGGGCCACAGGTAAGTTTGATGCCAAAAATAAAACAGACTATAAACCTCCCAGAGATCCTGACCAGCATAGTCTTCCACAAATGAAAGTCCCTTACTTTACTGCAGGAGATACACACATGCAAAAGGAGATGCCACCACAAACCCTACATGACACGTACGGAAAGATAACACACAACCCTGACTACAGTTTCTCACTCTGGCTGACTCTGCCAGGCTTCCCGATCACCTTGTTTATATCCACAGGAAAGGTATATTCTGTGTTACTTGACTGTCCAGGGGAAAATGTTTCTTACAAATGAAAACAAACCTCAAGCAGGTGTGTAAAAATGCATTTGGTAGAAGAACCTTATACGCTTACATTTGAAAATGTTATTTTCCAAATAGATTGCTATGCCTAAGAGGAATTAATATAAACAACTTTGAATAAACTCCCTTAAAATAACCTGTTAAAGTGTGATGCTTAAAACATCTTCAGTTCAATGAGAAGGAGCTCCCTGGAAGACTTTTCTGCTTAAAACATCTTCAGTTCAATGAGAAGGAGCTCCCTGGAAGACTTTTCTGCATTACTTTCTAGCACTCAGAGCTTTACAGAGAGATTTTCAGTTCAATTCATACATTTCCACTGTCTACTTATAACTGCCATTCATTTGCGCATATAGAAACAATTAAAAACAAGGCTTTTTAACATTATGCCAAAGCATCTATCAAACACTTTCAAGAATATGATTCTGTAGAAATAAAACATATAAGGAAAGGATATTTAAGAAAGAAATAAGGATGGAAATACTTTGCCTTTTATAAACATACACTTAATATATACCTAAATTATCACTGAAAGATTATGAAGTTTAATCCCAATGAGTTAAAGATAACTATACTGATTATTAATAGGTTTTGTAAGTCAATATATTCTTCTAATGTTCCACTGTACAATTTAAATATTTTCAAAGCATGAAACCAAAAGCACCTACTAATTCTCTAAAATTTCTTATAAATTCTTAATACTACTCTGTCTATATTGGCAGGTATAATTAGCATGGGTCTAACTAAAGAGAACTCAAAGGAATCATTAAAACACTAACATATGCCGTAAATAATTTTATTGCATCTGTAATGCCAGATAAGTAATTATCATGAGTGCAACTGCAGAAAGCACAAGCAAATAATAAACCCCCTAAAACAATTAAAATATACTAAAAGTTAGCTTTTTGAAACAAAAATGATATGACATTGAAGCCTGTGGCAGTGAACCCTCCCATGTCCAGTAATATGCTATGTGTACAGAAAAATATGGAGAAATAGACACCTCTTTCCTGAAACACTACTTTCCAGGTCCTGATAGAAAATATAAGCAGTACATATGAAGCCCTTAAAGAGAAAATGTGGTACATATCAAAGTTTCTGGCAGTTACTTTTCTCCATTCATTTTTATGTAATTGGCATGAATTATAAAAATGAAGGTCTGACACTGATTACAGGAAGACACACACTGAAAACACAATGTTAGCCAAAGGAGAAAAGACTGTCCTCTTCTTCCTCATACAAAGACAAATTATTTGACCTGAGGAGGAAGGAGGAAAGCGACCCTAACTACTTACAGCACTAATCACATAGTCCTACCATTACTCTGAACACAGTGCCATCACTTGATGAACCTGCAAACTGTGTCTTGGCTTTTTAAGCCACTCAGAAGAAGGATTTCTATAAGCATATGTGAAGTGCCCAGAAACTAAGGGAGTAGGAGTCCTCAAAACACTTCTCATTTATCTCTTTGGCTCTGTTTTGTAAAGTTTTTCCTTTACTGAAGGGGACCATACTCAATTCAGGCTCATTCACGACACAAGTAGGCTGGGATAAGTTTGAAGAGGTTTGTGAAGTTCTGAAACTCTTAGATTGTGTACATTTTAATCAGCGGGTTTTTTTTTTAATGAAAATTTTGTGGTTGTGGCAAAGTAATTTCAAAATATTTCCAAATATATGGCCTTCCTTTTTTTTTTTCTCTTTTTATTATTTTTTTTTTAAGAAAAAAAAATACACCTATATGAGAAAAAAAAAAGCCTGTAAAGGCTTTCATCCAGTCAGGATTTAATTCTCTTTTGGACTATTTTATAACTAGCAATGCAAATGTATAATAGCTTAGTTTTAACTGATTGAATAACACTAAAAATTCCTCTTTCGCTAAATGTCAAATGAAGGTGAAGAGGCTATTTTCACAGTGCTAAACCTTTTATTTGACCCTGAGATTTTAGCTGGCAGCTAGTGACTTCATAACCTAGAAAACACTGACAGGCTGAGGAATTCAATCCAACTTCCTACTTTGAGGGCTCCATGGAAGGCTGCACGGTGGCCGTACGCCCTGACCTGTGCCTCTGACCCAGGACCTCCAAGGGCAGGAGAGGGCAACATTATCATTGCTGGCTCTGACAGTGATTCAGCTTTCAAACATCCAGGCCCAACAAAGCACATCTGAAAAAGGTCACTAAACCAAAACGAACAAATAAGAACGGAGCTCTTGAGAATGCCATGAGAACAAACTTAATTGTCTAGAATATCTGACATTTCCCTTACATCTGTTCCTTATTTGTTTACCTTTGATTCTGAATTTCTCGGTGCTCCTTCTTGGCTAACCAAAACTGCTTTCAAGGAGTTTTCTTCCCAGTTGATTGATGTATGCTCTAAAATCTGACTTATTTTTAAGCAGGATTTTCTATTTAGCAAGTATTAATTTTTTGAACCTGAACCTTCATCTATTTGAATTTGCAATATTGAAAGCTCATTATGGCTTAAGAAAAAGAAAAAAAGGCCTGAGTCATTGTTAGGCCTGTTTTTAGCAATACATACTAACTGGAAAATGTTAAGTGTGATTACAGAGTAACAATGTTTACAGCATTAACATTTGGATGTCTGCATTATTTAGGAGTATCTTGGTTGTTCCACAATGAAACCCCTGTAGTTATGGCATCCAGTTGCTCTGGCCAGATAGGGCAAATATCCTTCTTTAATAGCAGAGAAGGGGTAAACATTTTTTTGGTTCTCCCCAGACATAGGAATGGACATTTTTTGCATGTCTAATATACTCAGTCTATGTAATACATCTGCCAAAGGCTAAAATTTCTGCCAGTATCTGAAGAGCACCTGGCTTAGCAAACACATTTAATACAGGCTGCTTTTGGCTACACCTCCCCCAGGCCTCCCCTGAGCTGTGATGGGAGCAGGCTTTTGCACTTGATGAATCCTCAATAATGGCAAAAGAGCTTTCCTTGTGGCTGTCATTTCTGAAGTCTGCATCCCTTCGTCATATAGCAGATGCACTTCCACCATATCGTATGGAAGTGACACCCAATCCTTGAAAAACGATGAGTAGGAGCAAGCTGCCACAACAAAGAAAAAAAAAACCAACCAAAACCAAAACAACCAAACAACAACATCCAGCTAGTAAACTGTCCTTGAAAGAACAGTAGGGGAAAAAAAGTCATTAAGAAAAGGCCCTAGGACTCAGCACCTACCGTGGTTGAAAATAAATGGTAGGTCTGACATCAGCCAAGCACAGGTGCTCTGTGCTACACCAATACATATATTGTCTTCCAGGGAGAAAACTAAGTGATTGCCTGTAAGGGCAAGATGGGACTTCTGTGTAAGAACAATACTTGGTTTTGACTACGTATGTCAGTACAATAAAATTATTTTCAATTATCACCAACATATGTTTCCCTTTTTGGCATTTCATCTTTTTTTTTTTTTTTTTTTTTTTAAATATCTCCTATTACTTTACTAGAGCTTATAATACATTAAACCCCACACTATTTTATTTTCCATTTTTCTGAGGCTTGTATTGAGGGAATTAGAAACAAGAAGTATTAAGCAACAATGAAGCTTCTCAAATCAATGAACTGGACAGTACTTCCTTCTTTGGCTAGTAGTTTTATGGACAGACAGAGAACAGACCAGCAAAAGTGAGGCCAGGACAAGCTTTAAAACCTGGCATTCTAAAAGCTTGAGGGTTTTTTGCTTTTATGAAATGCATGTACAGAGACTTCCATTAACTGAAAACTGTTCAACACAGAATCCACGCAGTACTTGTCAAGTGCCATCTTTCAGAGTTCCATCAAATTAATTGATGTAATCAGAATGTTTTCTGCCTTAAAACATCTAGAAACGTCTACACATAACTTGATTTTCACCATAAAATATTCATTTTAAAAGGAGTAATACTCTGTGAAATCAAAACCAGTCTTGGTCTTTAAGAATACTTTCAATGTTAATGAAGCATACATGTTCATTGCTTTTATATCTATTCAGAGTTTACTGGTTTGTCTCAGACCCCTCTTATTACAATGCAGATACTTTTTCTGCACTACTTTTCAGTAAAGAACCTGGAAATTGTTTTCTTAACCATCCAGTTACTCAATTTCCAAGGAGGGCAAAGAAACACCTGAAATATCTCTCACTATCTGCAGCATCTAGAATTCAAACTTCAAATGCCCATGCACTGGTCAAACTCCACACCTCTTTTCCCCTGGCTCCCTCTTCCTCCCATATTATGTATGTTTCCACCATCTTAAGTTAAACCTGAACAAATGTGGTAGGTAGTGGCATCCCAGCCCCAGCGTTCTTTCCTCAGCACCAGCAAGGGCATGACAAGATATGGTGGGAACTCCAGCTGGGCCCAAAGGAGGGTCTGTGGTTCACCTACTTCCCCCCTTTACTTGTAGCAGTCATGTCCTCAGAAGCAAAGAAAGGAAAGGAGGAAAGTGAACCATGGCCCCTGTATCCTTTAAAAAAGGTCTATGAAATTGAGAAAATGAGGTGGAACATCATATTGGTTAGGGAAATCTGACAGTGCAGGTATCCAGTGTAATGTGTAGGTCAAGATGAGCTAAGTTGCCATCCTTGAAATTGTTGTGTTCCTCAAAATGGCAATACATGAAGGGGAGACAAAAGCGTTTTTTTCTCCCCTTTATTTCTTTTTTAATTTCACCTGCCATGAAGATTGAAGCATTCAAAAAATTAACTGTACATCTATTTATGTATTAGATGAATCCCATTACCTCAGTATAGAAGCATTTGAATTTATCAATCCTTCTCCATATATTTGATCCATTTGGCATACATTTTTGTATATATACTTAGGTATATTTCACATAACATGAAGAGGTGCCAGGAACTAAATTTAGGATATTGCATTCTAATGGATACTTAATAGCGGTAATATTATGACACCACTAATAATTGAATTAAAATTATTGCAAAAAAGTATGATTTAACATGACATTTTTAAAATGTATTTTTACAGTCACAAAATTAAGTGTTCCTCAATCTTATCATAGCTGATTTATGATGGACAAACAGACAGTGAGAAAAAACAGCAGCAAAACTTCAGTGCAGTAACTTTGTTCCATCTGTTTGTGTTCTGTGAGCATGTATCACCATCTATTTTAATGAAGTTCCATGATATACTAATTATAAAAAGAACTCCCCTTTCTCTTACTCATAAAGGACAGGCATTTTTGCATGTATCTACAGAAACTAAATATGGAAGAAAATTCATAATAGTTTAGGTTTAAAGGCTAAAATCAGAGTTTGTAAAACACATACACAAACACAGTTACTGCTTAAGCAGTGCAGAGTGATTCATTGTGCCAAAATTAGAACAGAATAATTTTGGTTGAGGCATGGTACTACAACAGAGTAACAAAACAAAACAAAACAAACAAAAAACAAAAAAAGTGGAGACTGGTGATTTTTATATATGACTTACAGTGCTGTAAAAATACTTAGATACATATTTTCTTTAGCATATACTAGAAGATGACACTTTTCACATCCATTTATGCATGTATAATGTCAATTTAAGCTGTTGGTATGAAATGATGATGCATATTTAAGAAGTAATATATAGGCTTTGATTTAACTTTATCCAAAGACTTTCATAAATCTAGAATATCTTAATTAAATATGAGTATGCATGAATAAAAAAAAAAATATCTCTGTATTCAGACAGCCTGTGTAGCAATTTTGGTGCCAAAATCTAAAAGTCACAGAGATAGCACTTTCAAATTTCTCTTGGACATAGGGACAATCAAGACTTGTCAGAATACTTCTCAACTCATTTAAACATGGACTTTGAAAGCACATTGACAAGCTAATGCAAACTAACAGACATATATACGAGTACTTTCTCCTACATTGACTCTTTCTCTGAGATCTGAGAGATTGCCTTCTTTTCGATATATTGCAAACTCGGGACTCTGAAGCACTGCTTCTGAGCGGGTCATCCAGCTATGGAGCTCTGTTGTATCTGAGTCAAACCTAAGAGACAGAGAAGTACAATAAGACATTCCATTGCCACACAGTTTCTGAAAACAGGATTGACATTAAACATGTTTAACTGGTTGTTTAAACAAGTGAATAAGCAGCAATTTCTCTCAGCAGAAGAGAATTTTACCACACCACACCACACCCCCATATTTCATAATTTCAAAACTATAAATTCTAAAATTAGGAAACATAAATACTTTTTTTTCAGTTTTAAGACCCTGATTTGACAGCTGAACAGATGCAACCATTTTCACTATAAGGCTTCTAATTTTACAAGCTGATGGTTTTGGAAGACATGAAACAAGTGGCTCTCAGTGAAGAGTGTACCACAAATCTTGCTGGGCCAGCTGAGGATGTAAGGTCTATCTGGCTGGCCAAATGCAAGCTTCACACCTGCAAGATTTCTGTCCTGGCTTGTGCTGGCTATATTATGAAGGATATTCACACAAGAAATCTGACCATTAGAAAAGAGTCTTTTTTCCAACTGACTCAAATTTGATGTAGAATGCAATTACTAATTAACAGTAAACTATAATTTCCCTACAGTTAAAACTTTTAAAACTGCAGATTGAGATCCCCAACTCTCTGTATATATTTTTTAAACTAGTTTTTACTGTACAATCCTTTTTATTACAGTCTGGATCCTTTCATCAACTCCTTTAAAACTGAGCGTAATTTTTGTTACCTATTAAAAAGGTAGCAGCTCAAAATGAAGGTTATCATAATTAGATGTTTAAATTACTGATGTGTAGAAAAATCAAACTGTGATTCAGAATCTACTGTAGCTTTTAAAACAAGAGGCTTGAGACAATGTTTTTATCAGTTGTGCCACATGGTATGCTTGATCGCATTTCTTTATTGCACTGTATGATCTAATATTTATATCTAGTTTGTAACAGATTATCCTTTTGCAGTAGTAAAATGAAAGCAATAGAACAGAAAGACCTAGAAAAAAAAATTAGCTGTGTCTTACAGTTTGCTTTGTAAATATAGGTCGTATAATTTACATACAATTGAAAATCTACTAAAAACAAGAACTTAAATGACAATTAAATCTTTGAAGGAATTAATTCTTTTATAAAAATATATTCCATATAAACAAGAACTACAATGCAAGGATTTAAGTGCTACAGAAATCCACAAATACAGAAGTCAAAACTGAATACAAAAAAGAGTTCCATGTTTGATCTGATATTTACACCTCCCTTATTTTCCTTCTCCACTGTGACCTTTGTAACTCCATTTAATGACACAGTGTGAAAGAAAGACTGAGTAATAAATAATGAAAGCAGAGGAAAGAAGAATCACACACTACCTTAATCCCAGCTCAGTATTCTGTATTCCAATTATAGACATTTAGGAATAATTTTGATAAAGCATTTCCTAATAATACTATTTGAACACTCATTACAGAAGAAAAATATGATTGTGAAGTAATGAAACGTGCAGAAGTCTTCATTTTATAAAGAATTACACATTCAGAGGTAGAAGACAAAAGAAAATTCCCAGATGGTTCAGGGAATCTCTGTGCTGCTTCCAGATTCTAATCCCTGAAATTAAATTTCACTGCCAGTTAAGAGCTTCATTTCTGATCCTACATGACACTAAATAAACTGTAATTCTTGAATTATTATATTATTCTCTGTTCTGCATATAATTATATTTAATGACCACAGAACATCAGACATCTGATAACAACAAAGACTAGTTTACTGGTCCCTCAGTACTAAACTCCCTTGGCTGCAGGTAAAATTGTATTACTTCTGGTGTTCACTACATTGTCAAGCTGCAGGCAAGTAGGACCAGTGAGACCAACTTTCTGAAGAATAGCCTAATATTGGCCTGGTATAGGACAGAAATTGGCAGAGCAAAGTGTTTACCAGTGATCATTTCTTAATTTCTTAAACAAAAGTACTTAGCTGTTGGCTCTGCAACATCCTCCGTGGAAGAGGAATAGGAGAATTTGGAACAGTTTTGATAGTACAGAAAAATAATCTGGAACACATCCTATGGCCCAGAGATTCATCAGACCACAGATCTTTAAAGTCCCTTTGTACCCATTGATACGGTATGATTCTATGATATGACAGATCTCAGATAACAGATTGCTCTGTCACTTGCAGTTTTGGCTGGAGATAAATTTAAGTCCACAAACAAAGCCTTCTGCCCCAAAAAGGGCTATAAAGACAGGGCAGAAAAGGAGCAAAAGACAGGAAACATTTCTAAGTAGCTTTTTGCAGCATATAAATATCCGGAATGTCAAGACATTTTTCAATTACCTCGGAACAAAAATATTCTGTCTTATGTTCAGCTTGTATAAACCCAGGAAACACAGGTAGAATACAGCATGTAATCATTCCACTGTGATGACTGGACATTTTCTTTCTGAGCACAGCTGCAGCTGCAAACTATATTAACTCTAGATTGACATCAAAGGATCAATACAGTCTTTAAATCTACTAAATACAACAATACTTGTAAAAAGTAATGCTATATTACCTTTCTGACCCAATAAAGTTGAGTGCATGTAGAATTTGTCAAAATAAATCTGTGGAAAAACTAAAAATAAATCACTTGGGACAATTACTCTAAAGAATTACCTTAATTTAACATGCATGTTAGCTTGCTCCCCACCTAAAAAAATCAATCTGCAGCAGAAGATTTATTCTTTATGCAGCACTCATGGTTTAATTTTCCATTTAGTCTTTCGTTCTGCTATTCCACAAGAGAGATACTGTTTTTTACTGTTCTCACTGCCCTCTGTCTCCAGGCCGACATACATCAGCTGAGTTCAAATACAGTCTCTTGTTACACCAGAGCATGCTTGAAAAAACACCTTCACATTTGTAATCCATGCCTTTCAAATTTTCATGGAACTACCCCACAAATTGATTTTCAGGATCATACTAAGCCACATGCCCATTTCATATTCCCATTAAAAATTCTCTTGCTTTTATCACCACATGTACTTGCTAAAAAAATGATTCCTTGTTCTAGTTTTCCCTTCATATTCTGTACTAAATACACAGTAAACTTCACCTTTAAAGCATTACACAATTTAGTTGCATTTTGGGGTTTTTCTTCTGTGTATGGAATTTCGAACCTAAATACCCAGCAGGGTATGATACTCAAGTCCTTCTGTAAGCCCCAAATCTCATAAAATTTCTGGAAGCTACTAACAACAAGTTATTTTTTTTATATTTCACAATAAAAATAAATTGTATTTTAATTAACAACCAAAGGGCTGACTTGACTATAAACCTTCTATCTGCACAATATACCTTATAAAGGCCTTATTGTGTTTCTTACAGATGTCATCTGGCAAAAAAAAAAAAAAAAAGATAAATTAAGCTCATAATGTTGCTTTTTCTTTCACACTGACATGGTAAGATGATGACAGTGAAGTAATGTGCATGCACTGACCTTCCACATATTTACACAAACTACTTCAATGTTGTAAAAGTTCACATAGCAACACAAACTGTCAAGTACCCAGCTGTCATGTGGCCGTCACAGGGTATGGTCTATGCGCTAAAGTAAATGTATTTCACCTTGAAACTGCTACTGTGTTACTGCTACCACAACTAGACAGTAGTTTCAGTGGTTCATTCTTTCAACAGATAAAAAAATTGCCTCACAATTTCCTTTGCTCATTTGTTTTTGCCATCCCTCCCCAACTAAAACTACACCAGCCATGTCACCTCCACATATCTTGGGCAGACACAAGACCATTTGCCTGAGCAAAAAACATACTGAGCTGGCAGGGAATATACAGCTCTGATCCAAGAGCCAAATTACTGAATTACTACGTTTCCATGACTGGACTGAAATGCCTAGCTCACCGGCAGCCTTCCTCAGCTCATAGCTCCTCACTGCCTAGACATGTTAGAGAACAACTTCACAGTATATGATGCTCATTGAAAGACTTACTCTGTAATGAACTAATTGCCTGATGCCTGTATTCCTCCTCTGTTATTTGTAGGTGATGAGCCATCAGCTGATAAATAGCCTTGTTCTTATCTCTTAATTCAACAGCTTGAATTCTGGACCTCCCTCTACATTTGTGACACTACTTAATTTAGCCTCATCAACATTATGACCAGCATATTTCTGTAGCGCACACCAAGGCATCAAAGAAAATACCAGATCAATCCGAAGCATAAATCACCAACAGACACTTCACTAATATCATCTTATCAGTCTCGCAGTTCTCCTTATTTAGCTAACTATCCATCTTACCACTGGTAAGGTATGGTTGTAAACCATACCTTCCCCAGCTTGAGCAGTATCTCCTGAATAGTAACAGGGAATGCATTGCAGAAATTCTGACAGATCCACCTCATTTCTCCTATGTAAGCAAATCATGGCTAAGGCAAATGAGAAACTAGAGGTTGTTGTAGAGTGTGTTTATTAACATCTTTTGCCTTCAGCAAAGACACAGTGGCTAGAGGTGCAAAGTAGTTTTAAATCCAGCCTTCCAGTGAGTGCCAAGTGGTACCACTCCTATAATATAGGTAATATAGGTATATATTATAATATATATATATATATATATATATATATATATATTATAATATAATATAATAGGTAATTTCAGACACTAAATATGAAGAATATATATTCTCATTGTATTTGTCACTAGGCCATTTTTCACCTCACAAACAGGGTAAAGGGTTAAAAACCACGGAGCACTAAATAAAGTGTCCATGTTTACAGACCTTAACATACCCATACTTATAGTATAAATTAAAACTTAAAATTAAATTAAATTAAAATTTAGCTTACAAATTATTTCTCCTGTAAACAACAGAAAACTATCCTGCTGTGTTTCAGTCACCTTTTCCTTTCCCCGGGCACTGGCTACGCAGATACAACACTGAAACCCAGGACAACCAGGAAAATTGAAGACACGGCTTTCCTCTTTTTAGATTTGCTAAGTAACGTTAGATAATACAAGAGAAAAAGCTCAATTAAGGGTCAGACAGCCCAACAGAATTACTTTAAAACTGCTAAACACTCAACATTTATTTCTAATAGATTTATTTGCATAGCAATGGGATATTTGAAAAATTTGCTATCAAAACCTCTTGGGATAAGCCATTATATTTTTTTTCTTTGACATATTTTCCTACAAAAATCCAAATTTTTGAAGTAATGACAAATTAGAATTCCTAGTATAATATTTTTCAAAGAAATGAAGACTATTTTCAAAAAATTGTGAACACTTGTTAAATGGAAAAAACACTAGATGGAGCAACTATTCTATTTTAACATGGCTTTCTCTTCAAGGGGCACAATGTCTTTCAAATCTGTGGATTAACATTATATCTATTATAATGTTATGAAAAACAGACTTTCTTTGGAAACATTAGGAAACACGTATGAAGTTATTTACTAAATGACACAGAAAGGTATCTTTGGACATTATTCAAGAACACTAATATTACAAATATGTTTCAATTCAGTGTTAAGTCTCTCTAACCTGTTTGCTGTTTAAAAACCTACTTAAATTGAGTAATCTTCACATTTTTCTATGCTACGCAACTGACCTGTGTTTCCCATAATATGTAAATAACATGAAAATGAAAATGTTACCTTGCAACCCTCTCCCATTTACAGATTTTTTCACCCCAAAACTTCAGCTGTGTTACATTTATCTTTAGTCCTAACGCCTAATGCGTACCTTCAAGACCTTTATTATACAGTCCAAGTATTTTTCCCTTCTCAGCTTCAAATTAATTCCTTTTGGAAAAGGAGCTTTCCACAACCAGTAACAGAACTTAGCACATGTCTGAATTATTCTGACATTTTGAAGCATTACTTTTGAGGTAATTTTAGATTTTTTCGCAGGCAGTGGAAGGGAAATAAAACCCCAAAAAGTCATATGCTTCTCATCTCTGTTTTCCACCACCTATACTAAAAAGTTGCTTTAGGAGGCAAGAAAAAGTCAACAGCTTCTTTCCCATGTATTTACACCACAGTGAACTGAATCAATGGAAATGTGATATTCAGTCTAGTGTATGCCATAGGTCGACAAGGGAAAATGCTTCTCCTCAATTTCTTCAGAGACTCTCATACTTCTAATCCTAAAGCATTTGAAAATATAAAAATAATGAATATTCTAGAAAGCTTGAGCTTCAGTTTTAGCCATACATTGTTTCTCCTCAGCTAAGCAGCTGAAGACCATAATCTTATACAGGCCACTAATGCAATATTCAAACTAGCCAAACTACTCTTTCTTCCTCCTTGAAACTAAGCACCTAACAATTCATATTGCAGGTACATTGCATCTTTAAGACATCCTCTAGGCTTTCTAAAACATCTGGATAACTAGAAAACAAATATGGAGCACTAATGTCTCCAAACATGTGACAATGGAGCCTGACACATTTATTACAGGCATACTTTTACAGCAAGAATGCTGACTACAGCTGGAGAACAGGTGAAAGAAGCTGAAAAAAATGGTAGCGTTATTTCACCACCTCAAAAAGCCCCAACCACCAATGTGCTTCCCCCCCAGCTCCCAAAATACCAGGGAACAGCATGCAGTGTCTCATACCCTGACTGCAGAAAGGAGCCAACACAATCTGTTTATGCACCTTCAGAAGCTTCTAGCAAGCTTTCAATATTTTCTGGGCTTTTTTAATCAAACAAAACTTAATCAGTACAGAATCATCAACTCCTATTCATTAAGTGCTCAGGGAAAATTCTGAATTTAAACACATGCACATACAATATAGAATGATGCAGGAGAGGTAGGTTAGAACCCCAATTCTCTCAGTTTATTTCCAAAACCAAAATCTATGCAGTACTATGGATTTATTTGTCCTTGGGTGTAGGTACAACCAAATATAGACAAAAAGACCTGAAAGATCTTGCAGCCAGCAACAGACCCAGAAATTAACTGACTGACTGTCTGGATATATAACTATGAGGTTCTCCCAGACACTGAAGAAAAAGTTGTCTAGTCACTAATGCACCTCAACATTTAGGCTGAGCACCCAAGTCTTAAGATGAGTTTTCTTCTCCCATTGCTATGCTTATGTTCAGTATAAATTTGTTGTGCTGAAGAAAAACAACATACTGTCAAATGTATTAGTTTCCACAACTGCATTTTTATGTTTTAATAAAAGCAGGCACAATAATCATTATTCTAAGCTGAAACTCCTTCCCAGAACTTTCCTCTCAAAGTGTTTCTCTGAAGCTATTTATTGGCTGGTCCTCCCACTCCAGAACATTCACTTGGACTTTCTAGAGAGGAAAAGTAGATAAGCCTTTTTCGGCTGTTCAGTTAGAAATGGAAAAAAAAAAAAAATCTAAACGTTAAAAAGCTGCCTTCAGATAATATAACCATCATTTATCCTGATGCACTGCTGTGGACATTTGTAACATCACTTACTTTGCACATTACAATATTGTAGGTCCATTCACAGGTACTCAGTGAACAGTCATAATGAACTAGTTCCCATATGATGGTATGAGTGTATTGCCAAAACAAATATAGTAACTCCTGTACACAAAGCAATATTCCAGCTAGTTAGACCATATTAAAGTGTATTAAACAATTAACTCCCTTCTTCCTACTAGAATTAAGCTTTCTTTCTTAAATAATAATCAACCTGTGCAGCAATGGAAAGGACTCTGATTTTAAGTATATATAAGAAACCACAACTTATTCAGTCATCTAAAGTAATCCTAGACAACAACTGAGATCTACAGATTCATCTAAGCTTCACATCTTGACTCTTATCCAAAAGTTAGGCCAAATTTATATGATGAATGATTATCTTTTAGCATAAAACATAAATTAAAACCTCTAGAAATCTAGTGTGTAACAGTAAAAAACATTAACACTGTAAATTTGGTAGCATATCTGCCAATAATATAGCTGGTAAGCATAGTGTCAAATTTGATAATATATCCTATTTTCCGTACAATGATCTATTAAATTTATATATAACAACCTTGCTAGTTGCAATGCATTAGACTGATAACAGCTAAAACACTTATCAGCTTGTATAAAATGAGGTGTTTCTGAACATAAACAATTCCTATAATCCATCTATTTCCTGCTCTCCGGTAGTTTCCTTGCATGATGACTTCAAAGTCCGTAGTCTGCTGTACCCTGCCAGTTTTACTTTCAGTATTAAAGCAAATCAAAAGAATACGAGCATTACAAACTTAGTAGCTGAGAAAGGAGCTTCTACTGCAATTTGGTCTCCAATTTTATAGTAATGCACAGCTATAGCAACAACTTTCTTGAAGAATCATAAAATACAGATTTAAAAAATCACTCAATCTGGTTTTAACTAAGAAAATGCTTTCCTTTACAACAGTAGACTTGCATTTCACTTCCTTATACTTATGTCAAGAAAGAACATTCTTAAAACATTCAGTCTGGAAAAAAAAAAAAAAAGTGAAACGTTTAAAATACCAATTATTGAAACAGTTTAAAATTTCAGAGGGGTGTCATTTTTTCAATTTCAAAAGTATTATTACAATATTTTAAAGGCAGGGACCATGCCTTAATACAGGTTTACTCTTGCATATAAGACAAAAGAACAAAAAAAAATTATTTCAGATCTTTGCATATTAATAGTGAAACAGTAACTACAGTACTAATGTTTATAACATCTGTTAAGTAAAAACATTGCCATCTAATATTTCCTTGGGTGGGGGAAATAAAGAGCCTGCTAATAGTCATCACTCTGCATTATACTGAGTGCTTGGGAATATATTAGCAAAATGTAAATCTATTATTTAATGGTAACCTAGGATATGAGAAAAAAACACCTGATTACAAGTTAGGACTGAGGAGATTACATTCAATTAACTCAAAATTAGCTAACAAAGTCACTTTTTAGTTTAAGCACTTTCTATATGAGGAATGATTACCCAATTTAACAAAAATCATTCTTCTTACATAACATATACAGCATTCTTAAACAATGAGACTAAACTAGAAACCTTACTTCTAGAATGCTCAAAGGTGAGATAAATCCCACTTCAGGTGCCTACGTATATAAAAAGGTGCCTCTAAATACCTGTTTTTTTCAATTGCATACTCCTTCATTTTAAAAATAAACCCCACATTTCTCCTATTCTTGGTATATTTCATTCTTTTTAATAAGGTAAAGGTTATTTACAAGAAAAAAATTATCATCGAACTAAACAAAAATATTTTCTTTAGAAATGAGACACTGAATGCAGTTTCACACTCCTTTCAGTCCTTAAATCTCTTACCTTGGAATTCATATGTTTACTAGAATATAAAAAACATTTCCAAAACAAACATTACAATGAGTATTTGAAGTCTAGCTTCTTAGCACCCCATTTAGAAAGCTACTGCTTGAGTCAATTCTACTTAAACTAATCAGAATTTTTTCTTGTCACTTTAACAAGTGTTCAGTATTAGTCTAAAATCCCTTGTCACTTGTACTTGAGTTACAAAGGAAAAAATCTGGAAATAATGATACTGCATGTTTCACCAAATATTAACTCTGCCTCTGCAGAACTGTTATGTCTACTGCTGAACCACAAGCCAGAAAGAATACAACTTGCACTTTAGAAAACAGGAAATATCTGCACTATTCTCACTATTATTTTTTAAGAATTAAAAAGGCTAAGAACTAATGGAATACTTCTTGTCCTTGAAGTTTCAAGACTACAGTCAAGTGGGACCCACACAATGCCATACATAATGACTTCTACTGACTATAATTATATCACAATGGTATTGATGTAATGGTTAACATTCTATATTGCAAAACAGTTGCACTAGAAGCACAAAGAAACCCATATCTCATCCTGAGTAAAAAGAGTTAACAATCAATGGGTACCCTAATAGAGAACAGAAATATAATTTTAACCTCAAGAAAGTGTACAGCATAGTTTTGCATTCTCATCCACACTCCTCTGGGTATTCTTTTTCTGTCTCTTAACGAGTCTCACCTCTTCCTAATTTCCGAATCCACAAGGAGTTGCCTTTTTTTGTGGGGTGGAGGTGGCGGGAGTTCCTCTTTAGCATGCTTAACCAGGATTTGTTCTCTTGTGGTCACCATAGTTACAGTTTCCATTACAGTTGTCTGTGTTAGTGATGTCTGAGTGGTAGTGACGGCCTGCGAAATCTGTGAGAAGTATAAAACCAGAGGTCACGCATTGTCTGAAAGACTTCAGTAACGGCTGTTTGGAGTAGCAATAGAAAATGAGAAACTGCTCCCACCTGATCATAGGCTGATCTTCAGA
Organism: Microhierax caerulescens; assembly: GCA_035590215.1. Classification (NCBI taxonomy): domain Eukaryota; kingdom Metazoa; phylum Chordata; class Aves; order Falconiformes; family Falconidae; genus Microhierax; species Microhierax caerulescens. Next base: position 84,727,011 of record JAVJGJ010000014.1, on the reverse strand, counting down.
AAAAAATAACACTACCCACAACTCAAACCAAATTATCTGACTCACGCTGTGTGAATAAGGTGTCTGCAGAAGTCAATATCAAAATCAGAAAGGATCCTAAACAGATTTAACTTATGGCTCCCTGTAAGTCATGCTGAATGAAGAAAAGGAATGAATGGTCAATTTTATGAGGGAATTGAACGATAGCAAATATATAAAATGATATTATTGCTATATATTACTCTGTCTTCATTATGAAAATTTATTGAGAATTGATAAAGGCACAGTAATGGCACTAAATTACCAATTATCATTTTTACCATTTATAATAATTTTAAAACTAGAATATAATTCATCATAACCTACTTGCATAAAAGGGCAGTTGGCTTTCTGTCAAGAAATCTTAAATTAGAAAACATGCACTAGAAGGCAAATTAATTTAGATCTGGTTTATTCCATAATTTAAAAATAGTGTTAAGAGGTCATAACAGATACTAATACACATAATATGTAACACTGTAAACACTATCAATCTAATACATTTCACTTTGCTTGGTAATATGAAAACAAACCCTTCATACAGCTCAGCTGCACAAAAAGGTAATGATGAGAAATAGTTTCTGCTAATTTTTTTTTTTTGAAAGGTACTACTTGTACATGTACTGCCTGTTCATATTTGTTTCCATATAACACCAACTACAAACCATCCACTTAAATGGGGGCAGCTGTTCTTAAGTCCTTTAACTCATGAGAAATGGGTCACTTCTTTTTTGCTTCTGTCGGATGATGGCTCATTTGTCAAAATGCTCTAGTTATAGCTCCAATGACCACCTCACAGTTTAGGGGCAGTGAAATGGAAAATAAAAGGAAGAAGTTATACCAAGAGCAGGAAAATCTGTGCACCAGAAGAGCCCTGCTTCTGTGCTTATTGTCAATGTGCAAAAACTAGAAAGACTTTCCAATTCAATGTCATGAAAGCCAGTATCAAAAATTCCATGATACTATATACATGTATATACACTATCTATTAGTTCTTGCATCAGAAACTCAGTAAGAAAACGGAATTACTTTAGTTACTGAGACATCAGTTTTCTAGAAACGATAAAGAAGAGGCATACCAGGTAATTAACATCTTTCCCACATTTTCTTACATGGAAAAAAATAGTGTGACAAGGAAAGGTGGATACTGCTAGCAACCAGCTTCTCAGCAGGCAACATCAGTAAATCTAACAAAAACCTGAAAAAAATATGGCTTCCTGCCAACATTGCCAAATCTTCCACAGAGTCTTCCAAACAAAAACATCTTCCCATTCTTTGTCCAGTCTGCCAGTGGAAGTGATGATTAGGGAAGTCTGTAACCAATGTAATTTTGGCAGTCTTTCTCAGAGCAGTCAGCTCAACGCTGTGCTTCACCCTCTAGAAATAACCAGCTGCTAAGGCTTTAGAACAGAATATAAACTATTCAGAAGACTACAAAATTATGATCCAGAAGAGTTTTTCTTTTTTCCTCAGTTGAAGTAAGCTGCTTGTGAACTGCAGGGACTTAGCTAACGTATGAACTACATAAATCCTTTAGAAAAAAACCACCACCCAGCTGACTTTTTAATCACTATAATATTATGTATTAATACTTTTGTTCTAGTTCTCTCAACAAGATATATTGCCTTTGATATTTTCATCTACAGAAATCATGACAATATTAAGTAAACATTTCCATATAGTTTTAATAAAAATTAGGATTTTTTTAATTAATTGCAGAGGCAGAAAGGAAAAGCAAATTAAAGCTTCTGATGTCTAGGGTTCTATGAAACTTGAGAATAACACCTGATGTTATCTTTCACTGAGTTGATTCTGTAGCTAAGAACGCTCCAAATAATTGCTTGCTCCTTGTATGCACTTTCAGGTACAGTCTCTCTCTCCTTTTCTCACAAAATTCTTATTACACTTGGTTTTATCCAAAAAAACAATGATAGGCTGATGTTTCTGACACCTGAGGTCATATCCTGTCATGTTTCCATTTGCCAGTCAATACCAGGGTACAGTTCACAGTAAAGAAAGTGTAAAACAATAAACCACAGCTAGGGCTCTGTGGGAATCATCTGCAGCATACTACCAATTACACGGGAGTAACAGTTTCAGCTGGTGACTGGGAGCTGTGCCACAAAAGTGGGCCATGCAATTACCATATGCTCGGAGCAGTCAAGTCACAATGCTGTAGGGGGTAATGATTTACTTGTCAAAACAGTAAAAATGTGTTTTTAATGCTTAATCAATAGGAGTGGAGGTTAAATGCTATATACTTCAAAAGGAAAATTGAGATGTGAATTTTAAGTTCATAATCATTCTAATTAGAGACTGGGTAAGACTAAAAGGTACTGAAGATTATACTGCAATGTAACTCTGCAAGATGAAGTTGGTTCACGTTTAAAAGAGTGCACACACTTTAAAGGACAATCCTTGAAAATAAAAGGAAGTACAAAACAGCAAGTAGTTTTTGTTAGCTTTCCTGGCCAAAAAAAAACCCCAAACAGCACGCAACTGACCTCTTAAATCTAATCACTGGTGTGTTTCATGTATTATTCAAAGAGGGTCCAAATAATGACAGTATAGTTTCCCCATCCCTCTCAGTTCCTGACCAGCAGGTGTGAATCTGAGAAGGGGCGATGCAGACTAGGCCTTTAACCCACTAGAAAATCATATGGAAAGTGCTAAGGTGACTCACAAGGCTGTACATTAAAAGGCTTTCAAAATACAATGCGAGGCAAGCCTTTAAAGTGCAGTTTCACATCAGCAAGCTCATCTTAGAAACATGTTAAAACTCATCTCTTTCAGAGCGGACAAATTTAAATCTTCCTTTTCATCCTCTACAGGCAAACGTATGTACAGTGTGTGTATAGCACTTCAGTAGTTTTATGTCATTTTATTTCTCTTTTATACAGCAGCCTACCTTTAATGCCATCATTTATTACTGCCTTTGGAAGTGCCCTCCGTCATGATAAACTCATAATTTTCCTTAACACTCACTTTTGGAGCTGTCATCTGTTCTTTGATGAAGTGTACGTATATGAGTGGGGAAGTTCAGATGAAGAATGGTGTTTTCTTTAGTTTGGGAAGGTTTCCAGTAAACTTAGTGAAGCATAATGAAATCACCAAAGTTGGGTTTAGAGTTTCTAAAAGCTATGCATCTACTCTAAGCAAGTTGTCCTTGTCCTTGATTGCACTGTGTGGTCAATGAAGGAAAGTTGACATTTTCATGATGAGGACAAACTGCTTTTTAGAGGTATCTCTTTCTCTCACCTTTGCTGCCCACTCCTTTGTTGCAGAAGCTTCAGCCATGAGTTCCAATTAGGCGCTTAAATTCAGCGGCAATAACTTGCAGCAATGAATTCAGCTAACTGTGGGAAGACTCACATTCTACTTTCTGGACTTTTCTTTTGGGATGTATAACTGCTTCCTATGTCTAGTTGGAGAATCAGCTTTGAACTGAGGCGGAGGTTGTCTCTTCCATTTAATTTCTTATTTTACTAACAAGTTGTTTATTTAGTGACACTTTAGTAAGAGAAGGAGGGGAAATAACTAACTACAAAAATGTAATTAAGAAGGTACTTTGAGAATTATTAATGAATGGAATAAAGTTTACTTTGAAGACAATATCTGTTTGACGAATAAAGTGTACATTTTCAGATGGATTTTTGTGAAAATTGTTGTGTTTGTCCCCTCTGTCCAATTCCCCTCCTCCCCAGTCCATGATTAGAGAGAATAATTACATCTTTTAGAGGCGTTTTATTCTTGCAGTCTAAATGTGTAAATGAGCTCTGTAATGAATAAATGTATAAAACCCGCTAACATTATCTGCCCTGCCTAGACAGAAACACATGGCAAATAGTATCAATATTTCAGAGAGGACATATCTAAACCGTGTAACAGTGCCTTAGGAACTAGTCCTTCATTTAGCACTGAATGTGAAATGTCTCCAGGACGTGAAGCAATAAGCCCACTACAGCATACCAACTCTGTGGCAAGCAAAGTAGCTTCCTCTTGGAGGAAAGCTTATCGACTGATGCATGCTGTTATCAGACAGTTACACTGTTTTGGGATTCCAGAGCATCTCCCACCAGTGCTGCTCTGTGATGTGTTGTACAGCCTCAGGACTGCTCACTTCACAAGGAGACTCTCTCTTCTGTAATCTAAAACTAGTATCTGCTTTTAGGACCAACCAACCTAAATACCTCTTGAAATGACTTAGCAACTTCTTCAAATCATGTGACCCCATGAGGCCACCCCACATTCAAACTGCATCTCTGAATTTTCCTCTGCATTGAAACAACAGGTTTCCTACAGCAAATAAACAAGAGTTAAACCAAATTTTCAAGTGTTAGAAATGCCATGTAGCACAACATGGTTTTGCCTCCTGATACTAAGTGAATTTGTACCCTTTCACCATTTTCTTCTCTTCCGTTCTCCCAAACTGATTTTTCCAACTTCAGGTATGCAAGAAACTGTATCTCAAAGCAAACCAAAAGGTTAAGGTATGATTGGAAGCATGGTTATTGAGAGGTATTCAGATCACTACAGGAAGCACAGCAATTTTCATTTAATTACCCAGACATAAGTTGGTAGAAGCATTAGTATATAGCAACAAAAAAGTGCAGCATGGCCAAGGGAATTGAATCGAACTGACCAGAACTGTGAGAAGCCCTCCTATGAACAGGACAGAGGTGCATGCAGTAAAATTCTGCTCTGCGTTAGCAGTAAGAAGTCTTAATGTCCATTTCACCAGTCATACAATAAGAGCACAAAACTTCCTCAATACCCGTGACATAATGGAGTGGAAAAATGTGAACTGATTTGGGTTTAAATCCAATAAGAGATGCTGAAAAACGGCTAGGAAAAATAAATGTATATGGTTTTGGATACTACACCAGAGCACTGCTTTTTGTTATCTGGTTTAAAAAATGTGAAAATTTAAAACCTCAAATTCTTTTTTTAATGTATTACAGTTAACGCGAAGGAACTAAGAAAAAGAATAGATCATATCCTTTTTTTCACTGGGATTTTGGCTACAGTATGGATTGATTTCTTTTTTTTTTTCCCCAAGAAAAGTCTCTTTTTATGACCTTTCTTTTTAATCTGTACATTTGCATAACATAATTAGAAGTAAAACATTAATCTATCATAAACTTTCACTGTTTAAAGTTAAAAAATATTTTTTCTTTAGTAAACAGTTCGCACACTAATTTCAGGCTAAGTGCTATTCCACAGACAGCCATAAAACCAGTGCTTTTGAAGTGACTTACTAATATAGGTTAAAAATAAATTAACTGGAAAGAGTATTTTTAGTATGGATTGTATCATCCCTGAAAACATAGTTAACAACCCAAGAAAGTAATCAACTCTACAAAGAGAGACCAAAACCCAAGGAGATAAATAAAAATCTGGAAAGTTATATTACAGTTGCATTATGCTGTCCTAAAAATTAAATATATCTCAAGCAATCATGCAGGGCAAAAAATTAAAACAATATGACAAACAGCACCAAAACTACTTCAAGCATTTGAATGGGAAAGGATTTGACTGTCACCAACTGACAAAATTATGGCTTTAACAAACCTGTTTAGAATTGCTCTCCACCTTCTGCACAAGGCTATCCCAGCGCTGGGCAAAATTTTCAAGACGACTTTCCAGCTTTTGAGCCACTGCTTTATTTTTCACAGCTACCAGGAGGTCTTGGCTGAGTGACTTCAGCTTACCCATCATTTGCTTTTTCATTTCTAGATCTCCTTTTAGGATCTGTTAAAAGAAGTAACAGCTGGAAGAACAGTAATTCATATGATGGTGGTGGTGGTGGTAGGGAATGGGAGGGGGGACACCACCAAAAAATGAACCCCAGACCAACCAACTTAGAAGAAAAATCCTAAAGAGAGCATCATAAAGAACCGAAAACGGGTAAGGCTATTTCATACAAACTCCTATACTTCCATTCTGCTGTTACTGTAAAAACTGCTGGCAGAGCTTACATAGGGGAATGGACACATTGCACTTCACAAAGCAATATAACATGACAGGTGGAGCAACTCTAGACATCACAGCATGCCTCAGGTGGCGACATAAATCAAAAAGCTAACAGCTGTGTGACATTAATAACCTTAAAACGGCACTAATATTAACAACTATATCAACATTTCAAACAACATATCTTTAAAGCTTTTTTTGTACTTTGTCATACATTTAATGATAAATCTCACTGGGAAAAAATATTTTGTAGAAGAATATTTGTCTGCAAACAAGGATTAAAAAAAAAAAAAACCCAAAAAACAAACTCAAAGAAAATAAGTTTGGTTTTGGCAGTACTGAAAAATCATATATTTCTCATCTTCTCATCCCAGCAGGCTCTGGTTACATGGCAGTAGCTTCCCATGGAACAGGGAATCCTCTGAAACTCCAGGAGCTTTACTGACTATGCCAAGGGAAGGGCCTGGCAGCTAGGAGCCTGGAAACACCTGTGTACAATCTCTGGACTCTGCAAGTTGCCTTACAGCTTGAACTCATGGATGCTAACAGAAAAGGAGAAATCATGAGTCTTCACATCTCTACTGCAGTAAACTGCCAAGGGATCTTAAAACTCCTGAGATCTATACACGAAAATATCAATTAGGCTCTTCACTGATCTAATAGTCATCCATAGGTCCAGTTCTCACCTGGGTTTATTTTTTAATGCCTCTACTGGTGTACTCCAGATTTTCACATCTTAAGCTTTAATTTCCCAGAATTTCCTTAAGCATTTCCCCAGAAGAAATCTAGCCATGGTTTCCACTTGGTCAAAAGCCAGCACCAGAAGGCAGCCCAGTTAACATGCAGCTGTCCAGGTGACAGGCTGCAGGGGGTGTCTGAGCCTGTCCTGCTACAGGAGAGCAGCAGAGATAACAGCGCAGCGGTGTGAGGTGCAACCAGCTGGACCATCTGCTCAGCCTGGTGGCAGAGCTGAAAGAAGAAGAAGAAAGCTTAAGGAGTTGTCAGGGAGCGTGAGAGGGAGAGAGACTGGTGGAGACACTCTACTATCACTGAGACAAATGCACTGGATGGACACAGAGGCTCACCTAAGTGACAGGGAGGAATGGAAACAGGTCTCTGCTTGGGGCAGCAGGCAAATCATCCCCCAGCCTACTTGACCTTCCCATGTACCCCTGTACAATATGTATGCAGCTCTGGAACCTGAAAGCCAGGAAAATGATGATGTGGATGGAAGTCCATCCAGGCTGGAGGAGTTGCCTGGGGAGAGTTGATCAACCCCACTCATCAAGACCAGCTCTGCTAGGAAGAAAAGAAAGGTGGTTGTCATCAGCAACTCCACTCTGAGAGGAACGGAGGGCCCAATATACTGACCAGACCCAACCCATAGGGAAGCCTGCTGCCTCCCTGGGACCTGGGTAAGGGACATTGCTAGAAAATTCCCTTGTCTGGTTTCTTGCTCTAATCACTGTCCATTACTGGCTTTCCAAGTGAGCAGTGATGAAATCTAAATGAGAAGAAATCTAAGGGCAATCAAGAGAGACCTCAGAGCCTTAGGGTGACTGGTTGAGGGATCAGGAGAACAAGTAGTGCTTTCCTGATGAGCCATGTAATCAGAAGACCACACATCAATACCTGGCTCCAGGCACGCTGCCAATGGCTAAATTTCAGGGGGTTTGATCATCAGTCAGTTTACATGGCAGCAGATGGGATTCACCTGTATCAAAGGGGGAACAGTATCCTAGGTTAGGAGTTAGCAGGGCTCACCAACAGAGCTTTAAACTTGATTCAAAGGGGGAAGGGAATAAAACCAAGCTTGTTAAGAGATGAGCCTGGGGGTGCCATGCCAGGGTTGGAGGCAAGACCGATAGCACAACTGAAGTGCATTTATGTCAATGCCTGGAGAAGGGGGAACAACCAGGAGGAGATGAAAGCCATTGTGCAGCATGAAGACCGTGATATAGTCACCACCATGGAAGCATGGTATAACTGACATGACTGGAGTGCTTCAATGGATAGCTACAAACTTCAGAAGGGACAGGTGGAAAAAGAGGTGGCAGGGTAGCTGTGTGTGTCAGGGAGTGTTTCAACTGCCTAGAGCTGCATGATGGTGAACAGTAGGGTTGAGTGTTTATGGGTAAGAACCAGGGGGGAGGCCAAAAGAGCCGATATTCTGATGGGAATCTGTTACGGACCACCCAACTAGGAAGAAGAGGCAGATGAAACATTCTACAAGCAGCTGGGGGAAGTCTCGAGATCTCCAGCCCTTGACCTCATGGGGGAATTAAACCTACCAGGTGTCTGCTGAAAAAACAGCAGAGGGGAAATAGTCCACAAGGTGCCTGGAGTGTGTGGAAGATGACCTCCTGAGACAGCTGGTCAGTGAGCCAACCAGGGGAGATGCCCTGCTGGACCTGCTGTTTACAAAGAGGGGAGGAATGGTGGGTGATGTGATGGCTGGAGGGTGCCTTGGGCATAGCAATCATGAGATGATAGAGTTTTTGAATCTCAGAGAAGTAAGGAGGGGGGGTCAGCAGAACCTTGAACTTCTGGAGGGCAAACTTCAGCATATTTAAAAGTCTAGTTGACAGAGTCCCTTGGGAGATAGCTCTGAAGGGACAAGGTGTCCAGGAAGGCTGGACATTCCTCAAGAAGGTAGTCTTACAGGTGCAGGAGCAGGCTGTCCCCATGTGCCAAAAGACAAGCCATCGCGGGAGAAAACTGGCCTGGCTGAACAGAGAGCTTTGGCTGGAACTCGGAGAAAAAAGGAGAATTTACCACCTTTGGAAGAGGCAGGCAGCTCTGGAGGGCTGCGAGGGTGTTGCAAGGTTATGCAGGGAGAAGATTAATGAAGTGAAAGCCCAGGTAGAATTCAGGCCGGCCGCTGCTGTAAAGGACAACAAAACATGTTTATAGAAATGTGTTAGAAACAAAAGGAAGGCAAAGGGTGATCTCCACCCTTTATTGGATGCGTGAGGGACCATTGCCACAAAGGCTGAGGTACTTAATGCCTTTTTTGCCTCAGTCTTTAATAGTAAGAGCAGTTGTTCGTTGTCCCTTTTAGGTACTCAGCCCCCTGGCCTGGAAGACAGGGACAAGGAGAAGAATAAAGTCACCACAGCCCAGGAGGAAACATTTAGTGACCTGATGCTCCACTGAGATGTGCACAAGTCTATGGGATCCACCCGCAGGTACTGAGGGAGCTGGCAGAAGACCTCACCAAGACACTCACCATCATTTACCAACAGTCCCGGCTAACTGGGGAGGTCCCAGTTGACTGGAGGTTAACCAATGTGTTGCCCATCTACAAGAAGGTCTGGAGGGAGGATCTGGGGAACGACAGGCCTGTCAGCCTGACCTCGGTGCTGGGGAAGGTTATGGAGCAGATCATCCTCAGTGCCATCATGTGGCACATGCAAGGACAGCCAGGGGATCAGGCCCAGCCAGCAGGGGTTTATGAAGGGCAGGTCCTGCTTGACCAACCTCACGTCCTATGATAAGATGACCCACCTAGTGGATGAGGGAAAGGTTGTGGATATTTCCTACCTGGACCTTAGTAAAGCCTTTGACAGAATCTCCCACAGCATGCTCCTGGAGAAACTGGCTGCTTATGGCTTGGATAGGTGTGCTCTGTGCTGGATTTAAAGCTGGCTGGATGGCCAAGCCCAAGAGTGATGGTGAAAGTAGCTAAATCCAGTTGGTGGCTGGTCACATGTGGTGTTTCTTAGGGCTTAATATTGGAACCAGTCCTGTTTAATACCTTTATTGACAAACTGGATGAGGGGATTAAGTGCACCCTCTGTAAGTTTGTAGACAACACCAATTTGGGGGCAGTGTTGATCTGCTGGAGGGTAGGAAGACCCTACAGAGGGATGTGGACAGGCTGGACCAATGGGCTGAGGGCAACTGTATGAGGTTGACCAAGGAGATGTGCTGGGTCCTGCACTTGGGTCACAACAACCCCACACAATGCTACAGGCTTGAGGACGAGAGGCTGGAAAGCTGCCCAGCTTGGTGGTGCTGGTCAACAGCCAGCTGAACATGACCCAACAGTGTGCCCAGGTGGCCAAGAAGGCCAATATCTATCCAAAAGAGTATGGCCAGCAGGACAAGGGGAACGTTTGTCCCCCTGTACTTGGCACTGGTGAGGCTGCACCTCAAATACCGTTGTTTTGGGCTCTTCACTTTGGGAGAGTGGTAGAGGTGGTGGCGTGTGTCCAGACAAGGTCAATGAGGCTGGTGAAGGGTGTAGAGCTCAAGTCTCATGAGGAGTTTCTGAGGGAACTGGAGTTGTTTAGCCTGGAGAAGAGGAGGGACTCAGGGGATCTTACTGCTCTCTACAACTACCTGAAAGGAGGTTATAGTGAGGTGGATGTCAGTCTCTTCTCCCATGTAAATAGCAACAGGACAATAGGAAATGGCCCTAAGTTACAGCAGTGGAGGTTTAGATTCAATGTTAGGAAAAAAATTCTTCACTGGAAAGGTAGTGAAGCACTGGAACAGGCTGCCCAGGGAGGTGGTGGAGTGTCCATCCCTGGAAGTATTTAAAAAGTGCTTGGATGCGGTGCTTAGGGACATGGTTTAGTGGTGGACATGGCAGTCCTGGGTTAACGGTTGGATTTGATGATCTCAAAGATCTTTTCCAACCGAAATGATTCTATGATTCTATCAATATAGCAATTAATTATATGCATTTATTAATCAGTGGTAATGATTGTTTTGCCTCTAACCATGTATTTCTTTAAGAATAGTCATCATCTAGGTATTAAATTTATAATCTAATTTATAATTTAAAATAATTGAGGCTGATACACCTTAATAATCTCATTATTTTAATTCAAATACACATTTTGTTTTCAATTATCAGTAGCCTTCCAATTTTCTACCAGCTATAATACGATTTTTGGATACCATGATTGGTATTGCAACTGCCAAGTTTGATTTTTAGTAAAATCTACTTCTTTAGGTGACTACATTAAAGATATCAAGATGAAGTAAACTTTTTTTTCATTCGATTTTGTAAAGCTTAATAAACTTTCTCTGATTCCCCCCCTAGTTATCAAAGAAAAATGCCAGTATATTTAGTTTACTGTGGTCTGCCAGTTTCAATGGTATCTTGGGTGCTCTTGTTGAGAAGCAAGGTTTTCACCAAGTATGTTGGTCTTCTGTTGAAATGTACAAGTAATTTTTTCTTTTAAGATCTCTGCAAACTTTCACCTTACAGGACTTGAATATTACAGTTTCCCCAAGAGAATCAAAGAAAGAATGTAGCAACTATCAACAAAAAGTCTTTCACATTCTAGAGGTTCTGGCTACTGAGATTGATCTCAAATGTCGTAGTGTTTAATAGGGTGATTTTTTAAAAGTTCTGTATTTGGAAGAATGGTCCAATAGATTTTGTAGTCTGAGCATGAGCCAACTGGAATGCAGAAGAAAAATAAATTAAATACAACTCCTTTCCAAAGATTTTGAATGTTATCCTGCAAATTTGACCATATATGCTGTACATTTAGTGCATATGTCAGTTGTCAGAAATTGTAAAAATGAAATGAACTATGAGTCTCTGAGTTCCATATTGGCAAGAAGCAATAACATTTCTTCTTACACCATCATCTGTCAAAGTCCTTTCCCTTCTATCTTCTACCCTTGTCTATTCTTCTATGTCACATTTCATTTTTCCCATCCTCACATTTCCTAAGACCTTTACAAGCTGTTAATCTTTAAATTCACCCTTCCTTTCTGAATTCTTATTTAATTTGTCACTCAAACGTATACTTGCAAGGCCTATTATTTTAGTTGCACAGTTTTTGGCCAGACAAGTTTTGCTTGGCTTAACTGTGACACATCTCGGAATCAAAGAAAATCATAGTTCTGCCAGCCTGTTGACTTTGGTGCCTTCTTGTTGTTTGGTCTGTGCTTGATCACTTCTGGTTGAAGCAGTTACACCTTTTTAACTGCTAATGCCAACATGAATAGCGGTTGTGCTAATGCTCAGGAAAAGGGTTCCTCAATAGTGTGATAAAGTTCTGGTTCACAACTTCAGATAGCATTACTTCATTCTAAAACTTAGTTTATTAACAATTTTTCCTACTGATTAATTTATCTAGACTTGACATTAGTAAAGTAAGACAGCAAAGATAAGATTGTCTACTTCATATGTTAGTCTAATCATATTTTCATGCCTCCAGCTGAGAATTATCAATAACACTAGAAAAAAAACCTACCAAAACCAAAACAAAATCCAAAGAAATACTTCAACGCTAATATAGCGGCAGCAGCAGCACATTTTGTTCACATGCTCATGAATAGGAGAGAAAGTTTGCTCCAGAGCCACCTCTTTCTAAATGGTTTTGCTGACCCTCATCACCAACAGAAGCTTCCTTGATCCCAGTAGCTTCATCTCAGATTTCTGTGCCTAATTTTCCACAAAACGTCAGAGGAGACATTTCTTTTAACATCAGTAGATTTCAGAGGATTACCTGAAGCATTGGTTAAATGTATATGAATATGATGAAAATAATGATTGCATTTTCTAGATAGAACTACTTCTGGTGTTAATTGCACTACTTTTGTATAATTTAACTGAATTTCCTATCCTGTGTAATGCCATCACATTGTTGAATTTTATTTAGCTAAGGTAACATTGAAGAGCATTTTTAAATATGATAGCTTCAAAAAGTAGGTATAGGATATGCATTGCATCCTTGAGATGCCTGTGCCCCAGCATAGCTGTAACTTTGAGGAATTAGCTTAGTGATTTACTCTGTTAGATACTGGTGAGATTTCTGTGGCTAAAACCTTTGTGCCCTCGGGTGTATAAAATACTCTTAATGGTAAAATCTAAAATATTTTTGGTGCACGGCAAATATTTCTCCACTTGAAATGCGAAAGTTGGGTTTTGAGAAGTGAATGAAGAGAGTTAAGTGCCCCCCCACCCCGAGAATCAGTGGGAGGTTCTGTTTCCTGATTGCCCTTTTGCCCAGATCATTACATGGTGAGAAAGGGGATAACCATGAGGTTTTCCCCTATATTTATAACAATAGCATTAGAATAGGTATTCAGGGTCTGTAGGAAATGCCATGGATTCTTTGTTGGTTCACATTTGTACAGCAGGCAGGTCTGCATTTTTGCCTGAAGTAGTGACCTTTGAAAAGGCCAGATTGCTTATCTCTACTGATTATTAAAGTGCTGGTTTCTGTCTTCCCCCCAGTGATTTTGATGCAATATACACTGTGCACTGTAATGCTTGTGCAGAAGGCTCTCCTTCTAAGATATTACTACATGTACTTAATGGTTTTGGTGTGCATGTACAGACTTCAAGTACAAGTGTACAAAGGAAGATACTAATGGATTCTCCATGTTCATTCCAAACAGCAAAAGCATTTGTCTCTGTATATACAGTAGTATTAAGGAATTTTGCTTTATAGGTTCCTGAGATTTAAAAGTATTCTAAGCAATATCATCAGTATGGGTACATTAGCCTGAGTTGATCAGTGAGCTAAGGGGACAAGTAGGAAGAGATAATACCTTTAAAAAAAACATTTGGGGTGGGGGGAAACAAACACTTGTTTAGGTGTTCAGACCTTTTTTCAGAAATTCCAGTTATGAAAGCACAATAAAACACAGCAAAAATGAGAACATCAAAAATATAAAAATCATGTGAAAAAATATGGTGTTTTGAACTTATCCACACTCTTACTACAGAACACATTTGTTTTATTAGAACTTAATTTAGCTGTAGCAACGAAATAATATATATATTTTGAGGGAATAAAACATTTTTAAAAATGAAAAAGGAAATTTTAGTTGCCTGATAGTGATGTCATTAGAGTGGAAATGGTGGTTTAAATAAACTGAGGGTGATGTAGTAAGCCATCAAAATGTAAAAACTCCAAATGTTCTTTTTTAAAAGGGCAGAAAATGAAATTTTGCTTCTGGTGTTAAAAGATCAAAGTTATTCATATAATAGGGTAATACTCTTACAGAATGAGTTCTGCAAAGTGTTTTGCAAGTAATTTGGAAAATATAATAAAATAAAGTATGCTTACCTCCCAAGCATGAAAAACAGATAAGAATAGAGATAATATGTCATGTGTCATTGTTCAAGAGAATGTTAACTTTAAAGCATAGCTTACATTAATGTAAGTGGAATTGGCATGTGTGTTTAGAGGAAGTCCAAACCACAAAAAATAGAGACAGGTGAAAATACGATGTGCAAGTTTCTTGTTTGGTAACTTATATAAGCAATCTTCCAGTCTTATATTTTTCTACCTTCTTTATTTCTAATATGATCTTTCACATCTGTTTCTCTCTTTACTATTTAGCGTCCTAACTGATGTAACAGTACATATGCAGCTTTATACCAAAACTGCTTTTTCATCTTCATTTGTGCAAAATGGCATTTAGCTTACATACTGTTTGTCTAGTATGTTGTGTCAGCTTCTGAGCTGCCATTTCTTACATACTAGGTTTGATATTTCTTCAGTCTAGAAGTGTATGAAATGAATTTTCCTGCCTTTCTTTTTGAGGAAAGGTCTTCTGTCTGTTAGTTTCAAGTACTTCTCTTATGCTTGTTTCAGTGAAGAAGACATCTCAATTTCAGTTTTATTTTTTTTCCACAAATCAGGCAAATCTAATTTTTTTAATCTTCATTTTGTATTCTGACCCTTTGCTTCTGAAGTATTAACAAAGGAAATCCAAAAATAATTCTATTGTCTGTCAGAAACAAATAACCTAAAACAGAGAAGGGAGAGGGGGGAGAGGGAGAGCAGAGATAAGAAGCTCTAGAGGTGTTCCCTCCTTTAAAAAATTAAAAACCCCAAACACACATCATGCATACAGTTATTGTGTCAGGAGCATCACACATATAGGGCAGCAGCTTGAGATGCAAGTAAGAGACTATGAGTGCGAAAAGGGGAGGATGAGATGGAAATAGTGATCGACTGTTATGGGATTAACAGCAGAGGCGGCTTGTTCCCTGTGTGCATGCTGTGCTTCTATGTTGTTTGTGCCGAGATGCTATTCTATTCATTGTAGTCTCTTGGCTATTTTTCTCATACATTTAACATTCCATACACTTAACAAGTGAACTTCATTATTAAGATGTTATACACAGAAGGAGAGAGTGACATTTTCATTAATAATTTTGACTTTTTACATTATCTAAGGAAAAGAGCTTGTTGGTTTTGGTTTGTTTGATTTTTTTGCCCTCCTGTATAATAACATCATTACAGAGCGAGTGTGTTGTGTCTCTGCATGAAACCTGGCTAATTTAAAACATGTTTGGTTTCTGGTTTTTTTTTTGTTTGGTTGGGTTTAGTATTCATTAAAACTTTTCACTGGGATAATAATTTAATAAAGTTAGTAGCATTACACTAATTTAGATTATCCTTTCTCAAGGCTGGGAAAGGGACTAGGAAATAGGTCTAGGCTGATAGTACATTGCCAGAACTCAGAAAGGGACTCCCCGCTGCTTGCTTGGATGTCATTTTGCTCTGGGGATGTGAATTGCTGCCTTTCCCTTTGAGTCAGTAGTAACTGATCTGCCCACGCCAGAAGCAATTTGTTGTAGTTTGATAGCCATCTAGTAGTCATTACTTAACCAGGGGATTATTTTAGTTTTTCCCTACAAAAAAGCTACATATATCACAAGTGCATAAACTTGTTGTCGTCTTGAACAGTTCCTTTAAGTTTTCATTGGTACTTTTTTCATTATACAACTGCTCTGTTGATACATTAAGACATACACTGAGAAGGCTATGGATGCCTAGCTTCTTTTCATCTTTAGAGTGGATTGTTTCCTATTCTCGATACAGACATTTCCTGGTTATATGCTTTAAAAAAGTGTACTAGAGTTTATATCTCAAGTAGTTTCAGTGAACTGAATGACAAAAAACTTTTTTGCAATTTCAAAGCAGAAATACACTAAATATACTCTCAAGGGCTACACTTTGAAGTGTTTGCAGGCTTTCCATTTTGGTTACATTTATTTTGTCCTCTTAATTTCTGTCCTTTGACTCCAGTGTTGTAGTGTTGGTGACCTAATGCAATTAACTTGTAAAGGTGAACTAATGTAATGTGTGAGCTTTGGGCTTTTACGTATGGAACTAGTGGTCCATCTGCCTCGATTAGCTGCAGAGAACAGTGCTGCCAATGGAAATATTTGAAATTTTTTTTTAGGTGGTGTTACTATATACAACTCAGTCTCCTTGGAAATTTTAGTAGTGGTATATTATATGAAGAGGAACTATTTAGTTTCAGTTACCTAAAGAGGCACACATTTATTAATTCAACTTAAAATAATTTCTCATTTCAGTGCTATAAAAGTTTGAAAGCAGAAGTAGAACATACATTTTGAAAAGAACCTTCTCTTAAAGCAAAAGTGATTTAATAGACATAGACTACATATCAATAGACAGAAGTATATATGATAATTTCATACAACAGGGTTTTACGTTGATAGTGTAATTTCTAAATGTTGAACTGATTATTTGTCTTAGTCTTAGGGTAAAGGCTTTAAGCCAGGGGTCCTCAAACTATGGCCTGCAGGCCAGATACGGCCCCCCAGGGTCCTCAGTCTGCCCCCCC
>JAVJGJ010000014.1:84671291-84710336 GCA_035590215.1 Microhierax caerulescens | reverse complement strand
GCCAGGACCATGTCTAGGTGACTTTTGCAGTATCTGAGCATGGAGACTCCACAACCTCCCTGGGCATCCTGTGGCAGTGCTCGGTCACCCTCACAGTAAAAAAGCATTTGCTGATGTTCAGGCAGAGCCTGCTGTGTTTCAGTTTGTGCCCTTTGTCTCTTGTCCTGTCACTGGGCACTACTGAGATGATCCTGACTCTGCTTTGCACCATCCCTTCAGGTATTTCTGTACACTAATGAGGTCCCTCCCTGAGCCTTCTCTTCTCCAGGCCAAGCAGTCCCAGCTCTCTCAGCCTTTACTCATATGAGAGATGCTCGAGTCCCTTTATAATCTTAGTGGCCTTTCACTGGACTCTCTCCAGTAGCTCCGTATCTGTCTTGTACTGGGGAGTCCAGAATTAGACACAGTACTCAAGTACTATTCCTGGTCTACTAAATTTTAAGAATCCACAAAAGTTTGTTTATTTTTTTGGAGGTTTTGCAACTGAACTGCAAATAGTTCTCAGAAGAGAAAATAATTAAGAATGCCAGAGTTTTTAATTCTTTGGAATCCTGAAACAATGCATGGAGCACCTTTTTTTTAAATACAGTGGTAATGTTTTCTTGGGAAAGTGCCAAGAACATTTAAAAATCAATTTTGTTCACATTCATTTACAGCTCTTGCACTTGGTACACAGTCTGTCTTCATTTCATTGCTATATGTTAGTTGATGGGATGCATAGATGTTGTGCTAGACTGTGCTAGATGAAGATTCATCTGTAGCAGTTTATCCTATTTTCCTTGTTCAGCATTCAAAGGGGAGGTAACAGAAAGTGAAATATATTATACTCTAGTTGGGTTCTGATTTTTTTTTTTTTTCAGAAGGAACTAGCTTTATTAGTGGTTTGAAGTTTTAAATTAAAATAATATAGTGTTGTTATTGGACTTTGCACAAAAGTATTTTGCTTTATTTTTGCACCCTAAAAGGTGTCAGCTATGATCCAGGAAATGCTTACACCTGGGATTTATCTTACATGTGTGAATGGTCTCTCACTGCTCTCAGTAAATACTGTTTGCAAGATCATGGTCTAAGATTGTTTCAGAATGCCATTAAGTAATTTTGGTTTTCTAGTCTTCAGTTTGCAAAAAAACTTAAAAAAAAAAAAAGCTAGAGAATATATAAAAATAATTTACACAGCTTCATGAATTATGCAGGGAGACATTCTAGTTCCTTGTTGATAAGGCAAAATGTTCAGGTACTAAGATAAATTTGAGTGGTATGTTACAAAATTAGGCTGTGACTCAGTAAACCATATGGGTCAGAAGTATTGCTCATGTACTTGATATAAAGCACATGCTCAAACTGATCAGACCTGTAGTGCTATGGTGCAGGATTTTCTCCTTCCAGATTTCAGTAAGTTGAGGTCTCTCTGAAGTAGGCAGTATTAAGACTCTTTAAAGGGTATTTTAAACCACCTAAGACTTCACGAAGTGACACTAGTGAATGACAGAAAAAAACTCATTGCCTTTCCACACAAACATGGTTATTTTAAGTTCTCTATATAAGCTGGATGATTCAAGTTCTTTGATGAAAAAGGCAATGTAGATAAAGGAAAGTATAAATATGTAATATTTATACACAAAGTTACATTATATATATATGTATACATGTGTAAGCTCATGTTTCAGATTTGAAAATAAAACTTGCTCTGGTGAGTCTGAAAATAATTTTTAAATTAAATAATTCCTTTCTCTGATTATCATCTTTATTATTGCACCTCATTAAAAACAAATGAATCCATTTATACCTACTCATTTACTGCTTGGTTTATTTGCTGGTCTCCTTGCTGTTGGTAAATCCAGCCTTTTTTGTGTCACCTCATTGCTTTCGGCGCTTGTGCAGTGAAGAACCTCAACACTACTTTAGAGTCACACTAGTTAAGAAGAGTTTACCTGCATTTGCCACCTTCTCTTGCTGCCTCTCCTTCCCTGTTCCCCTCTCTCAGAGTCAAGTTATAAAACAAAGCTGTCAGCTCTGCAGAACTGGGCAGTAATGCACAGTTTGATGAGAAGCCTTTGCTTTGGAAAGGATGCTGGGCTCAGTCATCAGAAGTCACTGCAATAAAAGCTTTGTCTTTGTGTTTGCAGGTGCAGCTGCTGATGCTGGCAGGGCTGGACTGGCTTTCTGGGTGCCCCACATTTGGATGCTTGTTCTTCAGTACACAGTGACTTTCACGGGTATCAGTGTTTGTTACCTACTGTGGAGAAATTAAACCTCTGCATGGTAGTACAAACTGTTCCTCTTTTTAATGTCACTTTGCCTTCCAGCACATGAAGGCTCAGAGGCACACACTGGGGTACTTAGTCACATTTTCCCATATTCATCTTTAGATTTAGGTATTGTGCTCAGGAGATGGATTTAACTTTCAACTATTTCTTCTGATCAGAACAACCCTATTGCAGCAGGAGATCAGACTGATGTTTTCAATGGGCTTGACTCCCATTTCCATTAAGATCCTGGACTCCCATTTCCATCAAGGTCCTACTCTTGCATGTTTCCTGGGTCAGCCTTGGCTGTCACTCCAGTTGTTTTTCACTGTTTGGACATTTAAAAAAGGTGGAAACCCACTATATCCAACCTTGTTATGCACAGGAATATTCTACTGGCATCTTCACCATTGCCACAGAGGGAGTTTTTGGGTCAGAAAGAGCATATTCCAGGCCTTTTATGGCCCAGTCACGACACCTTCCTAAAATAGCACCTAAAGCCCATGAGCTTCTGGAACAAGGTAGTGAATCTGCTGCTGTCCCACCCACACATCCCTGGCACACACGTCCTGGAGAGCATGGGCACTCCCTGCTTATTGGCAGGCAGCAAGTGGACCATGAATGGAGCTCTGTGGCCTTGGGCAACAGGTTGCTGCCAACATGTTACATCCTTAGATCCCTGTTCTTCACTTCATGGCTCACAGCCTTGACTGTTAAATGTATGAGGTTAGGAACACAGTTGTGTTGTCTGTAAAATTATTAGGTTTGTTTTATTTTAAAATTGTTACATTTCTTCCATCACCAAAAACTCTCCTTGCCTTGCTTTGTTAGAAGTTTGCCCTCCTTACCCTCCACCTTTACCCTTGCAGGCCCAGAAAGCTCAGGTTTTTCTTCTCCCAGAGAGTAAGATCCCACTCGCAGAGTGGGGATCGCAGGGCAGAGGAGGTGGTACAGGAGCCAGGAAAGCATGCTGTGAAGTGATGCTTCCTCAGTCTTTTTTTCTCCTCCCTTGTGCTATAGAATGGAGGAATAAGGGATGGCAGCTGGAGCATCTGGCTGCTTCTGGGAGGTAGGTTTCATGTAATAAGAAGGAAAACGTGGTAAAGCATGGCAAATAAGTGAGATGTAGCCATAGCCAGAGGAAGTGTGACATGAGCCAAGTGTATTAGTGTCACTTTCAGTGTGTGAGAGTTGACATCTTTCATATCAGAGGCACAATGGCGTTGTGTGGCTTTGGAGCCTGTCCTTAGGGCAGCATAAGCAGGATTAAAAACTTGAAATTAAGTCCATTTAGTTTAAATAAATTCAAAAGATTCTTCCTTCTTCTGGCACTTTCTCTTCTGTGTAAGTTGGGTTTTTATGATGTTGGGAATTAGTAAGAGTAATATCACTTCCAGCATGTGGCATAAGTGAGATAAGAATTCAGAAATGCATTTGGAACAAACAACTCCATGCTACTGAAAATAAGATCAGTTATGTGATTAAAATGAATGCAATCAAATTTGAAGCTTCAGGCGCTGCAGCTAAACAAACTGGTATCTCTAATCAGCAAACGATGTTCTTTTAAGGAATATTATAATTTTAAATGGAGAAACTACTTTAAAGCTGTCTTCTCTAGTGAACAAATGACTATGCAGCAATATTTACGTAGTCATATGTAACATCTTTTAAATGGAATTCATGAAGATTTTCTAATTGGACCTCAACAAAAACTTTGCACCTAAGAATTTGATACAAGGGAGACATCTGGTGAGACATCCCCGTAAATGCCATGCCTCCGCGCTGTCAGGCTCGCAGCGAGTGGAGCTGGGCTACTCGGTACAGAGCTTCTCTGTGGGCCTCAAATGTATCTGTGCATCCTGGCAAAAAAACGACTTCTCTAATTGTCAGTTGAAATATTATAACATTGACCTCAGGGATTTAAAAAACTGGAGAGGGGAAGGGAAAGGAAGGGAAAAAAGAAGAAAGGAAAAAAAAACAACAAAGAGAAATAAAATATTTCTGTTATATTTAATGCTTGTCTGACATCTGCATACAGAAGCAATTTCTTACAATTCTTACAATTTCCCTGTTACTCTTTCCTTTAAGGCATTTTGATTAAAATGCCAATGATGTTCTAGAGTAGTAATGCTCTCCCTGAATTGAAGATGCATATTATATTTTGTTCAAAGGCTGACATGTCAAGTGCTCTCGATTGTACTAACAAACTCTGGTTGTCTTGAAATTTGCTGTGTTTAATGGGGACAGAAATGAAAAGACATTTCATTTATTCTATATTAATAGGTTTTCATTTTAGAAATTAATATTCATGGAATGAGGTAAAACATCCACATGATGGGCCAGACTAATCCTATGACTGAGAAGAGCCAGGAACACAGACTGCCTCTCAGGTCTGTCCTGTGGTGCACCCTGCTTTTGGAAAGAGTGGTCATGCTGGTGACATCACTGAATGTGACTCCAAGGAGCCTTGGTCCTGCTCCCAGCCCTTCTTTTCACTTGCAGCATGAACAGAGAGGTGAATTGACCCTCTGCGGGAGAGAAGCTTACCTGTTCGATACAGCACAGAGAACTGGTATGCCTGTTTTCAGAACTGGCATCCATGAAGTTGTCCATGAGATCATACTCAGGTCTCTTGATACATGAGACTATAAAAGTGTAAAACTTTAATAAAGATACAAAAACCTGATAATACTTGATTACCGTGGCAGTTTAAGCATTTATTTGAAAGTGACATCTTGCTATTGTAACACTCTGCCTGTTTTAGCACATATTTTCGAATCCACATCTCTGGCTGTATGCCTTTATACAAACAGAAAGGTGGAGCGAAAGAATAAACCCAATTCTAAGTTTACTGTGACATTTGTATAAAATACTTGGATAACTGGTTTCCCTTTTGTTACATTTTCTACTTTTGAATTGCAAAAAACATTTTTGGTAACCAGACATAAGAAATACTTCAGGCACTGTATTTTTTTGCACCCACAATTAGAAATCAAGCAACTCAATGGAAATCCATTAGAACGACTTATCCTGTGCTGTAGACATATCTTGTGAGATCTGATGTCCATATTCTGACATTTATCAGCAGTCCCGGCTAACCAGGGAGGTCCCAGGTGACTGGAGGTTAGCAAACATGACACCCATCTGCAAGAAGGGCTGGAAGGAGAATCCGGGGAACTACAGGCCTGTCAGCCTGACCTCGGTGCTGGGGAAGGTTATGGAGCAGATCATCCTCAGTGCCATCATGTGGCACGTGCATGACAGCCAGGGGATTATGAAGGGCAGGTCCTGCTTGATGAACCTGATCTCCTTCTGTGACAAGGTGACCCATCTAGTAGATGAGGGAAAGAAAGACTGGATGTTGTCTACCTGTTTACCTTAGCAAAGCCTTTGACACTGTCTCCCACAGTGTTCTGCTGAGAAACTGACTGTTCATGGCTTGGATGGGTGTACTATATGATGGATAAAAAAACTGGCTGGATGGCCAAACCACAAGTGGTTCTGAATGGAGTTGCATCAAGCTGGTGACTGGTCACTAGTGGTGGTCCCCAGGGCTCCGTACTGGGACCAGTTCAGTTTAATATCTTTATTGAGTATCTGGATGAGGGGATTGAGTGCACCCTCAGTAAGTTTGCAGATAACACCAATTCGGGGGCAGTGTTGATCTGCTGGAGGGCAGGAAGGCTCTGCAGAGGGATCTGGACAGGCTGGACTGATGGGCCGAGGCCAGTTGTATGAGGTTGAACAAGTAGACATGCTGGGTCCTGCACCTGGGTCACAACCACACCATGCGACGCTACAGGCTTGGCGCAGAGTGGCAGGAAAGCTGCCCAGCAGAAAAGGACCTGGGGGTGCTGACTGACTGTCAGCTGAATATGAGCCAGCAGTGTGCCCAGGTGGCCAAGAAGGTCAACAGCATCTTGGCTTCCATCTGAAATAGTGTGGCCAGCAGGACAATGGAAGTGTTTGTGCTCAGCTCTGGTCAGGCCATATCTCAAATGCTGTGTTCAGTTCTGAGCCCCTCACTTCAGGAGACATGTAGAGGTGGGAGAGCATGTCCAGAAGACATTGAAGCTGGTGAAAGGTGTAGAGCACAATTCTTAAGAGGAACAGCTGAGGGAACTGGAGTTGTTTAGCCTGCAGAAAAGGAGGCTCAGGGGGGGATCTTACTGCTTTCTATAACTACCTGAAAGGAGGCTGTAGGCAGGTGGGGATCGGTCTCTTCTCCCAGGTAACTAGCGACAAGACAAGAGGAAATGGCCTTAAGTTACACCAGGGGAGGTTTAGATTGTCCATTAGGAAAAAAATCTTCACTGAAAGGGTGGTGAAGCATTGGAACAGGCTGCCCAGGGAGGTGGTGGAATCTCCATCCCTGGAACTGTTTAAAAAACACATACACGTGGAACTTAGCAAACTTGGCAGTTCTGGGTTAAGGGTTGGAATTTACAATCTTAAAGGTCTTTTCCAACTTAAATGATTCTATGATTCTCTACACCCTCTGTGCTAAGCATAGCCAAATTTTGAACTCTCTGTGCAGTTGAGGATTGCAATCTAATCCCCAAGACATGAAAGACATAATTAGGAAAATATTTAGACAACATAATTTAGTCTACATATACTTTCCTGTAGCTGTATAATCTGAAATTGTCATCTGAAATACAGCTCAGCAGAAGAAAGAATCAGCCTTTGTAATCAGTTCTCTTTCTGTTCAGATGTGGTTTGAAACATAATTATCAACGTTGGCTGCAGTTAATATAAACACTTGAATTTATACGTCCCTAAGAAAGAGCAGCTAACACAGTTTATATTTAAGAATCTGTTTGCATAGTAGCAGATCTAACAGAGGGAGCAGACTAGATATAAAACTATTTGCCATTTAAAAATCTCAAGGCTTGTTATATCTGACTTTTTTGTTTCTGCCTACAGTGTCAGAAATAGCTCATGTGAAAGCCACAACTTACACTGACTGAAATAAGAAATGGTACCCTATAAAACATGATTAGTGAATTCTGAACAACAGTGTTCTATTTCCAACATCCTCAGCTGACAAGAACTGTAGGAAACACAAATGAGTTCAGCATCAATCCCAGATACAGGGAGCACAATCAGTAAGTGAAACACAAGAAATAGAAGGATGCTAAAACTTTCTATGTCAAAGGTGCTACTGTATGCTCACTACTATCTAGTTTGGTTTTGTGATAGCTACAGTTAACCTGTAAAAATATACTGAGGGATTCTGTCTTCACATTTCCTTACTGAAAACATGTCAATGTGTTACAGTAACTGGAAATATGCTCTAGTTTTGCTTTTTTAAGGTACAAGAATAGACCTAAAATATTAATGAACACCAAAATATGTAATTCACCAATTTGCAAGGGGCTAAATGATACTGTCCTCTTTATGATATTAATTATCAAATAACTCAGCCATACTTACTGTGAACTCCAATATTTGAACATTATGCAGTGGTTTCCTTATTTGTTGGTAATATTCTATTAGCTGTTTATTTGTTTTCAAGTTTTTAATTATTGCTTTTTTCCTCTCCCTTAAACATCACCAAAAGCTCTCTTTGGTAATTGTTTCATTCTAATCAGCAACACCACTCTAAGGTAATTGTTTGGCTGTAAAGAGATTTATTCCAGTAAAAGATACTCTAATTTCTAATTTATCTCTTCTAATAAGTAAAGAAATTTGCATTACGGGAAGGAATAGAAGATTTAGTTCTATATCAATGGGTTATTTACTACAAATAGATAGACCTAGATCTTGTATAACTTTGCAGTAGGTCTCAATATTTTTTATGAAAAAGAGGAACACCATCACCTTCATTTTATATACCGCAAAACTTAGGCACAGGACATGAAAACAACCTATCAAGCCTGTGCCATAAACGACAGTAAAATTTCCCCTCAGTCTGTCCATTTGTGTTCTACATTCTCAGTGCATCACATCCTCCAGCTTAGTCCATGCTCTGTGTCACCTTTTGCCTTGTGTAAGAATTCAGAGACAATTACAGTGACAGTGAATAAATGGTGTGGAAATTTTTTTTTTAAAAAATGTTTTAAGGATTTTTTTTAGAACTAGAAGAGCTACTCATCAACATAAGGAAAAAAAATGATAATGAAGTCTATTAATACATGCACAAAGTAGTAAAGCCTAAACAGTTTTTCTGACCTTTAGACTATGCAAATACAGAAGAAAGTTGATGACAAAGGAGATAAATTTTCACATACAAATACTGAATGCAACCTCTGAAACATGTAATTTGAGATTCTTAAACCACAAAGCTTTCTTACAAGAAACAGTTTTATCTGAACAAAAATTCTTATGAATAGATATTATGGGTTGATAAATTGAGAAGAAATCTAATTGACTTCCTATCAGCTTTAACACAATGTTAGAACTGGATGGATTGCTACACTGACCAAAATTATATTTCACCTGTTCATTTCAATAACAATGAAAATGAACTAAAACCGAGAGAAAAAGAGGGAGAGCATCTGTACCAGGTTTACAGGCAAGAATTTGGCAGCAGAGGGGCTGCAAGGATGAACTTCTGTGAGAAAACACCAGAAGACACGGTCCTCATGTCAGATAGAACCAGTTCCAGACAGCTCCAAAACCGACCCACTGCTGGCCAAAGCTGAGCCCATTAGTGGCTGCTGGTGCCTCCGTGATAACATCACGAGGAAAGGGTAAAAAACGCTGCACAGCAGCTGTAAGACAGAGGAGTGAGAAAAATGTGAAAACAGCCCTGCAGACCCCCAGGTCAGTGCAGAAGGAGGGGCAGGAGGTGCTCCAGGAGCCAGAGCAGAGATTCCCCTACAGCGCATGGCGAAGACCATGGTGATGCAGGGTGTCCCTCTGCAGCCCAAGGAGGGCTCCCACATTGGAGCAGGTGGATGTGCTTGAAAGATGTTTACGACCCCGTGGAGAGCCTGTGCTGGAGCAGGCTCCTGGTAGGACCTGTGGCCCCATGGGAACTCAGGTCCCCAGCAGTCTGCTCCTGAGGACTGCACCCCGTGGAAAGGACCCACACTGGAGCAATTTGAGAACTGCACCTTGTGGGAAGGATGCACATTGCCACAGTTCATGAAGGACTGTCTCCCGTGGCTGAGACACCACGCTGGAGCAGAGAAACAGTGCGAACAGGCAGTTGCAGCAAAGGCAACATGATGAACTAACTGCAACCCCCACTGCCCCGCATCACTCAGGGAGAGAAGCTAGAGAGGCTGGGTGTGAGTTGAGCCTGGGCAGAAGGAAGGTACGGGTGGAAGGTGTTTTAAGGTTGTTCTTATTTCTCATCACCCTACTGTGAACTGATTGGCAATAAATAAAATTAATCTCCTTCACAGAGTCTGTTTTGCCTGTTACAGTAACTGGTGAGTGATCTCCCTGCCCTAATGTTGACCAACGAGCTTTTCACCTCATTTTCTGCCCCTGTCTTGCTGAGGACAGGGAGTGAGAGAGTGGTACCTGACAGCCAGCCACGGCTAACCTACCCACAGGACCCCCAAATCTCTCTTTTGTTAGATGGATTTAAAGAAATTTTGTCTTCCACTTCCCAGAGTGTATCTCAACCTCCATGCATTAGAGTATTCTGACACCAAATAGAATACCAAAGTGTAATTTGCATACTTTTATTTAAAATGTTTTAACTTGCCTCCTTCTCCCATTTTGGGAGAATCATATCTGAGAAAGAATCTACAGAAAACTAACATTTAATTAATAATGGTGAGCCTGCAGTCAAATAACTAGAAAGGATAAAATTTTGGGGAAACACCTGCTTGTTTATATTAAGTGAAATAATCAGAATTTGGGCTGCAAAAATCTTCTAGCAAACCTAAAACTGGAATCCAAGTATGGAGATTTTGGTTAAGGAACAATCTCAATCTTTCTGCTTACTCAAAATCGCTATTACTGTCCGAAAATTTATGCATACTGACTACCAGTATAACAAATGGAATCTTACTTTTAAGCAGTAGTAGTGCTTTACTATCAAAAATCCTGTCTTAACTAAAATTAACAGTGTATTTCCTTGTACTTGAGAAACATGAGATAAAATTACTGTGGAGAAGACACTGATTTATTTCTGCATCAGCAAGCAGTAGATAAATCCTGATTTCTTCAGAAGTATCCTGACCTGCAAATATGTATGAAAAGTACCAGCTGCTCTTTCTTATTTTTACCTTCAATGTGTTACTATGTAATGCCATATTAATGTAATGCAGAGTCAACATTTTTTTCACACTGTGAACATCTCAACAGACCTACATCACTTCAGGCACTTCAGAAGGCTTAGGACCTTGTCGGAGGGCTGTAGAATTTGAAATGAGCAATCATAATGCTAAATGGTTTAATAAAATACTTTCAGAAATATCCTTCATGCTTAAGAGACTGAAATCTGGCTAAAGAACATGACCTTAATCTTGCCAAACTGTGCATATAAGAGAGACAGGAAAAATAGGCTGTAAGCTCTTATACCATATCATGATATCAAACCTAACTTTCTTACCATCTAACAAACTATTAGGGCAAACTAATACTCTAATTTTCTGCTGGAAACTGTTAGATAACTGAGGGACCGAGCTACCATATTAAGAATATATATATATATATATATATATGTATGTATCAGTAAAAGAATATATGTTTATTGCTTCACAGACTCATCTTTACAATTCTGGAACAAGCTGGCCTAATTATAAAGGTGATTTTTCACAACAGCTTCTCCTTTACTACATCCAAACATAAATCTATGTCCACAATAGCATATACCAAAAGACAGGCCTGATTTACATGTCAGAGTCAGGATACCATTTTTCTCTATGTCTAAAAGCCAGTCCAAGAATGCAAGAATATATTCCCTGACAAGAATTTTCATGTGGGTGATGTATTAATAAAAATTCCCCATGTTTCAGACAAGACTAAAATAGTAAATTCTCATCCACAAAACTCCTGACACTGGCATTGTGCGAAGGTAAAAATATGTGCTCGATGGAATTTGGAGATGACTCCTACTAGGTCTAAAATCTGATAGAGGAATTCCAGTAGAAAAAAAAAATTCTGCTACAAATTAAAGAGACTAAAGAGACAGTGTTTCTCCAGCATACCATCAAGATTTAAATATCTGAACTACTGATATTAATCAGCTGTTTCTAAAAACATCCCAGTTACTCATATGCAGAAAAGATTAAGTTGCTGCTAATAAACCCCACCTATTCTGTCAAGGATGACATGATTCTTGTCGCAGTTCAGGGGGATGGAAGAGTAACTTTATTTACTCTGGTGTTCATAGTTTCATGAAACACTGAAATGCTGTCATGACTGTAATGCTTAACAATTTAAGCTGGCAACATATGTAATTTCATGAGAATGTATATTTATTTCATGAATCAAATTTATGAAAATACTACTAAAAAAAGTATTTCCTTCTTAAAATGATATTTTCAAGAAATTCTGAAAGGTACCCAAACTGGTCTTACCCTTAACACTTTAAAATCATTAATATCCTGCTACTTCACAATTTGTAACACATTTCAACCCACAGTTCCTATTTCTTCCATCAACTAGATGGAATCCACAAGTACTAATTTATTGAATAAATCTAATTTTCTTGCCATATTTTTTTCTTCATGAGAGTACTCTAAAGCATCTTCAGTTTCCTCTAATTCATTATACATTAATAAAAGCCTGGCTTGAAGTCAACTTCAAGATTGTTTACATCCTAGATTACTAGAATTTCTAGGAAGCATATACACTGAGACAACATGAAGAGTTCCTTTTCTTTACAAAGAAGTTGGCTTAATCCTTAGTAATCTTTAATCAATGCCCAAGCCTGTACTTCTAAATATATGTTTTTATTAGCCCCTAAAGAGCTACAGAAGGAAAAAGGAGGGAAGGGGGAAAACCAACCAACCAAGTGTGGTAGAATAATAATTATATTGTTTGAAGATTACATTAACAATTGTAATTTTTTTATATTTTTTTTTTTGGGGGGGGGGAATCAAGTAATTTTACTTTCTTAGTCAGTCTATGAATCAACAGGGTCATTTACCACTATTCTGGACCACCTACGAGTTAGTTATGAATTAAACAATCAAGCTGCCAGAATTTTAATTAAACAAACAAATAACTTATACATTTGTATATGTGAGGGTAAAACAGTTTTAAGCACATCATAGTTATCTTAAGCTTCAGAAACATAATGGTATTTTTATAGACAAAAAGCCCAAATGTTTCTACTTTTAATACAGAAGGATGAGAAGGGCATAAATTCTAAAATAATTTTTAAAAATCTAAGCTTGAGACCACTATATATCCAAATAAGTAATGATAAATTGAGAACCATTCATGCCTGAAAATCCTAGTACGTAAACTTTAAATCCACATTTTTAAATAATGCCGAGGACACTTCCCCACCCCTCCACTCCCCCATGAGAAAACAAGCAATAATACATCTGTTTAAACAGAAGATTACCAGTGAACTTCCTATTTACAGCAACAATAATTTACCTATTTTAACAAAAGCACGTACATGAGTGTTTCCTTTCCTCTAAATGCAGAAACAGTTATTGTTACATACAAAAATGTCACATACTATACCATGTTCTTTATAAAGGTCCTAATGTTATAAAATCATTTGCAAGTCTAGGCTGTGACAAATTTTGCCCTTTACAGGCACAGCATTTTTCTAGGCCAGTCAGAGTTACATTCCTTCTGGGAAGACAACATATAGTAGAGCATTTTCTAAGGAGTGAGGTAGAGGATAAGCTGAAAAGGGTGCATTTTATGTATGTAACTAGATTCCTGAATACAGCTGAGGTATAGTTGTAAAGCAACATCAGTGTCAGCATTTCACAGCTTTCAAGTCTGTAGCTTTTGCAAGGTCAAGAAATGTACAGCAGGTTCTGCTGTATGAAAAGTACTTACCCATATGCACACATCTTGGTACATATATAATCACACACAATATATATACATCAGTAGTATCAACAAAGAAACTTTCAGTATAATATTATAGATATTTTTAAGACACCCAAATGCTATTACAGTTCATAAAGTTTTGACATAAAGAGACAACCAAGGAAAACTTCTGTACCTATTAATTCCCTTATCAGCAAGGCCACGACCAACCTATTCCATCTGTGTGAGACAACATCCATTCCCAACGTATGAAACAGCTGTTCTGTTAAACTATATTGTCTGAGGGTGGGATAAAACCACATGCACTCAGACTCACAAATAAGAAAGTTTAACCTGAAACAGAATGAAAAATACATACAGCTAATTTGCGTAGACTGGTCAGCATTTCATTTTGATCTTTAAAGCCAGTTGAATGAATTTTGCTCACAGCATCCTCTTTCTCAGTAAGCCATGCATCAAAAAGGCACTGAAAGAAAACAGGAGAGAACAGAATGGAAAGTCTTCAGTCAGGCCTTTCTTGGTGCAACTTTTTTTAAAGAACATTCCAATTTATAACTGCTAAAAGTACTCACCTGCTCTTCTGCAAAGTGCTGCCACTTCCGAAGAATATCCTGCAGAAGGACCCATCGGTCTTCTGTCCACCTGCAGATGGCTGCCCACCGATTTCCAAAGCGCTAGAAAGAAACACACAATACAGGTTTGCATTTGTTTACTTTTTTTTTTTTTTTTTTAATAAATCTGATTTTCCTATGGCATTACAAATTTTTGGGGAGGACACTTTCCTAATTCACTTTTTACAGACTGAAGCCCTCAAAATATGTTGCCTGTCATGGTGCAATGGATCTTATCACCATTTGAAATAACATCAATATGGAGAGAATAGGAAAAGCAGTGCAGGCAGTCCCAGAAAATTTTAATACTTATCTACAAACAGTTTTCTATTAAGTCTCTGGTACTATGCTCTTAAAAAAAACCCCTCAGTTTAAAAACTTTGTAATGCCCAAAACATAACTAGTTGAAATGTGATTATGGTGACCCAAAGATGTGATGAAGGCAAAAAAGTGGCTGGTTCTTAAGTTGTACCATCAGTGCAGTTGATCTAAGTTTTTACCGTTTTTAACATGTTGCAGTGGGAAAAAAAAACCCACCACCTTATAAGCTAACACACCAGCACAAATCCCACTGAGGTTTCCCAGACATTTGTAGCTTATGCAACCATAAATGTTTTAAAATCACACAAAAAACTACTACTACCTTCCCTCTCCCTTATTTTAGTTGAAAAAAAGTGCTATTACCTTCTCTGAATTTCCTACTAGCCTTTATTGAAAAATGCCTAAGACAGAGGATGAGACAATGCTGTTGTGATGGTGTGACATCCTATAAAGCCTTTATTACAATGATTTCCAATGACTTAATTACCCCTGAGCATCACTTACAAAGAATTCAGCTGCTCCCAAATTAAAAAGAAAAACTTATGAAAGCTGAAAGATATTTTATACTACTGCATACTTATTTTTTATCTTCTTCAAAAGCATGTCTTGACAAAAAGAAAAATAGCTTCTTCCTTTTTTCATATTTATTTATTCACTCAATGATTCTTAAGGGTCCCTTATAACTTGAGATATATGATTTTAAATTTTTCATATTTAGATATTTTCCAGAGAGATTATAACTTTTTTTTTAGCAAAAATGCAGCATCCAAATGGTGGATTTTTAAAACCAAAGGATTAAAATTTGAATTGTTTTTTTCTATCAGGAATTAAAGGATTTTATTTTGCACTGCCTAGAATATGAAAGGTAAAATTTCAGGATGCCATTTGAATTTGTGGCTTTACTAATTTTATGTCAAAATAAAAAGTCAGTAGATACCGTGTTTTTCATTTAGTAAATTCTAAAACCATAACTTAACTTGCAGACTAAACGGGTAGCTGTCATGCCATTGAGATAGACCGTATTAGGTATTGGCTCATTTCAGAAAAATTAGAACTTTCTCTTTTCAACTAGCATAATAATACTCATTTTAAAATATGTTACACAGCAATACAGAGAAATATTTCTTTTTACTCACCTACTGCATAAAAGCAAAGTAGGTTTTGAGGAAATTGTTTTGTTTGCCTTTTCTGAGCTTAATATCAAGATCAAGATTTTGGTATATATATGGAATTAGATAATGAGTATTTGCTTCCTTTCCTATTTAGGTCTAGAGGAAAATCAGGCAATTTTGCAAATCTGTGTTAGTGTTTGTTTGCCATAAAACATAATATGATCAAAGATCATCAATTCAAGCAAACACAAAAAAATTTTGATTGTGAATATTTCAGAAAGCATATCTCAATATTAACAGAAACAAATACTTGCTTGTGAAACTTTTATGCCCTTATCAGGTAAACAGAGCACAATGTATTTTACCCATTCATTTTACCCACTTACCATTAAATAAAAATAGTCAAATTGTACGACACAGAACAGTGCAGAAAACTATTCATAGCCAGCTAATTCAAATTTTCTATTTTAACAAAACATATTTATTTCCTTTTATAAAAAAATCATGATTTCATAAATAATATTTATGAGCCTCACAGGCTAAATACTATGTATACTGTAATGTGTACTCAGTAACACCTTTTCTGCAAAAAATATATTTTTACTGATTTCATTGATTTTAAACCCCAAATATCTTTATATATATATATATTTATATAACAAAACGATGCATTATTCTTAATTTCATTTGTCCTGGAGCTATTATATTTCCAGTTTAGCTCAACACAGTCTCACCACCTCCACCCTCCCTTTTCTCAAAGCCCAGAAGACAACCTAGCAGATCTGCAATATCTAGCACTCATTCAGGTTTTTATGTTTAATTGAACCCTTTTTTTTACTTTGACTACTCTGCTTGCTAATTACTTGTTAAAAAATCATAAGCATATCCTTCCTTATAGCTCAGATGCTTCTAACCTGAACCCTGACCTGAGACTCTGTCTTTCCTAATAGTTCCCACAAGTTTGGGTAATTTTTATTAGTTGACTACTCAAAAACACTGTACATGATTAAATGCAGTCATAAGAAATAACTTCTTGTTATTCTTTAATAAGATCGAAGACTATGTACTTCATTTTCTTTATATGCTTTTTCTTCCGGCTATCAGAGGAGAAAAATCTCTCAGTTTCTAAAATTTTATACATAACAAATTGTGAGATGAATCACAATTGGTTGTTTTGGTGCCTGATTTACACTGGAATCTATGGATACTAATTAAGCAATGCATTTTAAAAATACACTACAGTTTTTACTGAGGGATTCATAAATCATCTCAAAGTTAAGCAGCAAAGGTTTTGGCACGTCTGATTTAGATTAATGTTTTTAGAAAAGTCTTGTCATGACCAGATGTTTCTCCATTGGTAATGCACGTGTAGATCAGAATAAATTACACTGCACAAATTTAACCAATAGTTTGCACCTGCCAGAAATTTTGAATTCTCATACAAGCCAAATACAAGGTCTTTAGCACGAAAAACATTTTTTTTAAACAGGACCTCTAAAAAGAAATGAATGGACTTCAATAGACAACACTTTTTGAAGAAAATTTCATTCTTAAAGTGTGCAATACCATGAATTATGCAAGCTCTTATATCCACACCTTGCAAAGGGGCTTAATTAATAAAGATATATATATATATGCATACATATACATACACATGCATGGTTGCAGAGGAAAGCTTGGAGCTGGTGGAAATATACACTAATCTACACAAACAAATAACAAACTACTTATTACTATATTATTAATAAATATTTTATATAAATAATAAATTAATTACATGGGATGGATATATATTTGAAAGAAACTTCTACAATCATATTTAACTGAAAAAACATATTTAAATTATTTATATTTTTTCCTTGTCTTTTAAAGCACTTCCAAAACACTGGTTAAAGAATATAATTATTTCTTTTTCTAAACTCTTTTCAGGACAACGCTCTAAATATTCTCCATTAGAATATGAAGCAAATCTAAATTAATTAGAGGTATACTACCCTATACAATACAGCACCATATTAGATCATGAAATTGGGGTATGTACAAAGTTCAGCCTGGTTTGAGCTATAGGCTCAGTCTACTAGGATCAGTAAATCTACACTTACACGGCTCCTTTTCTACCCCTAACTGCGATTCAATACAGTTCCATATGAATACATACCACACATAATGGCCCATAAATCAAGTAATCACACATAATGAATGTCCTGGTCATTGGTATACAACCATCCTTTTCCTTGATGTGTACGATAGCAATAGCAACAGCAACAAGCACTCACAGAGGTATATTGTCAGGTTTGTTCTCAGTTACTTAGTTTCTCCATCTGAGTCAGCATATTGTATTTGATTGCTTTAATGTAAGTTATGTTAATCATAGAGCAAGCCTCAAACGCAGTTCCCTATCTGTATGTCTATGCTTTTTATATCACACTTATATTATATTCCATTGTTTTAATGTTTTACAAAGCAATAAATCTTTCATTGCTAAAAGGTATTATATAAAAATCCTTGTACCTGAGTAATTTTTAAAAATCTCACATTCAAGCAGCTGACTTTTCTTAACAATTCTCATAAAGAATTACAGTTTGATGTCAACATCTGCAGTAACGTCTTCATCAACGTGCCTTAATCACTACGATACACCTTGAATTTTTTTATTTGTTTGTTCATATAGAACACACCAGAAACTCAAGAGTAGAAGATTAGATATCTGGCTCTGCATTTACTCCAAGAAATTTGCATACTAAAAAGAATTTCCCTGAGTCAATATAAAATACTATTTTCAGCATATGATTTCAAAAAGCCAATAAACCTATCTTTTGTTTTGACTGAACAGTTTGACAAGACATTTAATTTTAATAAAATAAGTGAAACAACTAAGTAACTGCAGTGATAAAAGGGTTGATAAGATGACCTGCTTTAAACCTGCTATTTCTTGTGAGAGATCGTAACAGCCATGACACCAAGATACACTGTTTGGTTGAACAGATTGAGGACACAAAGTTTCAAGTCAGAAATACCATGTCAGAACTGACTATTTATAAAATTGATATTGACTATTAAATCATATGGTGATCAGCTTTACCTCCTTATTCACATCAAATAGTAGTTGATTCTGTAAACAGCCTGTGTGATGTCTGGAAACTCAGGCTGCACCAAGGGTTTTGTTCCCAGCACCTGGGGAAACAAATCTCCAGAGAAACCGACTAAATCCAGACTAAAAAGTAAAAAACCTTCCTGCTCCCTTGAAATGCCTATTTTTTACAGCCATATCTGGAATTTTCAGAGAAATCCGCACGTAAAAGTTTGTAGGAGGTAACTTCTTGTCACAAGTACTCAGTGAGCCAACTAGGACAGACGTCCTCTTAGACTTGCTCCTTGTGAATGGAGAAGGACTCACGGGGGGTGTGATGGTAGGTGGCTGTCTTGGCCACAGTGGTCATGAACATACTGAGTTTAAAATTTACAGGGTAATGATATAAGAGGACGGCAGAGTTGCTACCCTGGACTTCAGGAGAGCAAACTTCAAACTCTTCAGGGAGCTATTTGGTAAAGTAACCTGGGAATCTGCTTTTGAGAGCTTAAGAATCCATGAGTGCCGGTCAGTTTTGAAGAACCACCTTTTAGAAGTACAGGAGCAGGCAATCCCATTGTCTTGCAAGTCAAGCAAGCGAGGCAGACCACCTTGGCTGAACAGGGAACTCCTTGTGGAGCTCAGGAGGAAGGAGACACTGCATACTCTCTGGAAGCAACTTTGCTGGAAGAGTACAGATCTGTCATTCATTTTTGCAGGGAGAAGATATAAAAGACCAAAGTTCAGTTAGAGCTGATACTGGCCACTTTTGTGTCAGACCACAAGAAGGGCTTTTTAATGTATGTTAAGAGGAGGTCTAAAGAAAACATTGGACTAATGCTTGCTGAAGATGGTCATCTGACTAACAGACATGAAGAAAAAGTAGAGTCACTCAATGCATTTTTTTGCCTCAGACTTTAATAATACTGACAGACTGTGGGCTGCCTGGTCCCCTGAGTCAGAGGACCACAAGTATGGGACCAGTGACATCCCATTTGCGGACAGTGAAATCGTAAGGGACCAGCTGTATCAGCTGAATGTTCACAAGTCCGTGGAACGTGATGGGATTAATCCCAGAATACTGAAGGAGCTAGTGGATATTATGGCAGGACCCCTCTCAATCATCTACTAAATGTCTTGGGAGTCTGCGGGGGGGTGTCCCTGCTGACTGGAAGCTTGCCAATGTTATTCCAATCTACAATGAGGGTGTGAGGGAAGACCCAGAGAACTACAGACCTGTTAGCCTAACCTCAGTTCCTGGAACAATCATGGAGAAAATTATAACAGATACTGCTGGAAGGCATTTAAAGAGCAACACAATCATCAGGTGCAGTTGATGTGGGTTCACAAAGGGAAGGCACTATTCACTAATTGGATATCGTTCTGTGGTAAGGTCACCAACTGAGTGGATGAAGGGGAGTGGTGGATGTAGTTTTTCTGGATTTTAGTAAGGATTTTGTTACTGTCCCTCACAGCATCTTTCTGGACAAGTTGTCCAGCTGTGGGATGAATGAGTTGACGGTGCGCTGGCTGAAGGGAAGAACTCAAAGGGCTGTAGTGAGTGGTCCACTCACCAGCAGTGCTCCTCAGGGTTCAATTCTATGGCTAATTCTGTTCAATATATTTATCAACAATCTGGATGCAGGAGCTGAATGCACCATTAGCAAGTTTACTGATGATACCAAACTGGGAGGTGCTGTTGACTCTCTTTAGGGACAGGAGGCCTTGCAGAGGGATCTAGGTAGATTGCAATGATTAACAGGATGCAATTAACAAGTTTAAATGCTGGACTCTGCACCCGGGACAGAGTAATACCAGGCACAAGTATAAATTGGGAGAGGAGTGGCTGGAAAGGGATCAGGGGATGCTGGCTCAACCCAAGTCAGCAGTGTGCCCTGGTAGCCAAAAGGGCAAACCACATCCTGGGGTACATCAATTAGTTGATCAAAAGAAGCGATTACCCCATTGCATTCAGCATTGGTGTGGCCTCACTTTGAGTGTTGTGTGCAGTTCTGGACCCCACAATTTAAGAAAGATGTCAAGGTTCTCAAATGTTTCCAGAGAAGGGCAACAAAGGTGGTGAAAGGGCTGGGAAGCAAGTCCTAGGAGGAGCAGCTAAGGGCTTTGGGCTTCTCTAGTTTGGAGGAAAGGAAGCTGGGGGGTAACTTCATCGCTTGCCACAGCTTCTTGAGGAGGGGAAGTGAAGAGGGAGGTGCTGATATCTTCTCCCTGGGATCCAGCACCCAGGTGTGTGGGGACGGTTCAAAGCTGTATCAGGGGAAGTTTATACTGGACGTTAAGAAGCCTTTCTTTACTGAGAGGGTGGCCAAACGCTGGAACAGGCTTCCTAGGGAGGTGGTTGATATCCCAAGCCTGTCAGTGTTTGAGACATTTGGAAAATGCCCTTAATAATATGCTTTAGCTTTTGGTCAGCCCTGAAGTGGTCAGGCAGTTGGACTAGATGATCCTTGTAGTCCCCTTCCAAGTGAAACAGACTATTCCTTAACATTCCTCCCTTATTTTGATGTATTTTTACAAAACCTACTCGTAAATCATCTTCAATCAAAGCACAGTACCCTGAATAATAGGAATATATAATAGACAGTGTAAATTATACTCCTGTCCCTCAGCAGGGGAAAAAGCCATCAAGAAGCATTTGATACACATAACGCAGATCTTTTTCCAGCACAGACCCCAACCCCTGAAGCCTGAGAAGGGCCCTGATTTGCACTAGCCTGCAAGAGTCGTCAAAGGACCTATTGTCTACTGGGTATAATTAGAGGAAAAAAGCTCCCTGCATTCACAGCTTCTGTACGTTATACAGCCAGTTCTCTGGGCTGAAGATAATTTCCCACTTTTTTTCCTGAGTAATTAGCCAGAGCATGGGAACAGATTTGCTAATATAGCCCTCAGACTTTGCAACACTAGGTATAGATTTGAGCCTTACTCAGCAGCTGCCTTTTGCGAAGTCTCTGAACTGAACCTGTTGGGGGTCTATGAGTTAGAAGTCTCAAAAGTCACTTCTCAGCAGCAGCATAAACAGAGTCTCACATGTCACACATTGATTATGTCAGGTAACAAATGTTACATAAAAGTAGTTTTAATATTCACACTCACCTAGGGTAGCTGTAATCTCTTAAGATTATCTTAGGTCAACAGCTGTTTGTAAGAAAAGAACTGTAATTGTGTTTATTTTTCCAAGCAAGGTTAATTTCTATGGATAATTTGCTTCAGGGGACACTTTTGGCTTCTGTGTCATTAACTACCTCTTAAATAGTTTTTTTTTGGCATATGCAATAAATCTTCAGGTCTTCTAGAATGTTCATTTGAAACCACTATAGATCTCTGTCATCCTGCTGAGAGTTCAAATCTGTAAATGACCTTGTTATGGTTGCTAAAATTGTTTTATACAGATGCATGCATAAATATATGCATTCTATACATATATATTTATATCTATGAAAATGCATCACCTGTGATGGTGCATCTCAGATCCTCCCCTGGGCTGTTCTACAATCTCAGGAATCCCTGTTAGGCCTTAGCTTCTATGAAATGAGTTGGACAGTTAAGCATCCCTTGACTGTACTAGCTACTCTTGCATGGTTGAGTTGGGAAACTGCACCGGCTGTACTAGGAACATTCCTTATCTGAACACCACCACCACTTGATAGCCCTGAACATCCCTTAACAAGACTGGGAACACTCTTTAATACAACTCTGAGTGGTACAGTATGTCAATATAATTTTTTTTTTAAATATCCATTAATTACCGACTAGGATTGTGGCCAGGACAAAAAAATACAGATGACTAAAGCAAATCATCTCCAAACCTATAAACAGCAGTCCTGAGTGTGGCCCTTTGAGCTCTGCTAGACCACAGCAGGCTGTCAACAGCATCTCCCTCTGAGTGGAACACCTCTCAGAGCTCACAAACTCCCAAGTCTGCAATACTAGAACCACTGCTGAAAGCTAATGATGGGGGCATGAGATAACTTTCCTAATTCTCAAGGCTCAACCCTTCGCTCATTAAAAAATGCAAATGCATTCGATGTATTTCACAGAACTTGAGCGGAACTTTTAACAGATATATACTTTTTTACATATTTCTCTATACTTCTGTTCCTTTGTGTCTATATGCATGTGTGTGTGAACTATTTATAACCTCGCAATAAGTATAGTAGAAGCATTACCACTCTGAATCCATGGTTAAGCCACTTTTATAATTTAAGTAAATCCTATTTGATTGTCTTTGTAAACAGTAAATTAGTGGATAATTAAGTGCTGCTAAAACCCTATGATCAACCTTAAACTCTGATTATTCCATATATCCTCAAGGCATAAACTGTTGACCAAGTCTAAGACTATGGATCTAGCCTCACCTCAACTCTATGAAGTGTTTAGAAAGCAAGGGGGTCCTCTCTGAACCTTGTGACTTAATGGGAGGATTTCCCTTTTTCCTTATATCCTATAGACATAAGCTGCTGACCAAGTCTAAGACTAAGATTGGTTCTAGCACACCTAAGTTCGATTAAGCGTTTAGAAAGCAACTGGGGGTCCACTCTGAGTCTTGTGACTCAATGGGAGGGTCTCCCTTACCCTTTTACATTTTTAATCTCTGTGTAAATCATTCCATCTTAATTTTAATTTGATTCTTCTTTGTGTGATTTATCTATGTAGTAACAGAGTGAACCTTGCCATTGAACTTTATAAAGTTGCACTACTACAAGTTCTTAACAAAATTATTTTGCTAATATCCTTGATGGCAATTCTTTAACCAACTTAACCTAAACCATGACATCACCATCTCAGAAAGATTTTCAAAAAGAAAGACATAACTGCATCTGCCTGGAAAATGAAGCCTTGACTATTACATAGCAATAACTGTTCACTTTCTTCCAAATCTGATCCTGACCAGCATCTCACTCAGGCAGTATTATTAAGCCCATTCATCTGACAGTGAATGCCCTTGTTTTGTTCTACTTTTAAAAATTAGACTGTCAGGTACATAATCAGGCTTTGAACTTTGCTCCATTGTGCTTTTTGTCAAATGCTCTAAGGGTTGTGTCTGCCAACACATTGTATCTCCCATGCTTATATTCAGTTTGCAAGTGACATTGAAAAAAAAATAATAATATCCAATCTTTCTGTGCACTCAAAAAGGATGTAACATTTTGCTACAATAGTAGGTGGACTATACTAACTGAATCTTCCTGGGGATAAAATTATGAAAGTTTGCACACCTCCCTAACTCCACAGTTTTATATCTGTATTTTGTTTGTATTAACATCTCTAATATGCTCCCTATTTTGTGACTTACAGAGAAATGATATTATTGAATCTTTCTTTCAGGTCCTTCTCTAAGACAGTGCAATACAAGGAGGGAACTGAAGAGCAGCTGGACCGTTCCGTACCACCCTGCATGCTGCTCAGAGCACACCTGCACTGCAGGGTACGCTGCCTCAGGAATTGCCTTACGAGCATCTTTCAAGGAATATACTCTCTCCATGACTTTAATAGTTGTTCATGCTTTATCCCAATCAGAGGTGCCTTCTCCACTAGCATAGTTATAAATGGTGTATTTCCATTGTGTTCCATTTAAGCTTGTAATTCCTTGTGTTTTTTTTAATAGGGTAAATATATTGCAGTAACATCTGAGTTCTGTTTCAGGTTGGATTCCAGTATGGGTCAGCCACAGAAGATGCACAGGATACAAATGGTACCTTTGCAACGAGTGTAATACTAGGGGGATGCAGCTGTATTACCTGAATGTGCTCTTAATTGCTCAGATATCTTTATGAAGATGTGAAATTAGATTACATGTCCAACAATCCACCAATCTTTCATTTGTTTTTCATACTAATAAAAAAAATCATGAGGGGCAGTAAATATCAAGTAACTAATAATTTTACCTTTTGTTAAAGAAAATGTATTTTGAATTAAGAAATTTAAAGTGCTGAAGCCGCTAAATGGCATAATCAGGCCTTGGCCCTTGTACAGCCCTAATCCAAGCCTATTTTAAAACCCAGTCAAGTTAATCAGTAGGAAAATAAAAAACCAATAGATGATCAATTTGCATACATAGGTGCTCTCAAAAATGCAGGTGTTTTTAGAAAAATTAGTATATGTGAATCAGAATTTCTTGTTCAAAGACTAAGTGTGCTTGAAGGA
Organism: Microhierax caerulescens; assembly: GCA_035590215.1. Taxonomy (NCBI): domain Eukaryota; kingdom Metazoa; phylum Chordata; class Aves; order Falconiformes; family Falconidae; genus Microhierax; species Microhierax caerulescens. Next base: position 84,685,882 of record JAVJGJ010000014.1, on the reverse strand, counting down.
TTGTGTGAGTTAAAGCAGGCAGAAAGAAGATCATGATCTGAGGAGGACCTTGGAACCGAGGTAGAGACTGGAACTGAACAGATGAATGAGCTGAGACAGAGTCAGGTGATGGATTCACAAAACTGACAAGACCAAAGGAAACTTCTAAAAATCTTTGGACATTAACTAATGTTTTGATAAGTGTATATAAGCTGTGCTACCTCCCTTTGCTCTCTGCCACTCACTGAGGTGGTGGCCCAACTCTGAGTTGTGATTAAAGCAAACCTAGTGGTACCCACACCTGTGTAATTTTTTTCTTCAACACTTTTTTTGTAATTCTTTACCATAGGTTTTTTGAAAGAACCTACTGTTTGCCAACATGGAATAATATTCTGGTTGAAATTTTTCCCAGTCATTTTTGTATTTATTTTAATTTTTCTTCCATTCAAGATATTTTCCTGCTTTAGTTTAATTTCTGGAACCATGTGTTGCAAGGGATGTGCTTTATTCCAACAAACAGAATACAAGGAGCTGGCAAGAAATTCTGGAAGGTTAAGACTGTTTTGAGCAGGTACACCACAGTTCTGACACTTAAGATTAATTTAAAAGGAAGTATTTATCGGAAGATCAGCAGAGGCTGCATTGTTACCTTGGCTGGGTTGTGCTTCCTGAGTGATTAAGAAGTTGCAGTAAAGAAAACTGAGACTTTATTTTGAAGTGGCAGTGCTCAGCATCTTAGCTAAACATGTTCTACCTACTCTAAATTCCAAACTAATTATTGTTTTACTGGTATTGGTACCCAAATTAGTTAGATTCAAGATAGCACCCGGATATCTGTCTGTGCTACAGCTATACCTTCCACTTGAATGTACTGACAGTTTCCCTAGAGACACCTTGGGCTTCAATACTTAAAAAAACAGAATCCTTTTTATTTTCTTGGGTAATGAAACAAAATGAAATAAAAGTACTTTCTCCTTTATGGAATCAAAAAATAGCAAAACAGAAGGAATCTTGGTTGTAGTACTGCCATACTTCTTGAGCAGTGACCCTGGAGATCTGACCACCAACACAGGAGTATCCTTTTTTAATGTATCTCAACACTTTACAACAATTCACTCAACTATTATCCATTTAAGTTAATTCAGAAGTTACAGTAAGAGAATTACTAGAGGAATAAAACAGTAAGAATAACTTTTTAAAGATGTGAGTGAAATACTAAACTTTCTTACAATAGAAGCTAGCATTTGACAAGTTCTTAGAACATCTTGGCTGCTAGCTTCATCACAAATGTATCTCCAATGTGTCATTCTTTTAAGGATACTCAAGTAATTGCATTTAGAAAACAGAATATAATGAAGTTTTTTTCCTGTTGATTGTTTAGGCTTTGTGTCAAAATGCAATTTAGAACGGGTTTGGACTTCAAGTTGCAACTTCATGTTGCTGCTAACTTGTCCCAATTTTAGTACTCTGGAAAGCCTTGTCATAAGAATCTAAATGATAAACCATTGTAAAAATACATGTATACTGAAGAGGACATGCACTGAAACAAAGAAATGAAACTGAGGACAGACTGAGTCAACCCCCTTCATTTCCTAGGAAACATGTCCACAAGAAACTAATGGGAAAGAAATTATGACTTTACACAAAAAAAAGTGTTTAAGAAAAAACAGCATGTTATTTATATTTCTTTATAATCATTATTTGTCTACAAAAATACGATCTTGCACACATTCACTATTGGATGTTGCTTATTTTTAAGAAAGTTCTATTTCAATTTTGTGGGATCAGCACTGCCATTAAAAGACACACCTATTGGGCGTTATTTAAAATGAATGTGCCTTTAAGCACTTGCCAGTGGATAAGGACACTTTATATTACTGTAACAGCAAAATATACCACATTTATCAAGTTTCCCATCGGAAAAAAGTTCCCCATTCTCAGTACCTCACACTGCTGAATTGTGTAGCTTCTCACATGCAAAATCATTCTCCTTAACTACAGCAGAGAATCAAGTTACTTCTGTCAAGGGTAAAAATACCGTTAAAAAATAACAGGCAAACACTTGTCCTTTGATAGATAAAACAAGTTGATACTGAAGGAATTGCAAACCAAAAAAGAAAGTTGCTCTCGGATATGTTTTTTCTCCAAAATACATGCATTTATCCATCTATGCAAAAATCAAGTCCTACAGAAATATTTATTATCCTCAAAAATATCTCCTGAGATATGCTCAATTCTACAAGTAGTACTTCTTCAACCTTATTAAGACTTGATGACAGAAATAGCTTCTTCTCTGAGAAACAGAAGCTTAGTCATTACCTGAAGCTGCTCTTCCAGTGCAGCAGTAGCTCTGTCTCCACTGTTTTCATCCACCACCACTACCATATGGGTTAGAGAATTCACTTTGACTTGTTCTTGTTCCAAATCTTCTTGAAATGCCTATAATTAAAGCATATGCATTAGAAAATGTGTTCCAAATAAAGAAAATCCTGTGTGTTTGGAATCCCACTGACTGATTAACTTGCATAACCAACAAACTATGAAAACTTTATAATGCTGTCAATACTAAGTAATTTAAACTTTTTTTGTTACCTTAGCATAAATATGCTAACATTAGCATCTTGAGCAGATTTCCATTCCTTTCACAAAAATAGCTTGCTTTTACTCACAAGTCTTAACTCTTGATATATTTCAGACTGAAAATTTGGGTAGTGAAAGTACTTGTTGAGTTGATGTAGCTGACTTACAGATCTCAGTACAGTGTGTGTACATACCAATAGCCCACCGCTTTTAAATAGCCACTGGATTAGATTTTGTACTGCTTACTGACACATTAAAATAATTTTGCCAAAGTGATAGAATATTTTAAATAACATAGTTTTTCATTAAACAACTGTTACTATCTTCATCTTGGCACTCCTACAACATTAGTAACATTGGATGAAACTGCTCAGGAGATGACTCAAGATTAGAGAACACACTACAGCACCCTTGTTTCCTTTTTATTGCAAAACACAGGAAAAATAGTGAGAGGCACTCTCTAATTTCTGAATGTTTGAGGAAAAAAACTTTCTTGCCCTTTTAACTTCTGTACCCACTTCCAGCTGTAAGCTGCAATAAAACTGAGGACAATCTTTTGCTGAAAAATAGTCAAGAGCTACAAGTGAAGAAACTTCTCTCAAATCTGCAGAAATTGATACTTGAGTAATTCCTAAACTTGGCAAATTTCTACACATCTACACATCTCTCTGACTGTCCCACAGTTTCCCAGGGTTCATGTCACAGATCAAATCAATTGTTTCCTCCTTTCTCACAGTGCACAGCAAAGTCCAATGGGAATTCTAGAGTCTTCAGGTGATGATTTACAGCAGATTCACTGTAAACTTCAGCTACGTTAAAAAAAAAACCCAAAACAAACAGACTGAGGTACTGTAAGGTACAGTAATACTTTGGGAACAATTCCTTCATGGGTTTTATTGTCTCCTCTTACATTTTTTCTTTTTTCCTTCTCACTTGCCGTGAAAGTTGGAATCTCTACTTTGCTACAGTTTTTTAACACAACCAAAACCAGCCCAGTTCCTGTCAGGCACCAGGGAACTGAGCAGCCAGGGCTATCTGCTATTTCCTTTGCTGACACACAACAAGAAGACAACAAAGATGGAAAGAGGTGGAGCTACAGATGTGCTGGCACTGAAACTTCAAGGCACAGAGAAGGCAATACTGAATTTCTTTTCATATATTTTTTTTACCTATCTCCAGGTTTTTATTGGTATATTAACAAAATGTACATTTTTAACTCTCAATAGTTAACCACTGTTTTACATTACTGGGTTCTGTGTTGTTTTCCTTAAAACTTGAAACAACCCCTCATTCCAATCCCTTGGGAAAAAACACGGTATTCAGGACCACATCCTGCCTGACACTTTTCAGGTGTCTACCAACAGAAGGATGTGAGAAACCAAAGTTCTCAATTCTGCAGAGTGTGTTCTAATGACTAGCACTTTTTGGTTGTTTGCTTTTGGTTTTCCTTTTTGGGTTTTTTGTTTGTTTTTGTTTTTGTTTTTTTTTAATATATAGCTTGACTTCTAAGATCATCAAGTCCAACCACTAACCCAGGACTGCCAAGTATAGTATGACAGTCACAGTCTGAAAAATAATGGCTTACAACATATGCCCTGTCACAATGGAAACCTTGACCGTATTAAGAACTATGTTGAATTTCACCATATCAATTTTTATGCTCTTTTTCCAAGTAGAGTAAATCACTCAGGTATGAAGAACAAGCCCTTGCTGAAGATTAGGTCATGCATTTTAAACCTCTTTGTTAAAGCCTATTTCCTTTATTTGAAAAATAAAAATTAAAACATAATGTGTCTGTAGGGAAGAACAAAGAAATTTACAGACTACTTTGTTTTTAAGGCATGAATTCCTTACCCTAACACATTTCAGAGTTTTAATTCCTCCACAGGCATAGCCTTAGAGCTAATATATTTACAGGAATCCTCTTTTTTCTGACTTTCATGCCTGCGATTAACATTTGCTTCAGAGAACTAGACTATAAAGCAATTCTCAAGGACTGTGAAGTTCACCAAATTGTTAGAACAATCCCTGGAATTCAGACTTCTCAACATTTTATGACCCAACACTTGATCAAGGACCGTGTAACACAGCTTGTTCCCCCGTGTTCAGTCCCCTCTTTCAGCCATAGTACAAGAAACACATTGCGCCGTAAGCCTACAGCCAGGGAGAAGGTGACTTTCATTTCCTTATTAGTGGGTATCTGAGCCCCGGCACCCTGGAACAAAACCAGAGTTAGCAACGCTCTCCAAGTACAGGAGTGGAGGGCACTTTGGACGTGGGAGTCTTGGACACAGTGTGAAAGACTTGAGAAGTTAAGGAACTGATGAAACCAGAAACGAGTAATTTTCTAAACCCCAGACAGATTCAATTTGCCCTGAGCCAAAGGGCTGTTCCTCATAATCCATGTGTCTATTTTTATCATGAAATTCACTGGAGAAAATTGTTTATATACAGGACGTTTTTGAAAAAGGGATTTACTGAGGGCAGTCTCAAGACTAGATCATGCTGTGTTCAAATCATTTAACCTGAAGTTTCTAACAAGTTTTCCTGAGCTTGTAGAGGTAGCAAATTTTCAGGGACTTAAAAAGTAATATGGATATGGATGATAATGCATAGGGACAGCAACAAGAGAAGCTCATACAACTCCACAGTTAATTCCTTTAATTCCCATCTATCAGATGATAATTTATGCAACTATGACATAATGTACTTTAAAGTGAATAAAAATACCTACATAATGCATCCAAGTACCCAAAGACAAATCCACCCCTGACATTTTAACAGTTAGGAAGTGTCTCATTTTACCTTTGCAATTACTTGAAGTACTGAAAAATCCTAACATTAATATTTTCTATAATTTCTGACACTTTCATAAAAAATAAAAAGTAAAATACAAATAACTAAGCAGCTTAGACTTTTTTAGAAACTTAATTAAAACTATAAAATCTAACTATAAATTGTATAATATAATGTGGAATAATAAAATCAATTCAATTCAAAGTACATTCTTGTTTAATTATAAAATTTCTAATATAGTGTTCCGCTTAGACAGCTTAACGTTCCTTAGGTTTTTATTGAAAAGTATCTCTCTCTCTTTCTTTATAAATTTATAAAGCCTGGGTATAAAATGAGGACAAAGGTATACTAGCAACAGCAGACAAAATACATAAAAATACTGCTGCAAAGACCAATAGTTCTTTACGGAAGTATTTGACTATTGCTCCAAAATATATTGACCATGCCAGATTTCTTACTAGTAGTGTGTATCTTGCTAAATGATCTGTCTAATAAGATCTTCTAGAGTTCACCTCTCTTTCAGTCCACTTAGAAAACTGTATGTAATATCGAAACATTAACCCTGTACGCTACTGAACGAAGTAGCATGCTGGAAAGAACTTTGTGTGCTTTCTCTGGTCTCAGCAATGGGTGCCATTCCCAGTACACATTACTGATTATTTTTTTTTTTTTTAATAGGACCTGGAAGATTAACTGAAGTGTCAGTCACAAGAACTCAGGACCAATATTTTGAGACATCATGGAGAAAAAAGTAGAATAAAAGAAATCAGTTGTATGGAAGTTATAAATCAATGGGGATAAATAACATGAAATAAATAGTCTGAAAAGTAGTTCCTAATGAACAGATAAAGAGGGAAAGTCAAAATTATAAAGGTAAAGAGGACAGGGAGACAGGATGACAACAAACCAAACCTATACCGTTGCTTAAGTCTGTTTAATTTGAAATTATCATTGACTTCTATATCTTCTAAATTCCTCTTCCTCCCATTATACAACATTGTTTCTGAAATGTCCAGAGTCAAGTGAGACTAAGAAAAAATACAGGGTGTGTGGGCTTTTGCTTTTTTGTTTGCCCGTTGAATAATGAAGCTGTAACTGTGATATTAAAATTCCATTGTTTTAACCCTTGTTTTAGAAGGTAGCTTTACTGCATACAATATACAATAAAATTACCTAAAAATTTCACACAGTCCTTGAAAGAATGGAAGACATCTTGTTCTTTGACTTACAAATAAAACAAACTGTAGATGAATAGAATTTTAAAAATGAAGTTAATACCTAAACAATTTTTTTCCACCTTATTAGCTACATCGTCACTTGTACAGAAAATAGATTTGAAAAGTAATACACATAATTCTGACTCACTCATCTCACCAAGGATGAAGAACTAGTATGTGGGAGAGAGATTTCTGCATGTCTTCACTCAGAATATTCAAACACAAGCTAAAGAGCCATTTTCCTCAATATTAGAAAGAAACAAATTAAAGAAATAGCATAAACAAAAGGATTACATTTTGCTTTAGTATTCAAATACAAAATGCACAGATAATAGGAACAAAGTTATTAAAGTCTTAGTACTCATGTATTTAAAATCTTTCAGGATTCTTTCTCTAATTAACATTTCATAATTACCTGCCATCTTTTTATAAAATTAAAATTCAATGTCAGGATATTTGCTTAGCTAGCAAACCCACACACTTCAGTGCATTGTCTTCTCACAGTGCAAGCACAGACAGTGCCAATAGCAGCAGTAGGCATAGAATTTTTATTCTTTAGCAGCACTCCTTATTCAGACTGCAGAAAAATTGTCTTTAACACAGAAGTGGATCATGTGGTCTTCTGCAGCTTTTGACCTCTTTTTTATTAAAAAAAAAAAAAAATAAAAAAAATCAACTGCAAAAGCTCTTTCAGTTTGAATTGTTTTTCAGGAATATTTGCCCTCTAGAACCTGGACTAGCACTGATACAGGCTGTCAAGCAACAAATGTTAAAATCTCTCAAAATACAATGGAACTGAACTCCTTTGAACCACTGATGCAGAAACTTTACAGGTTATTGCAGTAAATTTCCATGACCTCACAAGTCATCTCTGTTTTCTATACTTTTCTGTGTCTCCCTATCATCATAACCATGTGTCATGGAGACATGCAAAAAAAAAAAAAAATCCTAACATTTAAATGGATATGAAGCTAGACATTTTATTCCAGTAAATTAAATAAAGATATTACACAAATGATACAGTCTCTTTTTAATTCTTAATTATTCCAATTAAAGAACTACCCTCATGGAATGTGGAAAAAAAATGGCCAAATTTACTCTTACACTCCATTTACTAGTTTGTTATTTTTCATTTAAATACATTACTACGAAGTATTTTCTAGAGTTAGTAATAGAGTCTGTTATGGTGCTGTACAGTTACATATTCAGAGTACCAGGAGTCATAAGCAGGATTATACAGTCTAATTATGACTACAGCATCACTGCTACTACAGCATGCAAGGAAAAAAAGAAAACACAAATATTAAAAAATCTGACATATTCTTATTGTACTGATTAATTAAAGGATGTTACAGTTGCCTAGCATATTCTGGTATATAGTTTATATTTACAAAGGTGTTATTTTTTTTAATATCAGGATAAGTTGTGATAAAATAACTCTAAAAAAACTTGTTACCTGCACAAAACAATGAACATTAAATCAAGATTCCATATTAGTCCTGCCATTAGAACATAGCGAAGTTGAGCTTTTAAAATGTAAAAAAAATCAATTTAGTTTTTATACATTTGGAAGTATACCTTATGTTCTTCTACTTGACGCTTTAGGTCCTCTAGATCTGGACCTAAGGGCTCCAAATCGATTTTCTTTGTCCTTTCCTCTGTTTCTGTCAACCAGTCAGCTAGTTGGGCTAGTTGCTGATTCTGCAGATCCATTAGGATTTTATGTAAACTGTAGAATAAAGAAATAATAATTTCAATTTGTACAAGACAGATGACAACAGGCAGAAATATCTGCATTGTATACTCTTAACTGATGTTCATGAGGCTACACCTCAAGCCAGAATAATATAAAAAAGAAGTACTTTCAAATGGTTAAGATTTGTTGAAAAACAGTTTTGAATTAGGCAAACTGTTTTGAAACTTTTTTTTTTTTTTTACATATGTAATGTGTATAATATACAATCTGTTAAAGTTTTGGCCTTCAGTTGCATTTCTATTAGACGTGCTTGGGAGCTGAAAATCTCTACTTTCTGGTTTCTTAAAGCTTGTATTGTCCACTAATTAGAAAAGCACTCAGACAGCTGTACTTACCAGGCTCCCTCAAATGTACAATGTTAAACAGAAGAGAAGAGATTATTAAGTTTTCAAATATTCAGTGGAGAATGCTCTGGAGAATTAAACTGGAAATACTTCAGTTTTGACTAAATAAATTATTTTGATAATTAAGTTTTCCTCTCCAATGGTGTATTTATCACTCTGAGATGCTTTACTATGGAGAATCCTATTTGGGCAAGGTCAGGAGGAAGCAATAAAAAACAGGCTGTTTTCCTTCAGCATGTTAATGCAGTCCTTGCTAGAAGAGTCAAATGCTTTCAATACCTAGCAAATACAGGGGAAATCCAATTTGGGCTGATTTTACAGAGAGGCAGTATGCCAAACTTCCTCTGATGTTCTGACCTCCCAAATCACTTTCCATAGGACCCTTTCACTTTTATAGTAAACTTTATCAGTATATCTTTCTCCTCTCTTTGTTGACTGCTTACTTTTGTTTCACCTATGCTGTAAAGTGTGCTACCTTTTGTTTACATTTCCTATTCCATTACAACAGAGGAGAGACAGCCTTGCTGTACTCATCTTCACAAAAACCATCTAGATAAACATGTCACTGTTGCCCTAAAGACTAGATTACAACGTGTTCAGAAGATTATGTTTTAATCTGAAGTAGAAAACAGATCCTGAGAACTTAAATTGTGTATAATAACTCAGAAATATATAACATTGTGATACAAAACCTGTTCGTAATCCTCCAGTTGGGGCTTGAAACACAGGGGTTTGACCCAACAGGTAAAAAATAGCCATATTTGAATACAACATTCCTGAGAAATTTTCTCTTGCCCTAACCCAAGTTTCACTGAATTTATCACAGTATTTTTTTTTTTAATAAGTTAAATAGCACCATTCTCTGGGAAGCCCTTATCACCGTATACCTTCTACTGATTTCTTATTACCCAAATATGATGTGCTTCAGAAGATACTAGACCATTCAATTCCCCAAGCAATGTTCTATAGCTGCATCTGAGAGATAAGTTTAACAATTGGTGTCAGAGGACATTTTAGTCAACAGAGTACCACTCAGGAGGTGAGGCTGCTACTTTCATGGGTTGATTTAAATGAAAATAAATATGGCAAATAAAAACTGCCTACAGTGAATTATTGTAGAGTCTTCTCTCCAAGAATATAATAAAGCTGGAGAATTTTTTGTTGAAACATCTGAAACCCATCAATTACTTTACAGACTGTCAAAGAAAGATAGAATAAAGAAAACAATCTCAATACTCAGTAGCAAGCTGAAAAGAAAACAAATGTTTGGAATTACTATGAGCACATTGCAGAAAAAAAAAAGAAAGCCATGTTATGCAATTGGTGAAAATAATGGTTTGCCTTCTAATATTGTAGGCCATTCTGGTCCTCCCAACTCCAAAAATAAATATGAGGTAGAACTGGAAAAAGCTCAAGAAGAGCAAGATGAATAACCAAAGATATATTTTATGGAGAGAATAAGGAAAGATATATACACTATTGACTCTAACTTCTAACGTGCTAACTAGAGGTAATCACTTCAGCTACCAGTGACAAAGAAAAGCAAGCCATTCCTCAACCAGTTAGCACATTCTGGGTAAGAGGTCTGTGGAATTTACTGCCAAAGGAGGCCATGGATGCTAACAGGCTCAAGGGGGTATCGAATAAATGGAAGAAAAGAAATAAATGGAAAAAAACCCCAAACAAATAAATAAATAGCAAGCAGGTTACCAAATACACAAAACCATTTCCATCTTGGGAAGCTACCTGAGCTGAAAACAGCTTGAGGTCAGGGGAGTCCTACAGAGAACTTCATAAGACATGAAGACATATGATCCATACAGCCCAATATTTGGTGTGCAGAGCCATGGACCCATGCAGCCCAGGATTTATCTCCACCAGTAGCAAAAGCAGATGAGAAGATGCTGGTTCAGGAGATCATGTATCTCCCTTAAAGCTTATCTTCTCTTCTTCTGTTTCTGTCAGGACGCTGGGCTAGGCCATCGGTCTGACTACTAGAGATATTCAGCTTTTATTAAAACCACATCTGCAAAAAGAGGCACTCTCCAGCTGTACTGAAGGACCATTTATGTTTCCACTGGATGTGACCTAGTATGACAGTTGGTAAACTTCACCCTTGGTCCCCTTTCTGTAAAGCCGTACAAAACTCCTCATGACAAAGCAAGACCCAGTCACATGGGTTTGAAACAGTTACTGTATCAGATGGGGATTAAAAGTATCCACATAAGAAGAGGCTGAGAAAGCAATGTGAAAGACCAGGTAAGCAACAGACATTTTCTTAAGATATGGAAGGCAACTCACACAAAAACCACCTTCAATGACTTTCCTGTCATTGATCACTCCGTATCCTGCAGAACAAATTACTCCACTGTGGCATAATCACAAGCTCTTACCTTTACGGAGTTTCTTATAGAAATACTAGAAAGCACTATGTAAATCAAAATTTCAAAATAAGACATAGAAATCCTTAAAATGCTTCAAACATCAATGTGATTAATAGATTATTTTTCTAATTTTAATTGTATTTCTACTTAAAGCTACAGGACTTGCTCTTTTTCAAATAGTGTAATTTGTTTTCAGATAAAACCATAACAATATTTCCTGGAAAGCTAAGTCCCCTCTCACTATTTTTATGGGATCAAGTTTTAAAAGTGTTAAAGGTTTGTTTCCCTTTTCCTTTTGTATCTCAGTAAACATTCTCTCCTTTATAGCTAAATATTGTGTGATACTTGTTGAAACAGGAAAAAAGTGAGGTAGGTAATATAAATTTTAGTTAAAGTTTAATCAGTTTCCAAGTTGTTGATAGCTGCTATTTGTGCAGCTTTCAGTCTCAAAACAGCATGCAAAGCTTTAAAGTCACTACACATCAAATATCACGTTAAAAATCTGATCTGAAGTTTTGTTCACAGGGATGTGAAGTAAAATAAAATCTCAACTATTAGTCAATTCAGGATTGTTTCAGTCAAACTCCATATATATATATAATTTTACCTGACATATTACTTACTTGCTTTGTTTTTCCATGCTTGCAACCCTGAGACTTTCCCATCGAGAATTAAGTAGATTCATTTGTTCTTGGATTTCATTCTCTTCATCATCTGAAAGTTTTCCAGTTGTTAGAAGTTGACTTCCAACTTGCAAAACATTGCCAACACGTCCTTGGTGAGCTGTTAACTCCATCATAAAACCCTGACAATAAAAATAAAATCCCATTTTAAGTTTGATTCTTTGGAAGGAAAGAACAGACTGGGAGAAATACCTTAAGGTCCACCACTTTCAAAACATGATTTTGAACTTTGCATTTCATTGTTTCAACCCCTCCCCAAATCTTCTAACACAAACTGGAAATATACCAGTTCACTGTTTGCATAGGGTGAAAAGTTGTTTTGTTTGGAAAAAAGGAAGCTGAAGGGTGACAGTATTGCTCTCTACAACTACCTGAAAGGAGGTTGTAATGAAGCAGGTGCTATGTAGTAACAAGTAATAGAACAAGAGGAAACAGCCTCAAGTTGCACCAGAGGAGGTTTAGATTTGATACAGAAAAAAAATATTCACTGAAAGGGTTGTCAAGCATTGGAACAGGCTGCCCAGGGAGGTGGTTGAGTCACCATCCTTGAAGGTATTTAAAAAAAGTGTGGATGTGGCACTTAGGGACACTGTTTAGTTGTGGACTTGGCAGTGTTAGGTTTACAGTTGGAGTCAATGATCTTAAGGGTCTTTTCCAACTTCATTTTTATTCTGTGATTCTGGGGCACGGTCTCCAGTACTATCTTTAAATTCTCCAAATAAAATAATAATACTAATAAAAAAAAACAATAAAACCCCACAACCAAAACAAAAACATCCCACCCACAGAAAAAGGAATAATATAAAATAGCAATATCCTTATTTTGGATTTTTTACCTTATTATGGGATACAAGCACATAACTATTGAAGGTTTAATACAAACATATACCTCATGGGTGTGAAATTGTTCCTTAACAACTTCTACATCATTGGATATATCTCCTTGTGCTTGTAATGCATCTTCAGCAGAGAGAAGCCATGCGAGTACTTCTTCCAAAGCAGTTTGGTAGTTCTCAAGATCCATTTCAGACCCCATACGCATGGTGCTAAAAGTCTTTTCTTCAACAGTTTCTAAAAACTGGTCAAAAACAAATTTTTTAAGAGTAATGCAAATAGCATCTGCTCAGACAGTTCTACAAAGAAATAAATATAATGCTATTGTCTTGTATTACAAAACCAGCCTTTTATAAAATAATTAAAAAAAATTAAGATGGGTAATGTGTGGAAGTACTTAGTATCAAATCAGATAATTGACAGAGATCAGCTAATATCAAGGTTAAAAAACATCTTAAATTAAATTAGATATTTTACACTAGAATTCAAAATTCCTACTGAGTATTCTGAACAGTGACAATATATTATACATGCTTTTCAAGAAATGCTCTGGTTTTTTATTTCTAGTTTACTGTTTCTTATTTAAGTATTTTCTCTTGGAAAATAGAGAGAAATTTATTTCCCACAGCAGCTAGTAAAACTATATCATAAAAAAAACAGCAAGTTGCATGCTGACAGTACAGAGAAACATTACAAAAGAAAAACAACCCTTTAGACTACATGCAATGCTAGGATTGAGCAATCCATAGACACATATTCTGTAAAAAACATTCCAGAAAGCTGAAAATTTCAGAGATCTCATGCAAAATCCTAACGTTTTAAGACCAAACAAAAGTGCATTGCTGTTGATTTCACCTTCCCACCAAGGACCACCCTTATATTCATTCTTTAGAAGACAGGTGACTCTTAACAAGCACAGAATTCAAACTTCTGTCCTATTGCTTAAAATCAAGAGAAACCAACAAGTATTTAATTATAAGTATCATAGTTAAAGGCAAGGACAAAGCAGAAGCAAAAGACACAGGCTTGTTACAGAAGATATGATCCCATAATTATTTCAAAAACTTTGGAAGTAGTTTAGTTATTTTGCTAGCAAGTTAGTATAAAACCAAGGTCTTTAAATAAAAATATGCTTATGCTTTCATAAAAAACTATTCTAACTCACAAAGTTTTTGTAGTTGGCAGAAATTGTCTCTACTGATGTGCATGTGCCTATAAAACACTCAAAGCAGCTTTTCAAGCCTTTCATTGTAGTTTAGGACACAAAGTTTATCACTTGAACTGAAAGCAGGAAATGTAATTGATGTAACGTGATCACTTAAAATGAAATTTTCGATCTTCATCTTCACAGCAACAAATGAATTCTGAATTGTATAGATCTAATAATCACATGCAATTTACGTGAATTACTGTCATATGTGTGTTAGGCTGGCTAAAACACCAGTCATTACTCCATCACCACTTACATGTGAAAAACAATGTTCACTAACTAAATCCATATCAGAATAGCAGGTTTGGAAACCTGATGAACTTGATCGGTTGTTTGTTTTTTTTGTTTTGTTTAAAGAAAGTATTATCTTGCAGGAATATAAAAAATGAAGCATAGAAAATGTACAATCAATATTCTTGCTGTGCAAATTATTATTTGAATTGTGTGCAACTCCAGTTTTTAAGAAGCTTACAACATAGTAAAAAATTGCACCCATATACATCACATATCTGCAGCAAAATATTTTGTAGTATAAAATCTACTGTGGAAAGAGATAACTTCTTAATTTCTTTTGCATCTGTAACGATTTTATTTTCTTTCTACAACAATACTGCATGAAATATATCCACATCTGATACACTGAGGGTGTGGAGGGGGGTGGGAAGATGCTATAACAGCTGAATGAGACTAGTGATATCATGTTTGCAGAGATATGTGATGATGTATAAGGTCTGGCTGAGCCGCACCGCAGCTGTCCCAGCGCTGTGCTTGTGCTGGTAGCTCTGAAGGTGCTGATACCACACCAGTG
>JAVJGJ010000014.1:84658440-84671216 GCA_035590215.1 Microhierax caerulescens | reverse complement strand
GGCAAGATCTTGGGAGGGGGCACAGCCAGGACCCAAACTGACCAACAGGATATTCCATGCCATGTGACATCTGCTCAGATATAAAAGCTAAGAGAAAGGAGGAGGAAGGGGCTGGAGAGGGGCATTTGTTATTTATGATACTTGTCTGGAGCAACCAGTTATGCATACTGAAGCCCTGCTTCCCACGCATTGGCCAGACATCGCTGGCTGATGGGAAACAGAACAACATCTTCTGTTTTCCTTTGCTTCTGCACATTGCTTCATTAAACTTTTTATCTTTTTTTTTTTTCCATTTTATTTTTCATCTTTTTTTCTCCCCTTGTATTCCATTGCGGGGGGAGGAATAATAGAGCAGCTTGGTGGGCACCTGGTGTCCTGCCAAGGTCAACACACCACAGGTCATTTCCATCATCTGTTTGTTCGAAAATTCTCCATCTGAAAATCCTTCTTTCTCTAGATCCAATACTGAATATTGTATTGTGTATGAGAAGTGTTTAACTAAGCACCCTCTAACAACTCTTTTTCTGAGGAGTGACTACTCATTATAATATTCCCTATTTATCTTGACCTACATTTTCACTTCCTTCTCTCATGCTATCACAAATACACAGAATTGCATTGAAAAATCCGGACTCATAAACTTCAATGGCAAAATGGTGTAGACTAAGTTCCAATCCATTGTATTATCTCTTGAAGAGGTGTAAAGAAAAGTAAACACTAACATAAATGGAAACCAAAAGAGTTTCTTAGCAGGTATTCCAAAGTATGTTCTTATTAAGAAAATGGCCATTTTCTAATATAAGGAAATCAGAAAAGGTCTAAAGCAAGTATAACCAAAGGACTTTGTGAAATGGTGTCAGTAATCCTTATATTTAGTAGACAGAGGAAACAACATGCTTTCCACCTTCTCTCAAATGTTACAGTACCACTTCCAGCAAAGCTGGGATCAGCATGAGGTGACAAAGCATAGGAATAGATATCAGCTGTGCTTGAAGTACAAATAGTTAAAAAAAGAAAAAAATATTCTTTTATGGGTAGCACAATTGAATAATTCTCAACTGCTGAGGCCTAATAAAGTAGCTAGATCATTATACCATCTCTTTCCCCATGCATTTTAGGGAAAAGAAAAAACCAGAATAATCATCAAAAGCTGAAATGGCAGAAAACCCATAGAAAGCTGTTTGGAACTAGATGATCTTTAAGGTCCCTTCCAACCCAAACCATTCCATAATTCTAGAATGCATTAAGTATGCAGAGTATTTGCATTCAGATTTGACAGTGACACATGCAGGGACCCCCTGGGATCATCAAATTAATTAGAAGACCCTCACTAATTTCATTGATAAAATTAATCCATAGTTACAACACTCCCAAAAATGTGCTAAATTTCCTTCTGCCTCTGCGAGCACATTGTCCGTTAACAAGCCATAGTAGAGCAATGGCCACCTTGTTCTGAATCTACATAAGCAGAAAATATTCACATCATAACCAATATACAAACATAATAAATGTGCTTCTGAGTCAACAGATGTTTTTTGCTTGACAAAACACATATATCTTAACATCCAGTTGTATTCTCATCTTCACTACTTCTGTCAATGCTGTTGCCTCTCTGAAAGACAGCTGTACATCCTTCCCCACGCTGCATGCACGTGGAATGAAAAACAACTACTCAAATCAGTGGAAATTCAGACCTAGAAGTGGACAACTACTGACCTAATGCTTATGCCACACACTTTGTATTGAAAAGCAAAACCCAAAAAAGTGTTTCTAATACTAACCTACATAAAGATTATTCATCCCATAATGAAAACTAGATTTAATTATGCAGATCCTACAGCACCAAAAATAATCCACACTGAAAGAATCGACATAACACGAACAGGAATGAAACCCCTGATTCTTACATACCATAATGGTAGGCAAATCCATTTAAAAAATACAAAACAACACAAACCCAACACTTTCTGTGGATGTCATTTCTGAATTTATATGAAATCTTTTCAGAATTCCTAAAATACTATGAAAAAGTAGACTTTTAAGTTATTTCATACACAACATTGAGAGAAAAGACACGGAGTTAATAATAGCGATATCTAATAGAAGTTGTAACAGCTGTTTCTAACCATAAATTTTTAAGAGGATGAAAACCAATTAGGACATGCTGAAGTTAAACTGTTATAGTCATATATTGCTAGGCAGACTATACTTAGGGGAAAAGAGCAGCTTAAATATGCGTGCAGTTTCATTCTTGAATTAAAACCTATTAATAAAGTATTTAATTATTATGCAAACCAAAGTTGATTGAGTGCAATCAAAGCAAAACATTTACAGAGAGTAATATACTGAATAACAACGCATGCATGATGACACAAATGTTAAGGGGAAAAATGACACTAAAAATTCTGATGATTGATGAAAACTGCATCACATCTAGCTAGGAACCAGTCAGACAGGCAGATCACAGACTATTCTGAAAAATGGCCAGACATTTTTTCATGGAAAATAGTCCTGGTTGTTATTATGGACTGACAAGAGGAGGAAAAACCATGCTCTGGACCCGTATGTTGTCCTCTAGAATATAATTCTTTTTCCTTTGCTGCTGCATATGGAAGAATTATATCTAGAAGAAAAGATAGGAATTTGAAATTTTGCACACTTCACCATCTTCTGCTGGGATGTGGGGGCTGGAAGACCCCAAGGACTCTTAAGCTTTAATGTAAAGTGTAAGGAGAGAAAATAAAAAGCCTTTGATCTTCAGAAGCCTGGAAAAATGAGGTGTGCCTGGCAGCTGTATGAATTAATTCACAGTTCACGCCACGAGCTTGCAGCTGTTTCAGGGTAAGAAAGCATGGGGATGAAGTCTTCCTCACCTACTACTGCTTTATGTTCCTAAAGGGAGGAGATGGATTGGACGTGTTAGTAAATTTTCCAAGAATATTTCATTAGTTCATAAAGATGGCTTCTGAGTTTTAGAAATTAGTTAGTCAGTTTTAGGAAGTAGTTTTGCAGTAAACATTCAGGGTTCATTCTAGCACTCTTTTTTACATTATATATTTACTTCCTTCAGAAACTGCCTTACTGTAAAAGATGCAGAATCTAGAACCAGACATTTAGAGCTTTAAAAGTCAGAGACATACAATTTTAAAAAAACTTTTTTTTTTTATAAGTAAAGGCAAATTTAAGTCCAGAGTAGTTTTCTCAGTTTGAAAACTCCCTTTGCAAGACTACAGTCTCAGAAAGTAGCACACATAATTCACCCTCCTACCAGGTAAGACTGATTTCACTGTTTATTTTTTCAGTTCCTCCAAGCTTCTCATTACAAAATCCTATTTTATGTGTCTTTAAAATTGCCAAATTATAACTGTTAAAATGTTAAATGCTAAAATGTTCTTTCTAAAAATCAAGAGTATGTTTTCTTAACAGATAATGTACACCAGAATAGTTCAGTCACTTCTGGTAATAAAATGAAAAATGTAACACTGGCCAGACTGTTAGTATGTTGGGTTTTTTTCTTGCTCTAAATGAGCCTGACATGCTCATTTCATTAAGGACTTCAAACCTGCCTTTGTGAATGAAAACATACTAGGTCAGGAAGATGCTTGTCTGGTTGTTGAGGTTTTTTTCTCCTTCCCCTATACATATGAAAAACCACCTAGGTTTGGCCTTATCATAAATCTGAAAAATTGCAGATCTTGCTTCCTCAGTTGAGACAACCTAGATTTTTAGTACATTATTTTCTCTATGGTTCCATTTGTACTGCAGATATTTTTACCTGGATGCATTGGCCTGTCCTTTCAACTGCAGTTTTGCAATGTAGCAGATTATTAGTCTTTTAAAAATCAATAGTGCTTAGGCAAAACGCATGTTGTGAGGAAAAAAAGCCAGAGCCAGGCAGTTTGGATGAAAAGTACATTACAAAGGAAAGAAAATGCTGACACCATCAACAGAAAAGGGGTAAAATAAAATTAATCTCTCCAACTACTCTATTAGGTACAGCAGGTAGAAATAAAGACTGAAAAAGACAAATAAAGAATTTACTGGATATAAAGGAATATTTGCACCTTGTGACCTGGAGGATAGAATTTGGCTTAAGTAAACTGAAAGGAAGTGCAAAAACCGGAACCATTTGGGTTAGGAAAGAGACTAAAACTGGGAACTGTGAGGACAAGATAGTATTAAGAGACAGGAACCAAGGCTACAGGCTACCTGGAATGATTTAATTTGCAAACAATTAAAAAGCTGTTTCAGTTTACATAGATGGTCAAGTAAGCCAGCATTTCACAAAAAAAGTTTCCACTTAGCTCGCTTTCTTCAACATGCCTGTACTTGGAAAAAGTATCAAAGCAGGTTTTGGTTAGAGCTGCTTGATCCTTTTTAACACAAAATGTACCAAAATGGACTGATTTTATTAACTCTCTAGGGAAAATTAATGTTTTAATTATATTGAGTTTTTTGTTCTGACTGTAAAATGTGTTGCTGTTTGAAGTATTGCTGATGACAAGACACACAGGACTTGCCTCTCTAGGGAAGGCACTTCCTATTCAATCAATTAAGAATCGTGGCTCCAAACAGTAATGTGACTTGACGTGGATGTCTAAATCAACTGACTGTGACTGAATGGAATTGCTTTCAACATACACCTCAATAAAATCATGATCCTTCCTGTCGAAATGCCTAGTCTACCTAACATTCTTCAGCCCTTCCCTTTTCTGATGAAAGCACAAGGCACCTTCTAAGGAGATGTGTATTTCAGGTACTGTCATGTCAAGCAGAAGACTGTGAGGTCATTTGGTCTCTACATAACACATAAATAAACTTTTCACAAAAAGAAAGGTGAAACTTTCACCCAAGGGTAAATTTTCACTATTAGCTAATGACTCTTCACAGAACTCTTCAGCAGTAAATGGTAACAGGGTCCTGAAAGTATGTCACACGTCAAGAAGCCTGGGGTCTGTTCCCAGTAGGGCTACCAACAAGGTAACTCCAGATCAGCAGATTCAGATCCCTGGAACAAACATCTATTGTGTTTTATACTGTCATATACATAAAAATAGGAAAATGTAATTTTATCCATTAATTATGATCAGTTCACCTTAAAATTTGAATCGTGATCATGGTATCATACAGTAGCATGAAAAATATTCAAGATGGAATAGTTAATAGTCACTTTAATTTTCATTTTTAAAACGTAAACTCTAAATGTAATAAGGACTTAAGTAACAGCCACCTTAGACTTTTCTGACAAAGACCTTCTATACTGCTAATTAAATTTTATTCTAAAAATCTCCATTAGCAGAAAATTCACTCAACATATAAACAGGAACATGGGATGGAGAAGGGTAAATTGTGTTTTATCCAAATTAAATGCAAATGGATTAACCCTAAAAGCAGCAGAAATCAAAAAAGAGGACCACTCAATACATGTGATTGTAACTAACTGTTGGAATAAAGGGAAACCAGTTAACAAATACAATGACTTACAGGAAAGACATTCTCTGCCAGTAGAAGATTGCCCTGAGCGTTTGGCTCAATGTCTTAAAAGGGACCACGAGGAAAAAATTGCATAAGACTATGAAGGAGCAACAATACAGTAAGATCAATTGTCAAAAAAAAAACTAAAATTGAGCTAATCTCATTTGGTGCACAGTGGGCCACTTTCAAAAAAGGGTCTATTTAATATTGTATCTTACTGTTATTTTTCAGTGTGCAAACCTAAATCCTTGTCTCATTGTACTTTTACATGGTTTGGGTTTTTGTTTGTTTGTTTGGGTTTTTTGTGTCTTTTTTGGGGGGTTTTGTTTTTTTGTTGTTTTGTGTGTGTGTGCGTGTGTCTTTTGTTTTTTGGGTTTTTTTGTTTGTTTGTTTTTTTGTTTTGTTTTTTTTTTTTCTTTTTGTTGTTTGTTTGTTGTCCAATACTCAGTAGGGGGTTATGGTGATTCCTCTCCTATTCAATAGTCCCAAAACTACAGCCAACATCCACATATTCCCCTCTAGTTCACGTGTTGAAATGAAAGACAAAATATGCAATAGTTCAAGATGACTGATTCATGGTGTATGCGGCCTGATTTCTCAGGGTCCTATATAATAATTTAGTCCAAAGCACATTTCCCAGTGAATCCAGTTGTTTCTGAGTGCTCAGTGCTTCACTGGTTTAGATCTCAACATATAGCACACCCAGACATCAGGAACGTCTCTGAAAGGTTACTTTGCCCATAGGGAGACTGCAATTGAGGTGGAGAATAATCCTGAGCAGCACTCAACTGTTTTAGTCATGGAATGTCTTTCTGCAACCCCTTGCTCCTCTGTTTAACACGTTTCACAACTGTCCAGCACAGTGCTGACTTATGGAAGGAGAAAAGCAACAGGTTAGTAGAACTATGCAACAGGCAGAGCCGAGAGAAAGGAAAAGATGTGTCGCAGCAGTTGAATTGCATCTTTCTCCCTTGCCCATACAGTTGTGGGCAATTCAGGAAGACCTTGAGACAACCCCTCTCTGTCCACCTTCTAACTTCTGCAATAAAAAAATCAGCGTTCATAAAAGCAAGTCTCCTTTATCATACAGTCCATACGTCCTTTTACAACAGGCTCATCCAGTTCACTGAAGGATATAGGAGTACCAATGCTGTAATTAAAAGCTCTATCATAACACACCTACATAGGACTGAATTTACAATATCCCATGCAACCTGAATTGTACTTTTCCTCTGCTTGTAGGCAGTTAACCTTAATAATACTCTTTTAATGGAGAACAAACCTGTTTTGTGCGTGTGATTTCCATGGATTTATTTTTTAAACTATTTTTCTTAAGTAAATATTCATAAAAGTGATTCCATCCCATAGCAATGCTACATAAAATACACAATTTCATTTGGGAGGTAGTCAATGTCAGCTCAAAATATAAACGTACAAATTCTGAACTCCATCACTACTTCTGAGGCAGCATTTTTGAGCCACCTACTTCAAAGAATCCTTGTTCCAGCATTTTCTGTTCACCATCACCAACCCTTCAGGTTAGACCCATTTTTCTTGGCAGCTGGTTCTAGCTTCCACTTCTTAGGTCTCATCGGTCTCTGGTCTATAGTGTTAGATTTTAAAATTTAAGTATATTCTGAAAGTGGGGAAATTTATGATTCTGCAGAGGTTTAAGGCTTGGTTAAATTTGAACTCTTTCCTGAAATAACAACTATCCCTATGCTAATTTAAGATCACTTCAAGAACATGGACGTGTGAGAGCTTTTCAAGAAATGGATAGTTATTTTATAACACAGACTAAACAGTTCATTGCTTCCTAATCTGGTCTTCAGAAACAAATTAAGTGCTTTGTCTCAAGTCTTTAATTCAACATGAGGTACACACCAAACCTACAATATTTTTATCACAAGCATTACCTATTGGTGAAGTCACAAAAGTTCTATCATTATAAGCACTCTATGAACATGATGCAGAAGAATTACACAGTCTCATGAACTGGCAGTATGCCAGTATGTATGTATGGCAGAACAAGGCTGTGTGCATCAGGGAGCTCTCCTCCACAAAAAGTTAGAGCACATGCTTTTCTGAAGCATCTTATTATATGGCTACATGCTTCTTTGCTTAATAAGAGGAGAATTTAAAAAGATGTTAGATATAAGCGAAAGCAACTGTAACTAACAAAAAAGAGATAATTTCAAGCTACACAGGTAAAGAACAAATGAGAACCAGAAGTTGAGAAAGTATTTTAAATCACCAATAACAAAGGACTGAAAAGCAGAAATTTTATAGCACCTAAAAATTTTTGTACTCACTTTCTGATAGGTTAATCTAGTTGCAAGACGGTAATAGATTTGAAGAAGTGGGTGGAAAAGGCAAAATTGATACATAAAAGTTGGTTGGGGTTTGGGGGTGTGTGCGTTTGGTTTTGGGGTTTTTTTGGTGGGTTTTTTTTTTGGGGGGGTTGTTTGTTTTTGTTTTTTTGTAATATGACTTTATCACTGTGAGGGAGTCTCTACTTCAAAAGACCTTATATATGCAAAGGAGCAAACCTGCTGGGTTCCCTAGAGGCTCTACCAGTGGGCACTGTACTGATTTGAACTAAATCTGTCAGGGAAATATAATATAAATTATGGAAACACTTTCTCATACTATCTATCAGGTCATTGCTTTAACACATAACGTTGTGTCTATTTTACAGTTACAGAACCGGTAATATTGATAAATGAAAATGGAAACTGCATCCAACAGCATAAGCTTAAAAATGTAAGTAAAAAATGAAATCGAGTATACGGAGAGCAAGTAAATACCATTAAACTTTCCAGGTTGCATATTCTTTCAATCCTTCATTTATAAGCACACTACTATGTTTCCAGTTGGGTTTGCTTGGAAAAGCAATCTGCAGCCTGTGAGCCATGTACACAATGGATCCAGGCATTGCTGATCATGGCTGATCAGTTACAAAAGTAAGCCTATTGTGCCTTAGAGTTTGTTTTTCAAATTACCATGATTTATGATAGTTCTTACAGAGGTGAGGACACTTCAGGCAATTTTAATTGATTGAACAGATTGAACAAATCTGATCAAACAGGCTTCTGTTGCTGAAGCTGTTCACAGAATAGATCACCTTTCAGTATATCTCACAAAAGATACCTGTGCTGTAACAGAGCTGCTGGTGAAAAAGAAAGTATCACTAATGAATGTCTAGAAAAATAGATAAAAATAAAATCTAATTATTTATATTAATTAATACAGCTCACAATCTAAAACTAAAATCCATTAAACTCACCAAATGACAATGATGTTTTTTCCATCCTCAGAAGATGAACGAAATGAAAGATATTGCTAAATTTGAGCACAGAAGTCACATTAAAACAAACTAAATGGTTTTGCACACATGTATGCAATGAACCTATAGACCTGTAAAATGCGTAGATTCAGCCCTACACTACAAAGACCAGAAGATAAAATAGCCTGCAAACACAAAAGTTTAACACACTTTCTTTGTAGAATTGCAACAATATAGATCTTAATTGACTTGTATTCTGCATTGCATTTAGCTTTATTTTCTGTGGTGTAACCAACAAAAGCAAATAATTCAGAGGCTTATTTTTAAAAAATTAATCCAAGCCATAATCTCAAATATATCACAATCTATACTGTCTTTTAACATAAGAAAACAAAGATAATTTTTCAAATTATTTTAATCATTACAGCCAGCTACCATTCCTGCTATTATTTTGGACTACTAAGCCATAATTGTTCTCTTCAGGATCTTTATTAAAGACCATCTAGTCTTTATAATAAGAATACTTAACTCTAAAACTCTTTTTAAATAGTCACACAGTACAATATCAAAATGTCTTCAAAAGCATCAATAGCAAGAGCAGTTAACTATAAAGAGCTATACCTATAATATGACTCTCTTTCTTTTGAGAAATGAAGATTCTAGGACAAGAGCCAATTAGAGAACATACTAATTAGTGTCTGTGAAGTTGAGGCTGAAGTCCTGGAGATTTCAGAGTATTCAACATTACATTGTAATTTGTTACTTGTAGTTGGAAGGCATTATTAAAAAAAGGAGTATTGCAAAGTCATCTAAAATCTTAAATAGTCAAATTTGCTTGAATAGGCTTAATATCCCATTCTTGGCTCTTATGTGTTTTATCCTGATTACATATAAACCTTCCCCAAATATATTTTAGCTTCTATTAAAGAGGCTCCCCTTCAGCAGAAGCCACTTCAAAGAATATATTTTCAATTTAAAATTAAAAGCTAACAAAAAAGCTGTTGCAGAAGAGGTTCAAGTGATATAATGGTTTTGGGTATTTTGTAGCATAACTACCTTGTTTGTAGATACATGCTCTGAATAATAAAGCAAAAGCTGGAAATGAGACAAGATGATAACTAACCGTCTCACAATAGGGTTTTCCTCCTCTTCTGAATGCACAGCCTCAGGTTTAGAAATTGGATAATAATATAGAAAATATTACAAATATTTTCAGTAGATAATAAGAACAAAAACTACCAAGAAATATTAGTGGACATAATGAAAATTATATAAAGAACTTGGCTTCAAAGACAAACAACTTAATGGAAGAAAAGGATAAAAATCCACTGAGGACTTTTAAATATAAAGACACTAATAATCTCCATCTCAGGAATTTTCTGAGCCACAAATCAGTGGAGGGTAAGTGAGAATACACAGATGTGTCAATACTTTTAATCGGTCATACCTCTTTTCCTGTTCTGTGTATCCATTATTGCTCACTGCGATGAACAGAATAAAATGCTGGAAGAAACCCCCTTTGCTCTGACTTATTTTAACTATTCTGTTGTCACACAGACTAATTACAGAGGCTCTGAAATTTATCTGGAGGGTATGAAAGCAGAAATTAGTGTATTTTCATGCTCCATTCTTTAACATTAGCTTGGCTATTTGTAAGAAGCCTGCAAAGTCCCATGATATGGGAAACAGAACTAAAATGTATAGATAACTATCAGTCATTCTTGCTTAAGCTATTCATTGGCTGCCTTTCCCTCCTGCATTTCACAATTATACTGTCATCTGACACCCCCCACCCCTCACCCAGAATAAAGGAAGATGTGAAGAAAATTTAAAAATAATTAAAAGACATTATCTTCAACAAATATAACTGCATCTTTTTGTAATTGCAACAGGATATTGTAACTGTCACTTCAATTATTAACTGTGGAGTAAAACCTTGCACTGTGAATTCAAATGCAAAACCTAACACTTTAGGGTAATACAGGAACCTTAGGAAGCTTTCAAATAATCTGTTTTGTAGATTTTTTTTTTTCAGCTATACGTTTTTGCATGTCCTATTTTGAAAATTCTGGTATGAAAAATGCTGCTGGCCTACAAGATAAATAATTGCTATTTGAGAGGAAACATGTTTCTAGTTTATATGTATATATACAAGTAGTATATATAATGAATTAATATAATCCTATTATTTTTTCTTTTGTAGATACAAACTATTATTTTAAGATGATCAAAAAGAAGGTGGCAACCCAAAATAGCTTAATATAAATATATACTAAAGACCATTATTCACTCATATATTTATGTTTGAGGTTTATATTAAATAATACATCAGTTAACTGGCTAGAATATAAAATATGTTTATTAAGCAAAATGCAACTGCAATGAGGTCATTTGTGATGTGACTCAAATTTACCTTCAGGTTCTGTTAAGAGAGAATTTGTGTAATTAAAATCACTACTCAAATATAATTACTAATGAGGTGGGATGAAAGCATACTTCAAGAACAGTGAGTTAGAGGGTTCTAAATTCTCAATTTAGAGACAATGTACAACTGATGTGTAGCTCCTAGAACCTTTAACAGACACTAATAACTCAAAAATTGTAATTTTAAAAAATACATTATAAATGTACTGTTTTATAGCCATAACCTTCTCCACATTTGCTCTATATTCCTCAGCACTTCCTTTTAATCTTCCACTTTTCCCCTTTCCAGTTGAGATCTAGCAAAAAGCAATTTCTTAATTCTGAACTGCAGAGTTGCAAGATTATTATTATTATTTTAGATACAGTCTCCTAAAACTAAATTAACTATTTAATTTCTTCAAATGAGTATCAGAATGTTGAAACAGAATCCATACATATTTTAGATACTTTTGCCTGACATCCTTCATGAGGCAGAAAAAATATTACAGGTGCTTTACAGGTGAAATTTTGCTAACCAGTATTGTACTTCCCCTTATCATATGGAAATGTACACATATTTAACAAAATGTCATAACACATGACTATAAACTGTAGGTATTAAATCATATATCCATTGCAGTAGCCATCGTATATGTTCAGAGAATAGGAACAAAGCCAGAAACAAGGCTGAACAGTGAAAACAGAAGTTAAAATTGGAGAAATTAGGAGGCTGAACATGAATGAGTTGTTAAAACTCAGTTTAAAAGCCACCAGTGCTTTGTAGAGTAGTAGAGAACGATTTTGAGACTGAATTTTAATCAGACAGGAAAGCCAGGAAAGGTCTAGGAGCAGCAAAACAAGGCACAGCAAAACAGAGAAAGCGTTTACTTGGTGACAACAAGAAGATACAAGAGCATTAGGATTAAGAACGTGAGTAGGAATAAATGAGGTCAGAGAAATAATGGAGCTAATTTTTTAAGATCACAGATATTAGAAGGAAACATTGTTCTGAAAAGGAATGGATAATTATAAGTAGATTAGAGAATGTTTTTAAAAAGGTAATCATACTGAAAATTGCATAATGACCTAAAGAGGCTGGAGTAACATACAACATAAATTGTGCAGTGGAATTAATTTCTTACTCCTCACAGTATTTGCAAATGTAATTCAGGTGGGAAAACCTATGCAAGCATCTTGTCATTTGTTGTTCTTACACTTCAACTCCTTTAAGAAGCAACACAATGTTACAGAATCTCAATTTCTTGATCCTACTGTCAAATTCAAACTCAACAATTTACTCAAGTAAACAGTATAAACCGAGTACAGAACCATTGCATTTCCCCTAATTATTTTTACAAATAGCACAAATTTCCACTCTTATTTTCTGTGAATATAACAATTAATATCAGCCAATTTTTTATTAAACACTGGTAGTGAAAAACATAAAATTGAAGAATTTATATTTTCCATTTATGAACCCAAACCAAGCTGTTTCTATTTACTGGTTTATATTGGATTGAATTTTATTGGCTTAAAGCAGGGGTCCTCAAACTTTTTAACCAGGGGGCCGGCGCACGGATGAAGTGGCAGGCAGTCATCTGCGGCTGCTTGG
>JAVJGJ010000014.1:84636355-84651372 GCA_035590215.1 Microhierax caerulescens | reverse complement strand
CCCTGGCTGTCATGCACGTGCCACATGATGGCACTGAGGATGATCTGCTCCATAACCTTCCCCAGCACCGAGGTCAGCCTGACAGGCCTGTAGTTCCCTGGATTCTCCTTCCAGCCCTTCTTGCAGATGGTCTGCCTATCTTGTAGATGGGATATGAATTGGTACCATCTGCAATTCAAGTTTATCTTGATTATAATGAGACTGTGACAGGTGATTTTCACTTAGGATTTCTAAGTGAATGCTTTCCATTTGTTAATATTTTTTGTGGCTGTAGCACAATAGGACCCAATTCCAGTTAGGCCTTCAGATTCTGCCAGGTCAGCAGGATTAGAACATTATACTAGTTGTTATTGCATAAGTGTAATAGACAAAGCTTCCAAATTCAGGAAGGTGAGATCTGAAAACTGGAATGCAATATGAGGACTGAATAATAGAACAATATTTTCTTAGTACATTTTAACATCTACTTGTACATTACACTTGATGGAGGGGTGTTGACAAAACCTACAATTGATCACAGTAACAGTAGTTCAAGAAAAAAAAAAAGCTATATCATGGCTCTACATTCTTCTTCATTATCAATATAGTATCTAGTAGAACAAATCAATTATACCAGTTTTAAACATCTTGTTTAAAAGCTGTATTAATCATCAGTGCAAGTCATTTGATGTTAGAATAATGTGGCAGTGGCTCATGCTCGTGTGCGACGAATTTCTTTCCTGGAGTATTGAAAGGAATTCCTTATCCAGTAAAATACCTGTCACTTGAAGAGTAGATTTGCAAACACAGTGTGGAAATTAAGTGTAATATTGCAATATATTTTTAGAGGTTAGATACAGTTAAGTCTGCACAAGTGAACTCAGACTGTAGTGTCAAATACATGCAGATCTCTTTCCCCCAAAGAAATGAAAGGAAAGCATGTTGCATTGCACAATATGACCTTTGGCTTACACAATTGTCAAAAGTTTTAACTACTGAAATCTTCATTATATGGATTGCTTAAAACAAATTTTATTGAACTACTGCAGCTATTTAAAAGTAAACAATCCTCAAACACTGAATGTTGACATGCTGCCACTTGTGATAAAATGACCAGCTGTTATAATCTAATAATCCAGGTCACATAAATAATATTAAATTTAATGTTTCCTCTCTCTTCTTTACAACTACAGTAACTTTCTAAGAGAAGTTGTTACCTACTATTTTTTTTTAATAGATATGAAGGTCAGGAAAAGCAAGAGAAATCTAATGGTTCTCATTTTTCTATAATCAAACCTGAGACAGAAATATAATAATTAGATGCCAAATACAGCTCTTTATTATTATTATTTGTCTTTCTAACATTCTTTTAAAGTGATATATGTACTATTTTTTTTAAATCACTTAACAAGGAAGCAGTTTCCCTTCAAACAGCACTGTCTGAATGCTGTTCATCCCTAACAATCAGCATAACACCTACTGCCAGCCATGGCTAAAACACACAGTAATTAAGTAACCACTTGACAGATGCTAAAAAAAAAAACAATGCTGGAAGAAGTAGGTAATCAAGATCAAGCATAAGCAAAATGCACAAACTCTTTCACTCCAAGCACAAGCTTAAAACAAATTATAGTATTAACAGACCTGTGGAGGAGCCTGCCTCCTTTTTTGGTCAGGGGATGTAACATACACAGCTTGTGCATATGTGTAACTTTTGAACCGTGGTTTAGAAGGTGGTGAAGGTCCCTGGGGTACACTGACTGTGATCTACAAAGAAGAAATTAGAGGTGGAAAGAACAGACATATGGATAGGGTCATGGATTATAGAAGTAAAGTAATGATTTTAAGAGCAGCTGAAGAAAAAGATGTAGGAATGTCATCATCACTTGTATTATTCAGGGACAGTGTTGGTATTCAATGGTCAAAAGTAAGATGGTATTAAGGAACACTCTCACATTATTGGACATCCTTTCCAAAAGCAACAAGCTGTCAGGAATCAATACTGGCAGAATACCAATGTAAATTGAAGGTTCTTTATAATTTACAAGAAAAGTTTCAAAAACCAAGTGATCTTGTAATACATCCTGAATAAACAGACAATACTCATCTGCTCAGTACTCTAAAAGAGACTAAAAGCATCCCAAAAGCAAGATGCAGACTGAATTCAGATGAGAACACTAGGCCTAAAATCCACTAAAGACTTCAGCAGAAACTGTCTGATGATTTCAGTCAAAACTGTAACTAACATAGCAAGCATAAATAAATTCCAAGTATTACATGAGCTTTTTGAGCAGCAGGCTGTGAGCTGAGAACAGATAATTTTAAAACACAAGTCAGTGTAAATAAATGCTAAAAAATTAAAAAATTATCACAAATATGAAGAAACGTCAACTGTTATACTCCTTTAAAGGGGGGAAAAAAAATAATTCTACATGTCTGTGTTTAAAAGTGGAACCTCCCCCAGTTTCTGTGTTCTTCAAAACACCCAGTGCTGCAAAAGAGAAGTACAATGCACTAACTGCTGAATAGTTACTTTTAAAACAGCCCAGTGCAAGGTAAAAAGCAGTACACAAGTACTGTTCATGCAGAGTGCCTGTACATTTGACCTGCCTGTGCTGAAAAGATTTTGTCCATTATGCCTGTGGGGTTTTATTGCCTTCCATTGGCCACCTAACATCAAACTTACGGGGTACGTAAGGGAAACAACTACTTCAGAGCAGCAAGACAAAAGCACAAAAGTGAAACGACTCACTTCTTGTGAAAAACGCTGTTGATGATGTACTTGTATGTGCTCTTCTCTAGTGACCCTTGAGTGTCGTGGCAACATCTCCACCTCCCTGATGGCTTCCATGGTGACTTGCTGGGGCAGAACTTGGAAGAGAGAAGTCACGTACATTAAGATCGACTTCTTATCTGGACAGGCAGTTGAAACATCTGGAAGGCAAATTAACGTGCATCATTTTAGTTTCCACATTAGACATGAGAAATAACCAATCATTTTCATGGGAAGTTGATAGACTAATGAGCAATCTATTGTCCATGTGAATTCTCTAGAGATTAATTAGAACCTTACAATCAGTTCCAAAATTACAGACTACACGTGCATACCAATGAGAAGCCAAAGTTTATACAAGTAACTGTTATCTCATTTGACAGAAACTTTCCATCCGTATTTCTTTAGTCAATATGCACACAATATACAATTTGACACTATGATCCTCATTAAGCAGGACTAGACATATGACAAGGTGCATTTTCTTGAGCTCTATAAATACTGCATTTAAAAATAATGACAAGCTCATTTTCAAAGTGGTGCCTTGTACATTCTCATCATATCATTTAACCATCGGAAGTGACAATGACGTAGGAAAAAAAAAATTACAGGTTTTTCTAGTGAATGGGTTCATACAAAACAACTATTGAAGCTGACCTTTAATATAGCTACATAGCTTTTATATTCTACTTAGTCTTATATTCTTCATGAAGTCTGTGGAACATGTAAGGAACAGAGTATTCACAGACATTAAAATACAAAATAGAACAAAAAAAAAAAGACCATAAAATCTCCATGGACTTTAGCATTAAGTACAAGAATCTTTGCATGAACACAACGATGATTTTGGTATTGCACATAGCTATGATATACATCAGCAGGAAAAGTGGTATATCTGACTCAATATTTCAAGTCAATAGCAATTTGTAAAAATATAAGGCATGGCAGCTCTTGGAAGTAGCTACTTTGCTATTTGCCATTGACATTTACCTCCTACACTCAGTCTATAGTGAATCAAGAGGTAAAAAGACTGTTGTACAAGAAGTTTATCATTAATGCTGTTAGTGTTTTAACATGACTGCTGGCAGAAAGTCAAGAACTATACATTTTTACTGTCCTGGATCAATGTTGGGAAATCAATTGATATATTGTGGCAGGCTCAATAATGTTATTGGGTGGCATCTCATTCTCTCTTCCTAGAAT
Source organism: Microhierax caerulescens (assembly GCA_035590215.1). NCBI lineage: Eukaryota > Metazoa > Chordata > Aves > Falconiformes > Falconidae > Microhierax > Microhierax caerulescens. The sequence goes on along the minus strand of JAVJGJ010000014.1, from coordinate 84,647,417 downwards.
GCAGAATACATGAGGGAAGGCACCTTATGTTAAAAGCTCCACATACAATTGGAAATGTCCTATCGATATTTTCGGTTTGTCTTTCTGACCTATCTTCATACCTTCTCTTGATACATTACAAAAGAGAGCTGAAGGTTCAGTTCTACTTGGAATTGGCTGGAAAAACTGCATACTTCCTCTAGCATCCCCACCCCCATCAGATTTATTTTCTCGGTGGCCACAGTATACAGGATTTGCTCATTTATAAAAAAAAACACAAACACACACACAAACACACAACCCCCCCATGTCATTTCCAAATCTAGTCACACCACAGCCCTCAGTCTCCACGGGCTTCACTTCTGTGACAGAATTCAGTCCAGGAAGTATTTTGCTCTCACTGTATTCTTTTTTTTTTTTTTTTATCAATATTTTAACACCATTTTTTTATCCTCAGCATCCACTAATAATTGATGTTTACAAGAATATCCATGCCTTTATACAGGCAAGAGTACACACTGACAGAACAGACATTAGTGCCAGCTGCAATTTTTCCATTTGTTGTTCATTATTTTCCTTTTCAACATGTTCTGGTAGTCAAATAGGCAAATACCTTATCATTTATCTATACAAATGTATCACAATAAATAAAGCAAGTACCTTACAAACAATATATATGCCAAAACCTGTTTGCCCATTTTATCTGACAAATAAAAATTACGTATGCACCTGCCAGAATCCACTGGCAAATAGGAAAAGATTTGATTATTTAATCACAACTAAGAGCTAAACAGCCATTTTTGCAAAGCCTGGAATATCAATTTGCCTCTCAAAATTCTTTTTTGCAGACTTTTGAATTATCAGAGCAGGAATTATTTTTTTTATCCTGTCTTATGCCCTTGCCTTCATACTTCTTTCATTTTGAATTCTTGTATAATACATTGTCTTTACTAACTGTTAAGACAGATGGATATTTGAAGTCCTAGTAGTTAGGCAATGAGTAAGTTTAAATTTAAACAACTAGCTTGCAAGGAAGTTCACTAATTTCTTAGGAATATGTCTACTTTCAGTTCTGGGGGCAAAATACCTATGAAGCCCAGCTGCACCTTCTGAAAACTAATCTCCAACTCTCAGAAAATACAGAAGCTATTTAATAAAATTAAGTCCACATATGTAGACTATGCCATTATTAAAATACAAGTTTTGAGAGAAAAAGAACAAAGAAAAGATTTATCCAGGATTTTTTTTTTAAAATAATCTTCTCCAAATTCAGGCTCAGAATCAATACTTTCTGAATATTTTCATCCATTTTATTGTACAATGAACAGGATAGGATTGAAAAGAATAAATAGAAATAAAAACAAATTAGACAAGTCAAAACAGAGTTTAAAATGGGAAGCATCATAGCATTAACACAAATTACATAATTAACATGTTCATAACGCAAGAAACAGAAATACTTTGGAGAGCTCTGAAAACCATTCCATCTCTTAAACAAGATATACAAACATATTGGAAAAGTTTCCAGCACAAATTTTCCAGCTGTTGATAGAAATCTTCTACTGTAGAAAACTTTATGCTGACAGATTAATATTTTCCATAAGAAAACAGTGACTTTCTGGTACTCAAACTAAAATATGTCACATGAAGCATATTGTTCACAAAACTAGTTTTGATACAACTTGTTATCCACAGGCTCACTTATTAAGGTATGGTTTCTTTAAGCATCTTCTATAGTGAAAGAAACAAAACTCCTTTTTAGGATACAGAAAAAGGTTCTGACTGAACTGGTTTGTTCCTGCAACTATGTTCTCTCAACAAGTAATCCCCTGCTAACTTTCCCATTTCTGGTGGAAAGAAGCAATTTTAAGAGATAAGTGAAAGTGAGGATGATACAAACACCTAAATAAGCTCCGTATTAAAAAGTGCTGTACAGGTCTACCAACAAGAACAAAACCTAGCATTTCATTACACAATGTTACATCATGTATATACAGCCACCCACAGAGTGCAAATTACAAACATTCATGCAAATGTTGCTTCCAATTTTCAAATACATGTCTACTTATAATAGAGCCATGCCCATTTATTTATATCTACCTTTCTCGAAGCTTTGACCAAGTATCGGCTCTGACATTATTTGTGCTGATTCCACTCCCTCTTTTAATCAAACTAGTGGCAAAGTATCTTTGAAAGAAGAAAGCTTAAATGCATGCCTCATTGCCAGAAAGATTATATATATATTACTGTATCCAAATTCCTGATGTGGCTTCTTTACATTGGGAGACAAATTCTGAAATATACATTACCTTATACAGTGCTGAGAAGCAAGATAAGACTTGAGCCCTAAAAACACAAGAAATCCTTTGTCCTCAAAAGAAGTAGGTAGTATTTTCAGATAGTCACGAAGTAGAAAACAGAGAAAACTGTAACTTTAAATCATATCGTCCCCTAATACTTTTTGCTTTTATGATGACAGTAGTAAAAAACCCAAACAAACCAAACAAACCACTATTTTAATATTATTTGCTGCTGACCCCCATGAGATTTTAAAAATCATACTAAAATCCCATTGCTCTCCCTTCCATAACACTGAAGGAGATTTTTAAGGTTGATTTGGGTTTCCATAGCCTACACAGATTTTCTTCCTGATAAATGGAGGCTGCTGGTTTTTATTCTATCAAAGACATTTTTCCTTTTAAGGCTTATTAATACCAATATACCATTAACATTTATTAGAATTTCTGAAAACAATCCTACTGCTATCTCCAAATGCATCTGTTTAGAAAGGACTTAAAAGATGCACAGCAGATAAGCTAACTGCAGAAGCCCTCATTGTTGAGATAAGACCAGTCTAACTCCTATTTAAAAGATTAGTTTCTACAGTGCAGACTCATTACAGGAAGGATTTCAGTGTTTGTATGGCAACTCCCACTGTGGCACCAACTTCAATTGCAGTATCTAAGATGAGGGCAAAGTAGAAATATTTAAAAATGTACAAACATAACTTACATATTTTTTTTAATTTATTTTGCCTTTTTAACTTCAAGAACAAGGGTGAACATTTCAAAATGCATTCACATCCCTCTGCTAACCTGTCTAACAAGGCTCACCAAAACACTTTGAATGAGCTTCCACAAAACCTGTCACATATTTTGATCACATTTTGATTTGAATGAACCTAAATCTGCAACTGAAGCTGCATGAAAGTGTATGAGACTGTACTAGTAAAAAAGTAACTGCTTCATCTTAAATAGCAAGAAAACCATGATTTCCTTCCCAGATGGATGCATTAGATTTGGTGCAGCAGGGGTAAAGAGATCTTCAAAACATTACCTCCAAAACTAAGAGGGGAAAAAAATAAAAAGAAAGGGAAAAAAAAAACCAAAAAAACCCAAAAATCTATAAACTTGGTAATTTGTACTTCCAATCCATACATTTGGTTACTTACTTACAAATCTATTTGCAGACATTAAGCTATGACAGAATCATGAGGCCTATCTTTGATCTGCTGTCGCTGCTAACAACTTATTTTCCTGATTGTGGAAGCAGGAGACTTAATATAGTTCATTCATATTTGAACACCAAGAAACAAGCAAGATTATCAGGCAAATATAAGCTGTTTTTCTTAAATTTATAACAACTTTTCCCTCGGCTAGCACCTGGTCCCAAATCAATATGTTTCTGCAACCTGTGTTTAGATTAAGACTATACTGATGGTAATGATCATGGCAGGAACAAAAGTGGTAATTGTTTACTCTGCTGACACTGCTGCCAGTACAACCTCGGAGCTATACAGCCTGTGCAGTCTCTCAAAGGTCAGCCACTAACTGCAGTGTCTGCTCTGCAATTACTGACTTTTTTTTTTCCTCTTGTTTTTTAAACTTGTAATTATTTTCTGCCCTGTTTTTGTACTCCGTTAGTAAACTGCATGCTAAATTCAAAATGAAAGAAATCTTTACAACGAATCTCGAGGAATAGTGCTGGAATTGCAGACAGGCAAAAATGGAATAATTTATGGAATAACTGTAACTATTAAAATCTTAAAATTTAAACTGACAATTCTTTAGCAAAGTTAAAGAGCAAACAACTGCAGTCCTTTTACTAAAATGAATTCCTTAGTGCTCTTTCAAGCTGAGGGGAGGATATTTAATTAAATAGAAATCTATGTGTCTACAGTCTCTTGGGGAGAAGACAGTTAGAATCTAAATAGGAGGACTGTATCATGCAGTTCAGCGTATTCCAGTCCCCACTGGTACTAAGGGTGAATTCAGGTCCTTTTAGTAGAGAGCTAAGTAAATCATTTAGCATGCAATTTTACACAAGTTAAAAAAAACCCAAAAAACCCAAAACCACCTAAACCACTAAATGCCTCTAGTTCTTGCCAGTCACATACACAAGCAATTATTTGGAACTGGACTGAGCAAACCACAAAATTTTTGGAAGGCTGTCAGTGGCTTACATGAATAAGCATGGTGATAACAGTCCATTGTTTTGCAGGCCAAAATTCACATTTTACAAAATGAAATGTTAGCAAAAGGCACAAAATACATACAGGTAATCGAAGCGAGAGTGAAAACCTGGAGGACAGCCCAGTGCTGACCTACACATAGATAGTGGCACTGTTCTTTTTCTATTTTTCTGTAGATATGAATACCTATCCACCTAAAACTAGTCTGAAACTCCCAGAAGAAAATGCTATTAATTTTTCCACACACTTTTCCTTAAGAAAGTAAATGTGTTAAACCTTACAGTTAAGACCTACAGAATACCATCAAAATGCTGACCACAGCCATCCTTTGTGGGTTGTGTTGAATAAGGTCACAACAGCAAAAAGAAATTAAAAAAAGCATAAAGAAAATCTCTTCAGAAGATTAATACATTTGTGTTTGCTTTTTAGAATTATGAAGACAGGTCAGGATTTGTGGGATTAAAGTTTTGTGGGATTCAAATGTACCTGGTATTAAAAAGTTCAGTGGCAGAGGATACCTTAAACATGTCTAAATGTCTGTACCGATCTGTTGCATGATTGTGAAGGATTCTTGGACCGACATCCCAACACTGTCCAGGGTGAAGGAACTTCACAATGTCTCTGGTTTTGAAATTTGCAAAATCAGACTTAACAACTATGCTGAACAGTAAAGGTGATCCTTATTTTTCTTCAGTTTCCTTACAATGTTAAACATTTATTCCATAACACCACAACCTTTGCACCCTAAACTACACCTAGCCTAAGCTTCTTAGCAGTTAAAGACAGAGACAGAAAAAAATTAAGTAAAATGGCAATGGAATAAAACACTGGTTTTTGAAAAAAATGGGGGTGCATGTTGATATTTTTTATCATACATGTTGCATATTAATATCCTCACCAATGAACATGAGTGTGGCTCTCATCAATTTACTGAAACAAAAGGCAACATTTAATTTTCTCACATCACTCATATACACTGCTGAAAGCTGAAGTTCATTTATTCAAACCCCTCTATTTTAGTGAGGGGAGCAGGTGGGGCAGAGAAAACTAACATATACCCCACCACCTAGGTCCTACTGAAGAGTCCTGAAAAGAAAGAAAGAGCAAGAGACTTATGCTGACTGGTATCTAGATTCTGGAATAGTGTACAAAAATGGTAACATTAGCAGTCATCCAACAGTAATTTTACTAAGAAATCTGAGATATCAGCACATGGACCAATGTTTGAGAAAGCCAATGGGCCAATGTTTCAAAATATTGTACATTTTCCATTTTACTTTTATAAATATCTACCCTAGAAAAGATTTTACTTATACATTTCTCTCCTATACCTGTTAAAGGTATATTCCGTTCAGCATGGAAACTATGGCAACAACACTCAGAGAATGAAAAAGTATTTCTCCTATAAAGGTTGATAAAACACCGGACCTATTCTCCAAAAGCTAGACAGTATTGATTCCACATGAATCCATATTGTCTGTTAGCATAGGATCAGGAAGACCTTGCCTATTGGGGCTGGCTATACATACACAGAGTAAAAATTTCTCTTGAGAAGTTTAGCTCCAGCCGTGACTTGTTTACTTGCTGCAAAGTTAGATGTACAGTATATGCTTTGCTGATTCTGTGCTTACAAGAATTGTGAAATACAATGGAAGAACTTGAGCAATGTCAGTATTAGCCACTTGCAAAAGCCAGCATAATTAGTAAGCAAACACACATCATCAGTGACAAAAAATTAAAATAAAATAGACAACTCAGATGTATGAATTACATTCAGCTTTGTTAATTGCAACTATCACAAATTTTGAAATTTTGATCAGACTGATTAAGAGAATTTATTTAGTATGCAAATTGTTTTGTAGCCAATAAATCTGAAAGGTAACAACTTAAAAATAAAAAAAAATACATACAACTCCAGTAATTAAAGATTTCATAAATTCTTGTGGAAATAAATTAATTACTTTTATTTCACTGTAAAATCTAGCATTCATGTAGGGGAAGGATTTCTAACTTCTGAGGAATTATTTCACTAAGAATGAAGCAGATCAATGTGGTGATCTTTTTCTTTAGGCTGATCATGAGGAAAAGTAGTCTAAGATATGTCATGCAATAGTTTTTAAAAATGGAAGTTCTGATCAAATGTTTATTCACTGCATTCTGTCCTCCAGCAAGTTATTTAAACATAACTATTTTGTAACTGAAGAAGAACCTTAAATGAAATTATCTGGGGGAAGAGAACCATTTACGCTGGACAGTCAGAACATCTCAAGCCCATACCCTTAAGGTATTTAATACTTTTTCTGCTGGAAACATCTGCTCATGTTTTTTCATAAAAGTAAGCTTCTATTGGCATTACTGCAAGTTTCTATGTGGTAGTGTTGGAGAAGTAGTGAAAGAAATCAAGGACAATGCAAGATATCTTGTAAGCAATACACACTTTACAGACCAAGAAATCTACATTTTACCAGACCCTATTTAAACAGGCAGCAGGAGTCTCGCCTATTCTAATCAATGCAAGCCTCAGCCTAATTGATTAAACGTAAGTGTACATGACAGTGACAAGCATGCAGCAGCATGTGAGACCCTAAAGAAGTGAAAATGCTACAGCTCAGTAGAATTAAGCTGTCTTTGAGGACATCGTATCCACAACACCAGCTTCAAAAGTTCCCTGCAAGCTGGAGTGGCTGTAAACATGAAACAAGGGCAGCCAAATGTGACTGGAATGCCAACTGGTATGTTATGTGTGTGGCAAATAAACATTAATATATATATAGCAAATGTAAAATGTGCAATGGAATATATTAAATTTATTTCATATATGAAAAGAAAACCACAGCTATTAAAATATTAAGACAATTAGGGTCTAGTTGCTCTTATCTGGTAAGCAGAATAGTAGCATTGTAATACTTTACTATGTGTGTGTATCTTGACTAAAAGTTCAAGTGTCCCTGAATGATGGAAAAGGCAAATTCTGAAGGAAGGTCCTAAATCAGATTCCTGAAATCAGTTCTGCAGTACCGGCTTGCTTATTAAACCCGTTTCTGACTTCAGCATTAAAAGATTTTCTCACTTTTTTCTCAGTTCAGAAGTATTAATTCTCTCCGTGGTCTTCTCTCGGAGAAACAAATGGACAACAATTTCAATTTTCAGTCAGCTAATTCCAGGAATTACTTATGACAACAGCAGTGTAGGAGCAACTAAGAAAGAATCACAATTTTTTTTGTGGATGGCTTTATTAAATAATGTTAATGGATGAACTCCAGATGCTGCAGAAACTATGGGAGAGACTATCTGAACAGCCTTGTTCTACAAGCCTTCAGCTGTTTCCATCATTAAGCTGAAAAGACATGAATACGGACTAAAAGCAGCTGCCTAAAAGTTCTGGTTCCTCCTCCATTCTCCAATGCACGTATGAGAACACCACAAAATAAAGCTAACCTGTCATACTCACTTCAAGGAATATCAGAAGTACACAAATAAGTGGGGAAAAATGATACATACCTGCCCAAGACTGAGTAACAGCACTTCATGGGCTACACAGTGTGGAACCTGCACTTCTCAACTGTCTACAAACTGTCTGACCTGCTTAAGTTTAATGCTATCCCTGCTTGTCTGCCCATTTCACAATGACTTAATCACACTTTTTATTTTTAAGCTCCGAGTGTTCGTACTGCTGGCAAAAACGTGAGTTTTGAAAGGTAAAAGCACATATTCTGTGGGATAGGATGGGATAGGATTAGATGGGAAGAAGAAATGCACTTTGATCCCAATAGTACAGTTAACATCAATGTAAATAAGGCCAGTGCTTCTATCATAATTTATTCTTTTTTTCACAGTGAAATCTCCATTTACCCTTGCCTCCCCCAAAAGACCACCAAATGCTTTTAATGCTTTAAATATACCATCCTTTAGTCCACCATAATACATTTAGGAGCTAGATAAGCACTGTAGTGGTTTGTGAACATAATGAGTGGCTGCATGGCAGACTTAAAAAGTAGATTGTTCAGTCTGTCTGGACTCAAAGGCTAAGAAATGGTAACTTTTTTCAAGAATAAATTTGGAGACTTCAAACATCAAAGCTGATAAAACTAGTCCATAGATATTTTAACTAAAGAAGGGAGAATTAAGTCACAAAGGTGACTTAATCATGGAGGAATGATCAATACAAAGAGTTACCCTCCTAGAACCAATACAGATTTTGGGATACAGTGACCGTAACCACCCTTCAGATTACATGGGAATGCCAGTCTAAATAAAGCACAGCTTCTTCTAAGGCCCAAGTGGTTCTTCTGGCCATGTCCAGCAAATGCAGACACAGCACAAGAGACCAGATGTAGGTAAGACTGAAGCCTGTATCTCATGCTTGTTGTGGTACTTGCAAAATTATGCTTGTCAGATTTGGCAGAATAGCTGCAACCACGGCAAATATGTATGGTATTCCGTATAACAACATCTCCTGAAAATACTTCATTCTACTGAGCATTCAAGGAGCCAAAGAGATCACAGCCTTAAAATGTGGGAGCTTTTCTTTATTTTTTTTTCTTCTTTTCCTAATCAAATATAATTTTCAAAAGATAAATTGGATTCATCTTCAAGAAACACCACATTGATTTAATTGCACAAAACTTAAAGATTATCTGATCTGGATTTATATGTTTTTGTCAGACATGTTCAAGAATGATAATCCAGAAGCGGAAGTTGTTAGTGTTAAGTGGGAAGCAATGTAGAGAAGAATGAAAATCCATCGAGAGTTTAGTCCAGCAAAGCCTGAGAACACAGTTATGAGTGTTCTTCATACACATACTGTGTGGTAAAACCAATCAGTGCAAAAAGATCAAGCTCAAGGATAATGGTAGCACAAGAACAAAACAACAAAATACAACTGAAGAAATATAGTCTAAAAATTGCAGAAAAAACTGTCACTTTCAGAAAGTGAGGTTCTGTGAGAGGGAAAGCAACAGAAGCAAAGCATGCTACTGACTGTGCCAGAACTTGAGGAATTTAATAAAAGCATTATAACGACACATTTACCTGATATTGCCTGTGACAGGAGTCAGTACCTTAAAAGGTCCCTTATGTTCTCTTCCTCCCACTCCTTTTACATTACTGTTAATGCTAATTATTTTAAAGCCAGACATTTTAAATACAAATTAGGGCTATAATTTCATGGTTTTCTTCCAATGAACTCTACTCTTTGGATGTTTTTAAATTAGTCAATTACGGGGAAATATGTGGATGCAATAACCCAGCAAAAATAACAATAATAATAACGTGTCATGTTTGAGTATTCTTAGAAACTCTGACAAAGCATGATACTAAAGATGTGGCAGAGCTTTTGCATGCATAGTGTACATACACATATTACCAACTAATAGTAAACCAAAAGAGCATGTGAAAGAAAGGTGGAGATTAATTGGTGCAGTCATTATAATGTAAACAGGAGTTAGGAACACATTAGAACAACCACCAATTTTATTACATATGTATCACATAGACGAACGAAGAAATGCAAGCAACCCTAAAAAATGGGTTTAGACAGAACTATGAAGCAACACAGCAAAAACTATCCAGGTTAAATCTAAAGATTAGTTGGCGCATATTTTAACAGGAAGAAGAATTTGGAAATAAAGAATAGGGGCTAAGAATAACAAAAATAAAACATGTTTAAGAAAATAGATACTACTGGAAAGAGGTTGCAGGACTTCTAGTTCCACAATTAGTGTATTACCCCTTGCTCTTCAACTTACCAGCATTAATTATAATTTCTTGAACCATGTCTTTTTAAAATGGATGAAATTACACAAATTTTGGATTCATCAACTGAACAAATATACATTTATCCAATTTTTACCTGAATGTCTACTTAACTCACTTATCTCTCTCATGGTCAACTGTATAACTCCCTCTATTGTGGCGTGGGTTTTTTTAGGTGGTTTTTTTTGTCTTTTTTTTTGGTTTCTTTGTTTTTGTTTTTTTTTTTACTGGGAACTTGCAACTCACTAATAGAAATCTATTACAGCACAATGATATTCTTCCTTTCTCCTGTCTCCCTACCCCCTCCATTTATCTCTTCCAACTCATATTTGAAGGAATGGTAAACCTTTCCCCCTGCCCCCTTCCCCCCCCCCCCAATTCTTTCAGACTTTGTTTCTAGCAGATGATAGAACTCATTGCAGACATTTTACCCTGAAGTCAAGCTACACAGCAGTTTAACTGTTATTTTGCCTGTTTTGAAGCAGCCTTCCTTCTTTTTATGACAGTTAATTATTAATAGTTAGAGAGGTTATGTCATGCCAGGCCTTAATTTATGCTCTTTAAAGCAAAATACATTTTAAATCTAAAAAAACCCTTAAATACAAACTTTTATTATCATATTGTGGAAAAAGTTTGTTAAGAGGATGTCTCCAAAAAGTTCCACATGTTTGGGTTTAGAATTTACTTCTTTGGGCTGGACAATTAAACAAACAAGCAATGCTGCTGGTACAGGGCTCAAACAGAGCCATGATGAGAATAAGCAACGTTCACAATTGCAGTAATTGTAATTAATGTAAATGTGTATGTAAATATACATTTATATTATGTAAATATACATTTATATAAATATATTTTATA
>JAVJGJ010000014.1:84607077-84627156 GCA_035590215.1 Microhierax caerulescens | reverse complement strand
GTACATTTAAGTGCATGTCCCTCATTTACGAGGGAAGGGAGAACCCCAGAGGCATGTGCTCCCTCCCTCCGGGGGGGGGGCAGGGGACGGACAGATGACACCAGAACAAAATTAACTTAATTTACTTTAGTCTGGTGTGCTTTTTTTTCACAAACCACACAAACTTTTAAAATATTCCCTTAATGTTAGGACTGAGTTGTACAGAATCTGATTATTCTTTTGTTGTTGTTGTTAAACACAAAAGTTAATGCAAGGAAACCTCACCGAGAATCATATTTACAACTACATGTTGACTTGAAATTGAATATTAAAAAAAAATTCCATGTCAAGCTGTGGGTCAGAATTATGTGTCATACAATATTTCAGCCATTGAAGCCAACTATCCGTTTGCTTCAGTGACAGAAATGTGAGGATTAATTCTGGCACTTGTCAGCCTATGATGAGTTACTAACAGACTAATACTTGTCAGTGGAGCAATAACTGATTATACAGTAAAAATGTACTGAGGAAAAGTGATGAACATTCAGTGAAGAAAAGATTTTAAAATCACACCAGTCACTATAGTTCATGGCAGAGTAATTGTGTAGTTCCTTGTTTTAATTTATCATGGCAAACTATCAAATACCGTTTTTTTTCCAACATTTCCCAGTAAAATACTTGCAATAAAAGAACACAGCAAAAGCAAATGTCTATGAAGTTTTATATAGCTAGTAGCAAATTAAGTACAGTAACCTTGATATTACTGTCAGTCTGTATTTAACAGGACAGATGCCCTTCCATGCCACACTCCCAGTTTGTACAGCTGAGAGAGATGAGTGCCTTCATGGAGCAGCCTGTACTCATTGATTTTCCACTAACATCTGTCACTTCAGACTAACCTAGAGTCTCTTTCAAAAAGGGCCACCTTTTCATAAAACTGAATGATCGCCTGCCCATTGAGAACAGGATACATGTGACAGAGTGCTGTTTTCCTATGGCCCACACTGCAGCTGAAATGAAAAACATGATCTAGTGATACATTACAAGAGCATGCCTAAGAGAGGTAACAGAGCCAGATAGCCTGATTCCACCCCTTTTCTCATGCTGAGTACCAGAAGAACAGAGGTAGATAAGCAAACCTTATATGACCCTGGTGAACAGCAGTTTAGCTAAAGCAGCTTATTACACACCCCTCCGATGGCGCCAAAGGGCTCAGACTGTAGGAATGAATGTAAAAGAACAGCCTGGTTATCATATAGAATAAGGTGAATCTCTATTAGAATATTATTATTTAATATGCACACAGAATCAGATACAATATAAACCTGTCTCCCAATTAAATTTGTGTTTATGTTTAAGAAACATTCTGAAGACCCAGATTCAAAGCAATATAAAAATGAAAGAATAAATAACTTGAAAATAGAGTAGCTGGCAATTTTCAAATATGAGAATTACATCATTCAAAGATAATTTCCAAATTATTTAAACTTACATAAATATGAATATTAAAGAATGCTTTTAATTTTAAATGCTAAAAATTGTCATCTCTCATACTAAATTACAAGCAATTTTAATCTACAATTTTAATTCAAAGGATGACTGAGTCAACCACTTACTATTTTATTAAACCACATATCAAGGAGTTTGACTCAGTACAACTCAAAACCAGCCCACATTCAGAAAACTTGCAATTGGGTTGCAACTAGCTCATCCGTGACCAAAACTAAACTCATCTGAAGTTTCAAATAAATTGCCTTGAATTCAGAGCAGCACATTACACAAATTTAAAACAATGTTGGAGGTATGGAGATATAACTGCCTTTTAATTTAAAATCCAGAATGTTTTTTCCACTTCACAGCTACCTAAGTTATGATAGGCTTTAGCTGTAAAAAAAAAAAAAATATGACAGAATTGGATGGACTTCTAGAAACAGAAGTTGTTTTCTCCAGCACTACTGGAGGAATGTTAACTGCATTTACCATCTGTGAAAGGATGATAATGCTTGTGTACAGTCCTCACAGGGATTTTGCAAAGGATTAATTAATTAATATTTTTAATGTGCTTTGAAGTTTAAACACTCAATAAGAGTAGAGTTCCTTATTCATTTACTTTAGAAAAAGTAGAATTCTTTACAAAAACCTCAAGAAACCATAGCTGCAATACCACAGAAGGAGTAATACTATAAAAATGTATACTTAAATTCTATGTAATAGTTAAATTGCAGCTTTTTCTAAAAATCCCACTCTTTTCCCCATTCTGATAGCTTTAAACCAACTTTCAGTACTGTGGAGCTTTGATAGCATCTTTCCTTAAGTTTCCAGGCATAATTTATAACCTGCAACTCAGGGCTAGTCATGGATATTTCCCAAAGCAGTGAATCCTCACTTGACTTTCTTCTCAAGCAAAGAAATCATTGTCCTTGACAGAACATGTTCTTGACTTCAGAGTAAGAATACTCCCTTAACTCCATCTCTACCAGAAACTCTACCAGAAAAGTACTTATTCCCTTCAATAAGATTGGTAAAAAACAGAAGGGTTTTTTTTCGGGGGGTGGGTGGGGTGGGTGGTGTTGGTTTGTTTTAGTTTTGTTTTGTTTTTTTTTACAGAATGAATCTGAAATAAAAGCTGGATCAGGAAGAATGATGCTGGCAAACAGAGAAATTTTTCCTGCCCAGCTAGTATAAGATGACACAAGACTGCCATGCCAGCAACAAGATCTCCCAAACTGCTTCCACCACCCGGTACTGCATCTGATCTATTTCACGCTGGACAAATATTGACTGGTGGCTGTGTTCTCTGCAGACTGTACACCAGGTGAGAACGAGGTTATTGGCATTTGAAATGCTGTGTCCTGGCAGTTGGAGTTGGATTAAACTCTTCACTGCTATTAGAAATTACCAGTGGAAAAGCCAATCAGTCTTCCAACAGTGTAATGAATGGCAGAGGATTTTCTCCTCTATCTGATTCTTAATCAGCACACCAGCACAAAATCTTGTACTAATGAAGTACGAATCCATGGGAATTTCTTAACTCACAGCACAAAGCAGAGCTCTTCCAACACATTACTTGGAGCCTGGGCTCTTTCAAAATCCTGGCGATACTTTGTTCAGCTCTATTATACTCATTTAGAATGATGAACTTATATATTCCAGGCAACAGAACATGTAGCAAATAGTTCCATTAAAATACTAATCTTAAATGGAAAAGATTACTGCTAAAGAATAATAAAAGCTTCACACTTGCCAATGTACTTTTCATCACTATTTTTTTGGCACATGCACCCCACTTAGTGTCCAAGACTGCTCCAGTTTCAAAGTAGGAATTTCCTGGCTGGTGAACTGAAAACTAGAACAGTATCTCTGCATTTGGTCACATCAAGAGAGAGAGAGAGAGAGAGAGAGAGGGAGGGAGGGGGAGGGAGGGGGAGGGAGAGATAAGGCAAACAGCTCTGTCAGTTTTCTTTGCACTATTTGTAAGACTCGTGTTGCCTCAAGTTAAAGGTAAAGGTAAATTGTGCATTCATAACGCAGAAGAAATACTTGTCTCAGCTCATTGAACTAAAGTGATTGTTCATCAATTGCTTCACTTATACAAATACACAGTTCATATAGTACTGAAGGTCAAAAGAAATGAGATCAATCTGAATTTCAGAGGTCAAATATGCCAGATACTTGTTTTTTAAGAACATGCAATAGGTGCAACATTCAGAATATTCCTTATCTTTCCTCCATTCCTAAAACAGTTTCTGGGATTTAAGTGTTAAGACAAAGTGCTGTACTAAGTTATAGCAAAAAAACCCAAACAAACAACAACAACAAAAAAAAACCCCAACAATAAAAATGCTTGATATTAAGCACAGGAAAGGTATAATTTATACATTTAGACACACAGTGAAAAATATTCATGGAATAAGCTACAGATGAGAAATAGTGCTAGAAGTAGCATATGTAAGCTGGCAAAGGCATGATGGAGTTCTGCTGTGCCATCCTGGATATTTTCTATGACAATAAACATTCATTACTGACTAGAGTTCAATGCATATTAATATTCTAAGGATATGGGTTTCTTCCACACAAGATTCTTCCTTAGAAAAGTCTTTTGATTCCAGTTTTAGTTTCAAAACGGAATCCTCTCCTTTAGTAAACATGCATAAACCCTTTGATTAATAAAAATGTTATCATTAGCAACACCAGAGGAATGAATATGCAATTAATATGGAGTCCATAGAGCAGCAACACATCTGAGGTTTATGCAGTTTTTCAGCCATCCTCAAACTACAATTTGTGGAATTCCCCTAGCTTCTGTGATATCTTTCTGGAAATTTGTTCTTGTCAGCAATCTTTACAAGCAGAAATATCTAACTTTAACACATCAGTTTATCAATATGAATCTTGAGATTTGTATTTCTAAATAACAGTTATCCCCCTGGAGGTAATCTGCTGGTATTTGCAGTCAGAGAGGGGAACCACAGGAAAGCAGAATTTACAGAAGCTTGATCAGAAAGGTAAACAAAGGCTATGTGAGCACCATTACCTTATCATATTCAGTTTAGTTCACTTAAATAGACCTTATTCTATCCTGACTTTGTAGGTTGTGCATGTGTTGAAAAACCAAACACCTTCACAGTCATACGAAGTTGAAGTATACCTGTATTTCTGATTTTGGTCCCAGGTGCAAAAATACTGGGTTTACATTTCTTGCCCGAAGGAGGCCATTGTCCATTACAAATAGCCCAGGCACTGGCAGTCATTCACACCTCCAAGACAACTTCCTTCAGGGATACGGGAAGATGTGATTGTTGTCTCTTTTAGGGGCCAAGAAAATACTGGATTACCATCTGCATAGTGAAGCAGTTCAAAAAAGAAGAGCCAAGGATAGAACACCAATGGATATTTATTTTGATTTGGATTACATTTGTGGTTAAGGTTTTTTTTTAAATTTAATAAGCTGTGAGTCTTGTGGGTTGGCCCCGGCTAGCAGACAAGCCCCATCCAGAAACATGCTCAGTCCCCACAGGACAGCATAAAAACCATGAAGAACAAGAGTGAGAAAACTCATAGGTCAAAATTAAGACAGGGAAATCACTCAGTTACTGTTGCAGGCAAAGAAGACTCAGTTTAGGGGACTTAAGTTCATTTACTGCCAATTAACAAAGCTTAAATTTTAATAATGATTCAATTAGTCTTTTGGGGGGTGGGAGGGTGGGGAAGACAAATACTTAGGGAAAAACACCTTTCCTTCTCCTTCACCAGACACAAGTCCATTTCCAGGCTTACTTCTCTTCAAACACCTTTCCTCACTTCCCTCCCTCTTCCTAGTCTCCACTTCTTCGTTCCAGACACT
Source organism: Microhierax caerulescens (assembly GCA_035590215.1). NCBI lineage: Eukaryota > Metazoa > Chordata > Aves > Falconiformes > Falconidae > Microhierax > Microhierax caerulescens. The sequence goes on along the minus strand of JAVJGJ010000014.1, from coordinate 84,621,833 downwards.
TCTTCTCCCCTGCTATTGCCACGGGTTACACTCAGTCCCTTCAGTGAGGTAAGGAGGACCACATGACATCAGGGCCAGCGCTTAGTGATTTCTCTCTGTCACTTCTTGTTTCTCACTCTTAACTTCTGCTGCTCCTTCCTGCTCGTTCCTTTCCTACGCGCCATGCTCCATCCTCCACAGGCTGCAGTCCCTTCAGGTGGGTACCTGCTCTGCCATGGGGCAGCTCCTAGTCGTCTGGCCTTGTTGTTCCCTCCCCCTCTGTTTTCTGCCCCTTCTTCATTGTTTTCACATAGGTGCCGCCAATCTGACCGATGGGCTCAGCTGTGACCTGTGATGGCTCTGTTACGGAGCAGTCTGAAAGCAGCACGTGGCAGCCACAAGTACCTTTGCGTGGAAGCCACTGCTGTGGTCTCCCCTCCATACCTGGGCTACCAAAGATTTGACATCTGCACTCGATACATTTGGTCAGGTCTAGTTCAACCCACTAAGAATGATTCTGTGGTTGACTCTAGTTACTTGACATCATAGATTTCAGTTGGGGTAAACTAAAAAACCAAGTTGAAACCTAAAATAGAAACTACTCTTTTTCAAAATATTTTTGAAAATTTCAGATTTGTTGTCTGTGCATTCTAAACAAATACAATTACTTTAATGAGAATTAAGTTAGCAGTTTTCTCTATCATACAGAACCTCTACTGCAAAGGGCATATTAGTCCTAGAAAATATTCCTTCTACATTCATTTCTGTAGTTAAAAATCACAGTCTAAGTTTTCAGGCACACTTAAGCCATTCCCAAAGGTTTAGTAAGTTTTGTTGTTTAAACAAAACATAATTTGAATGCAAACAGATCAGGAACTGTTCCTGTAACTTTCTATGTTTTTCTTCACAGAGGTGTTTCTTCCAATTAGGACACCTTTCTAGACAGCAATAACTTTAAACATTATTTTAAAAGACATCCAGAGATGTGTCTTGTTGGCGTTAGCTCCCCAAACAAACTGGTTGCTAAAAGGTGGGCAATTTGCTTGCTTGTGGGTTTTTTTGCTTGTTTTGGTTTTGGTTTGTTTTTTGTTTGTGTGTTTGTTTGTTTCTTTTGGGGTTTGTTTCTTTTTTGGTTTGTTTTTTTGTTGTTTTTTTTTTTTTCTTTTTTTCTTTTTTTCTTTCCCCTCCAGTATTTAGTGTAATTTTCAATCCCATATTTTCAAGAACTGAGATGTTGCTGTTGGGAAAAAAAAGTAATACCCTGGCTGATTTTCAGCATCTGGGTCCAGGAATGTACTCTGGCCGCAGCCTGACTACACGTCACAGGATGACCTGGGTGTATTTACACATGAAATTTGACTATGGAGAACTGAAAGGACTCATGACAATTTCTGGCTGGAATAATTAAGGAAAAAGGTAGTAAATTACAGTCTCAAATAGCTTTCATTGCCTTGTATTGAGCATGACCAATGCTATACAACCCTGTAGGAAGACAAATCACTGACTGCTGTTTTTACTATTACAGCTCTGAAGATAAAGTCATGACTTCTATGTTTGTGTGGAAGTCAGGCCAGCCTCCCCACTGCAAAACAACACTATAATAACAAGGGATTTAAATTTGTCTCATCTAAATTGTATAATTATTATAACAGTGATTAATGTAGAAGCTTGAATTTTTTTAGACATCATTAGACAGCAATTCCTGGATAAGCCATACAGCAAATACTCAAGCAGAAGCAACTTTTTTTTTTAATCCAGTTCTGAGCAGTAGGCAAGCTTTGAAAAAAAAAAAATGCCAAGAACCAATTTGCATGGCCTCAATATATTAGATTCAACATGACCGATGATATTCCATTTTCCCCACTCATACAAATATGTTTGTTTAAGCCACCCTTAAATTTCAGTAACTTTGTTACAAGAGACACCATTGGGTCCAGTGCCTAAGTCTTAACCATGACAAGGTATTAGAGTAGAAATATTAAATATTTATAGCTTTTTAGAAAATTCTGAAAAGTTTCCTATTTAATTAAGCAAAACTATGTAGTCATAAAGCGCATTCCCAGAATGCAAACTGCCTGGCTTTATTCCCCTGCTGGTCAGCGAATAAGTAGTTGTTTCAGGAGCATCGGCCCATTTGCTCCAACGTCAGTTTATTCCAAGCACTACAACTGACTCACACTACTTTGTTTCTGCTTATCACTCTATCTTTTTTAAAATGTGGACTACTAAAAAACATCCCTACAATTTACTTTTAAGCCCACCCTCCTTCTTCCCCCACCCTCAGTTCACGCTCAGAGACTTACTTTGGTTATGGCTGAAGTAGTTTCTTCCCATTCCAGGCTGATTTTTTTATGTAGCCACTTCAGCTGTTTGGCAGAGTAATCCCTAAGGTCACACCTCAAAAATATTATCCACAGAGGAATTTATACCCATTAGTAATATAAAACTCTTCTCTAATTCATAACAACTTTTCTGACTGTCTCTCCATACTATTGCACTAAATAATGTAACAGTAAATTTTATGATAAGCAGATCAGAAATACCACAAGATAATATACAGGCTGCTTCCTGCAAGACACTATATAAAAGAAAACTACCCTCCTGACAAATTACAGCAAACTCTAAGGAAACCAGAAAACCTTAAGTTACAAAAAAAACCCTTCTTTGGAAGTCATTCCATGAGCACTCTAACAATGAATGTCACCCTCTTGGTTGGATTGTAGCTGAAAGCTGTGACGGAAATTATCCTGTACTCATAAAATGGTTACTTCCAGTATCTACCGAAAAGCAAATACATATTTTTTCTGTCAAGATTCTCTTGGGGCATTCATTTTGGGTTGTTTCTTTCCACCTAGCTTCCAGAAAACCACTGCTCATTAAGCCATCATGTTAAAAATTATAGATAGAAATGAAAGAAAATATTAGAGGAAAGCAGAAAAACTATGATCTCTTAAAGCCTCGTTTCTTTATTTTTTAATGTATGCATTAATTTAAGTGCTCCATCAATGACTGCCATTTGCTATTCAAATGCCTCAGAACTTCCCATAAATCCTATTTGAACTTTGATTTCTATGAGTAAAACAAGGTATTTCAGACTACATTGTTCGAATGAAGCCACAGAAAATTATCCACAACAGTACAGTTTTACAGTAATTTTAGAAACAGCTTTTGCCTTCTTTGCAAAGTAAATAATACCCAGAAAGGTCAGAAAATAAATTAACCCACCATCTTCTATGAATATTATGACAATACAGCTTCTTCCTCTTTTACCAATGAACTTCAAAGCTAGAGAAATTTCGAAAAGAATTGTGAAAAAGTAGGCAAGTTTATCCTGTAGTCCTGCTTTCCATTTTTGTATCTTAAGAATGCATAAAGTGCCTTAGGAAAGGTGATTGTTTTGTTTTTTGGGTTTTTGTTGTTTGTTTTTTTTTTTCTCTTTCTACATTCAATCATTACCATGTGTTCTCTTTGGAATCAGTATGATTCCAAATGAATGAGTATACACTCATTGTATGGAAAAATAAAATTTATTTTCTAAGGTACTTTTTTTCTGATCAGATTTCTGTATAGGAAAGCCTTCCTTGCAGGATTAACACAGACACACTGAGACACTAAGGAAATTCGTTAGGGCTTTAGATACATTGACTTGCTACAGAAGAATGTCAGCTGGAGATGAATATCACTGCAGAGGGTATTATAACTCTTACAGTCTTCTAAGAAATTTTTATCTTGAAGCCACGCTTTAAAAGTTGGGATAAGAAAGTCTAAGAAACCAGCTCAGATGTAAAATTCTGGTCTAGAGATTAAAGGTCAATTACATTGATCATACCAAATAGATTCATATTAATTTCTTCCTTTAATTTATTTTCCAGATGCTTTAACTCAAATTTGTTTCTTCCACCTCCCGAGACTTTTCTGGCTATGACAATTATCAAGATTTTCATAATTTGAAAACACACAGTTTCTGAAAAGAAACTAGTGTATTTCAGCAGAAACTATGACCTTTCTCTTTGCCCGCCAATGAAAAAACAAAATCTTACTCCTTTCCAGTGGACTTTGCATGGGAAACAAAGCAGTTTATTATCATGGCTGCACCCAGAAATACTCTTCACTGTGAGACAGCTTAGTCAAATGCTGGAGGCTTCCTTACAGTAAATAGAGGTTGCACAACCTCCCTCTCAGTATGGGAAGCAAATAACTTGCAAATTGGAACAAAGCCCTCCTTTTCCTCTGCTTCCAACCTAGACATAAGAAGCATTTGTCTTTTACACGGAAAGCCTCTGTCTTTTTAACTGCAGAGGCCTTGGCTTACAGGCTTATGCATTTATCACACATCTTTGGATTTCTTTATTTCACAGAGTAGCCAGGCTGCTGAAGGTAGCAGTGACATCTGCTACAGGAAAACACCTGCATAAAACCAATAGCTGAATCAAACTCTCACTTCTGTCATGTGTCCCACACATAACTTATTTTCCTGGCTGACACAAAATGTCCAAAGTAACGGCCTTATTAAAACTAAAAAAAAAAATAAAAAATTCCAAAGCCAATGAGCAATTGAAATCATCAGGTCTAGCATATTATTTCATGGTTTTATTACTTAAAAAAAAAAACTCTCTACAAATCCTAAAATTAAATGATGGGTTTATTATTATTATTATTATAAGTGTGCATAGTCAGACAGTATCACCCCCATTTCATGAAACTGCTGCAATTTCTATAGCTTAACAAAAACTATTGGATTGAAGTTCAAGGCCTGGGGTCACTACATTTTTTGCGTGGTGTTTAACTCTTAGAAGTTTTAATAACAAAAGCTACATATACTAGGTTACTATTCCAACTGGCAGTCCTTGCAATTGTCACCGTATTCATGCCCTAAAAAAATATAAGAAATACTTTTTCCTCAATCCTTTAGAGAATATTAAATTCAACACAAGCTTTGCCATCTCTTCTGTACTGAAATGGAGAAAATTATTTTGAAGTGTTTGAAAATTCACTTTCTTCAAATAATAAGGTTCTCAGATCTGGCCCATATAAGAGAAACAGAATAAAGAAAGAAGCATACAAATATTCGGGTTTCTTTTATCAGATAAGACCTTTCCCATTCTGCAGTAAAAGAAAAAAAAAAATATCTTTGCTAGTCTTTCTCTCTCCTTTTGTAGTATGGGGAGGCAGTCTATAATGTAGAAAAAATTAATTAAATTTTCACAGTATTGGAAGTTTTTCAGGTGAAAGAACTTTTACAACTAGAGCAGTTCATTACCAGTCACCAATAACACTTTTAAACAGGCTGAAGTAAATTTTCACTATAAATGGTTTTGATGGAGAAAAAAAAAAAGTAATAAATTTTACATAGATTATTCTTGCATGTCTAAAAGGATATAGCAGGATATTACCATAAGTTTAAATAAAATCAAGTGTACGCTGCTGCTGCTACATTAGAAAAATTATGCCAGACTTCCCCCACACGCCCCCTTTTGTATTATTTTTCAAACTGGTATAGCAAAATCAAAACATTCAGATTTTCCAATCACAATCTGGGAAGAACTATCTTTATGTGCTATTCATTTTCAAGCAGTCTACATTGATACATACCAATGTTTTGTTCATGATACAAGGCTCAGTATACTACCTAACTTGACTCAAACTTCTTACCTACTACTAGGTTTTCGGAGGTGGTTAATCTTCCCTTTGTATTTCCCTGTGTGCCTAAAACCATGCTCTATTGTATTTGGAGGGTTAGTGGGAATAGTGGATCTCAAAGGGAGCCTAAGTCATTAGTACCTCTCATCTATTCTATTTCAAATCCAGCTATTTTAATCAAATGTGTCACTAAAGTTATTCATTCCTAGCAAGTAAAATCTTAATAATTTTCCCGTTTGACTAAATTAAAATTCCAGAACTCTCAAGATGCCTGTATGATTTTTTCTTCTAAGTTACATAATATCTTTAGCAGCTCTTCAATACTGACAAGCAGAGAGTGATCCCTTTGTTGTGGAATATCCCAAGTTGCTTATGTGTTTTATAAGTACAGCAAATTCAGTTATCAAAAAAATTGAAGGATATGAAGATATCCAATAGGTTTTTTTAATTAATTTTAAACAAAAGTCCTCCTCTAGATTTTTTTAATAGAGTATTAGCCTACAAGAGTCAGCTCCCATACTCTACAATGCTTTACATGAGCCATTGCTATTTTCAGAAAGCCTTTTTTTAATTCTACCTGCATTTGTACACATTACAATGCTGAATGTACAGATTATGGAATATTATTGCAGGAACTGGAATTCTAAGATCAAAGCACAATATCTTGATTTGGGTCTATTCTTGATTGGAATCTGCTTGAGGATAGGAAGACTCCAGAGAAGGATCTGGACAGACTGGACCTGGTCAAGGCCAAGTGTATGAGGTTCAACAAGGCTTAGTGCCAGGTCTTGCATACGAGCCACAAGAACCCCATGCAGTGCTACAGGCTTGGGGACGAGTGGCTGGAAAGGTGCCTGGTAGAAAAGGACCTGGGGGTGCTGGTCAACAGCCAGCTGAACATGAGCCAGCACTGTGCCCAGGTGGCCAAGAAGGCCAACAGCATCCTGGCTTGTATCAGAAATAGTGTGGCCAGCAGGACTAGGGGAATGTTTGTTCCCCTGTACTCAGCACTAGTGAGGTTGCACCTCAAATACTGTGTTCAGTTTTGGGCTCCTAAAGGCAAGAAAGACATTGAGGTGGTGGAGCATGTCCAAAGAAGAGCAATGAAGCTGGTGAAACATGTAAAGCACAAGTCTTATGAGCAGCATCCGAGGGAACGGGGGTTGTTTACTCTGGAGAAGCAGACACTCAGGGTGGATCTTATTGCTCTCAGCAACTACCTGAGAAGATGGTGTAGGCAGGTGGGGGTAAGTCTCTTCTCCCACATAACTAGTGACAGGACAAGAAAAGGCATTAAGTTGCACCAGTGGAGGTTTATATTGGATATTAGGAAATATTTCATGACTGAAAAGGTGGTGAAGCATTGGAACAGGCTGCCTAAGTAGGTGGTAGAATCACCAGTCCCGGAGGTACTCAAAACACACATGGATGCAGTGTTTAAGGACATGTTTTAGTGGTGGACATGGCAGTCCTAGGTTAACAGTTGGATTTGATGATCTCAAAAGTCTTTTCTAACCTAAATGATCTGATTCTATGATTTTAAAATCTAATATAGACTTGTTATTGTCTGAGCAACTACAGTGCCTTCACATCTTTTTAATTTATTAATAACAAAATTTCCATTGAAGACATATGCATTGGTATGCACCACCAGAAACTTGTTGGACTATCTGTTGAGTCTATATATGTTTACTATATATAAACTATATGTTTACCTAAATAATCCCCCTTCTTCCTTTGTGATTTTAAGACGAGCATATACTTATTTCATCCTCTGTTTTAATGTATCAGACAAAATATTTCTGTTCTAATTGATCTCTTCTCCATTGTCTTTAGTGATTATTTTGCACAACTAAGGACTACGTGCACAATTTCAAAGGGTTTCATTGACTAAATTAGTGAGTTTAAAAAAGCATGCTATCAACAATCATAAGTTTTAGCTTAAAGCACGTATTAGGAAGGGCATAGCAAATCCAAGTGGAAGACAATATATAAGTAATCAAACACATGAGAAATTTGGCAAGGAAATAATATAAAATTGAACCTCAATTAATATTTTAACAAACTTACAGAAATGTTTCATTTGAAAAAACAACGTTAAAACACAGCATTAGTAATTAACAAAAAATTACACGTTACATGATATAGTGGCAAAGAAACCTGTGTGATTATTTGTCAGAGCAGACTAATTACAATTTGACAGTCAGTTCTGAGGCACTGTGACTGCAGAATGTTAATATATACCCCCCAAAAAATAAATAACTCAGAAAAATAATAAGAAAAACAACCCTTTAAAGTGGAGAGTTCTATATCCACAGGTAGTTGAAGGACCACGCACTAGGGACAGATATGGTCTGCTAAAGCAGGACCAGGAGAACACTTTCAGAAGGAGCATTTTGAAGCCAAGAAAAAAAAGTGTCAAGAATATCACTGGTTTTGATGTCTGTGCACGTGCTTAAGGGGTACAAGGTGGTAACGTGTGCTAAATGCACAACATTGTAAACCAAAATATTCAAGAAACAGGTGCATGGTGCAAACATCTATGTGTTCTTTGGACTACCTGGAACACCCATTTCACCATTGGGTTCTAGTCTGCAGACATGTTGCTGCCCATCTCTCCCTCCTACCTCAATTTCTGCTGTAGCTCACAGCTTAGATTCACTCTGCTCCTTCACACCTTGGAAGGAGCTGGACAGAACATCTACATCAGAAATGGGGGACGTCTTTACAGTACCTCATTCACCATGTTCTCAGCATCATGTGAAGAACAACAATTGTGCTCACTGAAGCTTACCAGTGTGAAGAACAACATTTGTTACAAGCTGTGACAGAGTTTTACGGAAATCTATAGTGGTATGCCTGAATTATACCACCATTAAAAGTCCAAGGTGAATATGATGATCATCTGTAAACACAAGGATACCTATTCTCTGTTCGTTATACTAATCCTAATTCTAATCACAAAATAAATAAATGTTATAGGTAGCACCACTGTTAGATTCTTAATGTATTTTAATGCAGTTTTTATTTCTTTGCTCTTAGGCATTTAGACTTATCAAGACAATGGAAAAGTAAAATCTAAACAAGGTGTGTATATATTTCTTGTGTTACTATGATACTATAGAAGTATTTAGTCAGCCATTAACAGGGTGAAAATACATGAACTTAGCATGCAAATTCCTGTTATAACATGAGCTTGCTTTCTTAATTATTTAGTTCATTCTTGCTAGATTGTGTATTTAGTAGTATTATTTATGTGTGGATATATATATCATACAGATGTGCAAGGGTGGACAAAATTTTTAAAATATATCAAACCATTATGTCCTAGGCAAAAGGATTTTTATGTTCTCTTCCTCCTAATATTGTTCTGTTCATATGTTCTGAATGTATGAAATTATTCCATTTCTGAATGAAAATGAAATAAGATTCTGTTCATACAATCTATATCATCTCCAAAAATCCTGTGTATCCCTTGAGTCTTAGCTCTCCATATCTTCTAGCAATCACAAAAATCAGTTCTTGTTTCTGTCTTGACAGGGCAGAAAAAATTAGACCAAGGGAAGAACAATTAAGGTTTTTTTTCTTATGATTTTATTTATACATACAGAAACAAACCTCCTCCTTTGTTGGAAGGTCCTCAGGAAAAGGACTGTTTTGCCATTTCTATTTGATTCATGGCAAACCAGTTCACAACTTGTTTTATGTGATCTCCAATGCTATAAAACTGTGGTTTTAGAGGAGAAAAAAACCCTTTAAGTTCTGGCTAATATTTTTTGTTTACATGTGTTTTCCTACCACATGGCTCTTTGCAACAGTCCTTATTTTCCTTGCTTTCAACAGAAATTCATTACTGGAAGTCCATAAGATGTTGTGTGTGCTTTTATGTGACACATATAGTGAGGTCATAGATAAAACATTCATACTGACAGAACACACTTGAAGCAGAGCAACAACAGGACATACAGAAAAAACTTTCACAGTGTTAAGGCTCCTTGACCCATTTCAGCTGAGAAATACTCAGCCAAGTACATTTCACAACGTCAAGATTACACAGTAGTGTACTGTCAGCTCCAATGCATTTTCCATTACCTTGTGTTCTGAGCATCATTAAAACCAGGAGTTAACATTATCGATGACAACAGAGGTCTGTGGCCCTTTAGACCATCTGCAGAGCTCCTAACCCGGTCAAAGCAGATAGTCTCGGATATATACCCTTTTACAACCTTCATTCTTATTTCATACACAAGGCCTCTTAACTGCTTTAAGATCAAGCTAGCATTCCTGAACATTATCTTTACAAATAAATCTGTAAAAAATACAAGAAGAAAATAACATTTCCTAAATCTCCCCCCCTTTTTTTCCATTTTTTTTTTTCTTTCTTTAGAATATAAGACTTCAAAAAGCTCCATTGCATGTTAATAGAAGCAATGGATATTATTTTTAGAATGCTGAACTGTCAGTGGTGTCACCAGCTACCACATACAATTTCTCCCCAACTAGCATAGCAGCAAATGTCTGAATACAACTTTCACTGCAAAGGTCTTCTGTGCTGGCTTACATATCAGAAAGATAAAAGCTTACTTGTTGCTCTTGGGTTGAAAGATAATATCCTTCATACTTGAAAGGGAATGTGGAATATTCTGGACAACATGGAATTGTTTGGGTTTACATCTTGCCTACTAGATGCTTATATTTATGTGTTTGAAAAAGGGACTGAGTGTCTCTGAGTCAGATTCAAATTCTAAACACTGAGGAAACCTGTTCAACTCTTTGCTAGAATAAGCTGTTGAGAAATACGACATAATCTTATCTACAAAGAATAGAAAATTATTCAGTTTATCTCAGACTGAACAGTAATAAGAAAAGACCATCTTAATTTCTAAATACTTTTAGCTCTTCTGTACACTGATCCTCATGTCTAACAGTTGCTGAACTACCCACAATAGCAGCTGCGATGCAGTTACTACAGAGCTCTTTATAGTTTAAGTCCAGCACTTCAAATGATCTTATAATCTGCAAACCCGTTGTAATAAAAAATCTTATTTCTTTTGTAACATCTGTGCCCTGTTCCCAATTAAATCCCAGTTAAGTTTTTACACTGATAAGAGAGGAAAGGCCCGTTCTGTCCTTGAGTCATTTAACACAGTACCCTTCAAGTAATCCATTTCCATAAAAATCTGTAAATGTTACTGATTGTCAAGTCTCTCGAGAGTTAAATTGCTCATGTATCAATGTAATAATAAATCTATTCATAACTATGGACGAGAAAGTGGGTTTAGATGGAGGCTAGTGAATTTACTACTTTTGCTGACTATTTCTATTTGCTTGAGACTGCAGAGAAAAAGCAGGACTTTTCATCTTATCAGTAGGAAAATAAGAAATACAGTTTAATTCTGGGGACAAACATTTCTCAAAAGAAACTAAAGTAGAATATCACAGCATGAATATAGATAAAACTAGCAACAATTTGAAAAACCTATTTGTATTACGTTCTGATAAAAGTTTAACTATTGCACTACATAGCCAATAAATTTTATGGTTTTACTGTTATTTTTGAAGGTATTTCCATAACCCTTCTCTTGCACTGTATTTCAGAGCTGTGCTATGAACTAAAGACAAAATATATGATAAAGCACAATAAAATTTCCAGCACTTACAGCTGCAAAATGTACCAACTAACAGTAAACCAACAGGTACAAGGGCTGTATTTTTAATTTTGTACTACATTGCTCTAACAATGCTAATGCGAGTCCACCCCTGATATACTTCCATTAGAAGGAATGCTTAGAGGTAAGCAGAATTCATACACCAGAACACGAACAAGACTTGAAAAGACTAATTCAACACATTTTTCCTGGTTTGTTTTTGGTTGGTTGGTTGGTTGGTTTGGTTTTGGGTTTTTTGTTTTGGGTTTTTTTTTGTTGTTGTTGGTTTTTTTTTTTTAGAATAATTTTAAGATTCAAAAACAGCAGGGAGAAGGGGCACGATTAGGAGTTCTTAATTCCTTTTAAAGGTATTTATCTTTTCTTGTTCTGAACAGTACTGTAAAGTGCTGGCAACTTCTCACTGACTAGCTCAATAAAGCACATAATTTTATAAGTCAGTGTCTGAACCACAATCATCCACTAATCATACATTCCACAGAAACGCTAAAAAATCACAGCTGCAGAGTATCTCAGAGCAAGTGATAGTGCTCAGTAAATGCAAATTTGATGCAATGGCTTTGATAGTTTGTAAGTATATATTTGCACTGCATTTTATATTGTTACTTTGAAATAGAAGCAAAAACAACCCAGAAATTAAATATTAAATCATATAGAACTGATGACTTATTAATGTAAAGATTTGTGACCCTCAGAAAAGGAAGATTTTGTTTTGCATTACCTAGCTCATACACACGGGTTCAAATGTTGACAGAATATTGAACATTCAGACAAGCAAATATACAGAGACAGTTCTCAAACACAACTTTCTGTTGCCACTACAGATGTGGATAAATAAATAACGTACGCAGCAATCTTGCAACCTTAAAATCATTAAATTTGCCAAAGGACTGAAGACCCCTGCAAATCTGTATTTTTTTTTTCCTAAATAGCTATGTAGCAGACACCAGACACTATGAAAGTTTCCCAGCTAAAAAATTACGGTTAGTGCCAAGCCAGTGACATTAGTTTGAAAGGCAGCTCCAGACCTAAGCTGTCTAAAGTAAATGTCTTTACTTTATGAGTAAAGTCTAGTAACAACGCCCTGTAACAATTAACTTCTTTATTATTATGAAACCTGTAGTCTTTCCTCTTATTTAACCAACAGTATTGCAGGATTTGAGAACAAAACCAGCCTGAATAAAACAATAATTTTTATTTTATTTTCTAACCATTATAAGGTTTTCATGAAACTGAAATAATAATTTCTAAGCTTGATCCAGCATTCTCATTTCTTATTTTTAGCAGCACGGTATCAAACATAGCTGTTCTGAATGGTCTTCCCCCGCCTTTAAAAAACAATCAAAAAATCCCATACACTGACAGTATACTAGGCTAAATGTTTCTAAAGTTTAGCGCATGATAGAAAATAAATATGTCGGTGTTGTTTTGGGCATTTGATTGTTTTTTTTTATTCCCTTGACATAAGCCACATCAGCAAGGGCAATAAAATAAAAACAGTATTACCACTGTGTACAACTACTGGGTACAGACAGGATTGACAGCTTTACAGACTACAATGCTGACTGTTTTTTTCCCCCGTTCTCTGTGCTACTGGTATGGTAGAACCCATTACATTGAGATGCAGAAGTATGCAAAGTCAAGATCAAACAAAAAAGTTATCAAATGGAAAACTGAGTCTCATTATCACTTAATAATGGTGCCAAAACCTCATGTCATCATGCAAATTAAAGAAAAATATGGAAAATGTGACAGGGATGGATTAAAAGAGGTTTTTATCAGGCTACATCGTAAAGTATAAGAAACTGGATAATTACTTCACCTAAAAAGGACAGCAGAAATGCGATTATATAACTTCACAGTGTATTTATCATTGGACTAGCACAAACAAGCACAAGACCCAGAAAATTTACAGCAGGGATAAGTTCATTAAACCAAGAATCAGACGCTTATTGCTAGAAGGCTGCACACAAACTTCATGTCCTGCTGCTGCTGCCACTGCCACCACACTCACAGCTTGGCTGGTGTAAGGGGAAAGAGGACACAGCTCAGGTGTACTCCCCAGATTCAGTTTCTGAGAGAGTCCTGCTGTTCCTCAAAAGTTCCTTCTGCTGCTATATGGCATGTGCATTTTGTACTGAAGTAAAAAGTCAGTATACAGCCAACAGCATAAAACTACTACGTGTTGCTGACCATAACACATTTGTTGCCTGTTTGCTTGTCCTATTCTTTGCTTGGTGAGATTTAAGAAGATGCTCATGAAAAAGTGAACCCCCAATAAGAAATACAGTAGTCTTTGGTGTAATTTTTTTATGTGAAGATTGGTATAGTGTTCCTCCACAACTGCAACACAGATTAAATAATCACGAAGAATCAGTTCAGTACTCAAAGATGCAACTGCAGGTACTGGTCATTAGATGTTATTAAAATATAAAGAGAAATCCTAACAGCTTGATCAATTGTTCAAACTTTCATATATACAAGTTGTAATTACTCATATAATTGATTCGCTTAAGATATTTTAAATCTTTTGCTGAAATTAGTTGAAGTGAGCCCATACCAACAAAGCTGGCAAGTATCTCCATCACTACTCATTCCCCATATATAACAATAGCTAAGAATAACAACTGAGGAATGTAGAGAGCTGAAGACTAAGTTAACATTAACAATTTTAAAAAATGTAAAGAGGGTTATATTTTTTATGTCTAAAATACTCTAAATTCAAGCCAGCAATCAGAGATTAACCACCTGAGTTACAGTGAAAACAATCAACCAAAATCTTTTCAAAAATCACCAACTGAAATTTTATCCAGAATACCACAATAGTCACCAAAGGTCTGAAAAATCAGTTGAACGTTTTCCTTAGCTGTACCAAGAGTAATGGTCTTAAAACAAACAAACAAGATACATAAATGTAGTAGAAGTTTGCCACATGCTACCTTTGCCACTCAAACCTGAACAAAACTCACTATTAAAATGACTTGGGATTGACAATATTCATTGCATGGTATTTCAAGTTGAATGAGACATGACTGGAAGCTCAAAAATATTAATTTTTAACAGCCAAAGGAAAATAATTGTTTTTTCTTTACAAGGATCACAGAAAGCATTATTAAGGTTTAAAACACCTTAGCTGTGTAATTATAAATGTCTTATAACAAAAGGTCACTGTGAATTATGTAGGCATACTTTAGCCTAAAACAATTAATTTGCAAACATTTTTCCTTTTGAATCCTGCCCACTAATCTTTAGATCTTTATTAACTTTCTTCTAAATAACACTTTCTACCATACATCAATTACCCCCACACCTTCTTATTTTTTCCCTTGTCCCTACACTACACTAGTGAACAGCAGAGAGACATATGAGTCTGCTTATGTTTCACTCACTGGCAAGATTAAATCAAAAAGATCAGAGAAAACCTGGAGCTGGAAGGGACTCATAAGGATCATCATGTCCTACTCCCTGCTT